>JAWWEU010000163.1:24650592-24744585 GCA_035583155.1 Acropternis orthonyx | reverse complement strand
CCCCCCAAAAAAAAACCAAAACAAAACCAAAAAACACCTCAGAGTTTTGGGGGTTTGTTTGCTTTTGAAATATAACAAACCAAAAAACAGCTCTATAAATTCCCTGGGTAATTGATAGGTGCCTCAGTTACAGATGTTAAATCAAGAAATCAAGAGAAACATAGATGACTCTTGGGAAAGAAATCTGGGGGGTTAGCAACTGAATGAAGATGATAAAGGAATATACAATTTTACTGTATATTTGCTCAACTGCAATTGTAAACAAAAAGCATAAACTTTTCCATTGCTTATAAATAACAACCTTCCATTGCCACAAATTCTCCACAGCCTCTGCATGTGTTTCCAACAAGTGAGGTGTGTCCTGACAGCAGGCTATCCCTGATGGGAACCTTCCAGGCTTCTGTGCAGTGTAACACCCACTCCTCCCCGCGCCAGCAAGCTCACCTGAGTGCGCCGCCCCTTGGGGCCTTCTGCATTCAAACAGCCCTATCTCCGATACACCTCACCATGGAGGATATTCCTCCTCTACATCTAAGGGGAGAGTGAAGAAAACACTGTAAAACTAAACCACACCCATGTTACAAGAGAGGGAAAAGCTCTGCTACTGCTGTGCTCGCCTGCCTTTATTGTGAGTTCAAGCTGAGGACTGATCTTTTTCTCATCTTTAAAACCTATCAAAAAAATTTAGCAGACTTCAGGGGAGATTTGACATCTAAAACTGGTTACCTAAGTAAAAACAAATAAAAATGCAATGTACAGTTACTACAGGCATATTTGTGGATAATCAATGTGCAACAGTAAAAAGTGGTTATTGAATAGGTCTTTGGTAAATTCTGAAACCTGCAACTAAAGACTAAGGAGTAAGTGTGTTAAACCAGGAACTGCTTGACTCAACATGCTTTAGCCAAAATTATATCAAAGTAATTACAAAACCTGATTAAACAAGGCTTCATTCCCACATGCAACTCCACCTTACTGCCTTGGCAAAGTCTTAAGCTGGTAACACCCTTTTACTGGTTTCCACAAAGCACATGAACAATTAATAAAAGCAGAGCAGAGGAGTTTATGTTTATTTCCAACACAAGGATGATGTTTAGGGCATTGATGTTCTCTGACAAAGAGTGATGGTTCAAAAAACCAGCTTTGCATCAGTTTGTGTTTTCTGTCTGACTGCAAAGGCAGCAGAGTCAGTCCAGCACTGAGGATTTGTGCCAGCCACTGCTCCAGAGTCCAAACCACCCTCCTTACCCAGTTCTGCCAGATGAGAGTTGATTTGCTTGAAAAAAGCTCCTAGTGCTCTCAATAATAAAGACTCATAAAGCATTCCCACCTCAGAAGTCAGTCAGAAGAGGAAACTGATTGCCATAAATACAGACTACTATTTTTCACAACATGCAAACTGCAGCCACTTAAAAGTCTTTTATGCATTAATGTGTATCCTGAAGTATCAGTTCTTGAAAACTGATGCTGTGATAGCACTTATGCTATGAATACATCCATCAGCTGAGCTCACTGCTTGCTGGAAAATTAGATACTGAGATACCAACAGCGTGGGCTTCCAGCTAAACTCCTATTCACCTCTAAGTAGACTGCATGAGGTTTCCAAAGCTATGACTAAGACACTGAAGTAGTTAAAAACTCCATCCAAACAAGCTTCATCTGTACCATCAAGGACATTCAAACAAGCTTATTTCAATTGTATTTCAACCTCTCGCCCACTTTTGGAAAACAGAAAACTTCTCTTCCACCTCCATCCTTTGCAAACTTTCCATGCCTCTTCTATTGAAATGAAAAAAAAAAAAAAATTAAAAAGAACATGCAACATCTTTTCAGAACAGTCACAATGTTCCAGCCTCAGGAATTTGTCTTCACAAAGTCACCACAGCTGTAGTGCAGTACTCAAGTATATTTTACCCTATGCTAACACACAAGAAATGGATTAGAGAAGGGAAGTGAAGGACAGCATATCCCTCTGCTAAACATCAGAAAAATGAGATACTGCCAAATAATCCTTTCAAAAAATGTATTAAACAACTAGATTCTTGACTTTCCTACTCTTCCTTGACTGCACCAGTTTGCTGCATGAATGGGATTTCAAGTAATTTAAGCCTTTTAAAACACTTTGCTTTGGAGAGAACATTCTGCACTGCTCCAAGGACTATTCCCCCCAGTTTCCAAGGGACATAATGCATGCTGGCACTCCAGAAGGACTTTGGGAAGGAATTCTTGTCCTTGGGCAGAGGCAAACTTTGCTCTTAAAATGACCAGGGAGAAAAAGACTCCTCAGAGATCCGGGTACACTCTTCACAGAATGGTAAGGCAGCTTCAGAGAAAAACCACAGGTTGTACAGATTAGCCAATTACCTAGAGCTTACAAAAGACTCCACTGCAGAGTCACGGTCTGTTTAAGAAATGGATATGTATGTACTGTCTCCCAACAACACATAGCAAAACTTTGTTACAAGTTCAAACATCGTAAAAACAAGCAAACTTCTACAGGAACAGGAGTGCTGCTCCTGACTAGAAGTGGCAAGCTGCTGTTCCTGGGCAGGTGCAACATCCTGTTGGGGGTAGTTTCAGCAGATGTAAAACATGTCAGGTAACTTGATTTCTGCTATTGCTTTTCTCTAAGAAATATGAAAATTAAAGCAATTAAAAATCAAATATAAGTACTTTCTTCCAGGTCTGCTAAATAAATGTAATGGGCCGAATTCCTGTAGGTAGGTTTGCTCCCCAGAGAGAACAACATGTGCGCTTGTTTCTTCTGAATTTTAAGCTATTTGATGAGCACTACCAAACCTCTCAGTTATACAGATTCACAATATATTTTCCCATAAAGCATTAATCCAAGACTTAGGAGGAAATTCAGCGCAATCCCTGTAAGAATGAGGCAGCATTCACCCACTCAAACAGGCACCGGATACAAGCAGAAATCTGGCAAATCTCCCAGGCTTCACATAAATCTCCCAAACCAGCGCCCCCCATCTAGATTTGCACACATTGTGCTGTGGCTGAGGCAGGCGTGTGGGCACTGGCAGTAGCTCTGGTCCCAGGTGTCAGCAAATCTGGTCTTCTGACCACAAACACTCAAGGCTTTGAAAGGAGAATACAACTGTTTTTAAATACCTGAAAAATTGTGCCAGAAGGAGGATGACATTCAAAATTTACCAATTTGTTTCCTTTTATCACAAGTCAAAACACTGCCATCAACCAGCATTATTTAAGAAAAACCATTAACTTTGTTTTCTCTGATTAGCTATTTCCATTATTAAATTGTTATCTTCAGTAATTGCTGAAGCTGTGAAGTCAGATGCACACTCATTAGCAAAGGCTTTTAACTTAGCTCCTTATTTTCTAATGTTAGTAAAAAAAGTGAAAATACAGAAATAAAACCTTTTAATCCAGAAATATTGCCCATTTAAGGCATTATGAAATAGTTCTAGTTGCACAGTTTACAATATTAAGCAGAAATTAACTGATTAGCACCTCCCTAGCAACTTTGGAGAATTAAGATACAAAAACTTCTGACATAACAGTTTTCTTCCCAGGTGAAAGATGCTTTGTGATTCACAGACTGGCAGCACAGCTGCTTTTTGTCCTGTTCTGTGACCTGTCTGGGATATAAAGTAGCTGTTGGAGCAACAGGCACAGCTGCACTACGTCTGAGTGCTCCCACCATGAACTCCAAAGCTATCTGACAGTTACGTAGTAGAAAAAATACAGAACATGAAAATTTTTGACACAGAGCAAGTCCATCAGCCCACATGCCAGAGAGCAGGTTGGACGCCACTCCTGACAGTGTGTGAAAGCATCTGCAAGCAGATATTCTGGAATCTCCAATTGCTCCTGCAACAGCTCTTTGGAATTTTTTAAACTAAACTTTTTTAGTTTGGCATTTGGAGACCAAAGGCAAACAATTGCCATTGTGGAGTCTTTATGAAGATTAGCTGGTGGTCACATCCAGGAGTCACTAGATTGCAGCTCTGTCATGAGTAAGCCTCTACAGACCTACTTGTCCCTATGAGGACAGGAGAGGCTGAAGAGCTTCCCTGTCAAGTGGGAGAGTTGCACTCATTTTCTTTCACGTTTTATGTAACACAGTCCAAACCTTTACCTTTGGTTTGGTGATAAGGCACCAAAGACCTACCCCATATATTGAGGAAACGTACAGGAATATTCTCTATTTTATGCATGGACTTCTTTAGGCAGCAGAACTTTTTACAGGGAGGGAAAAACCCAACAGACAAGCCCGAAGTACATTCATTTTTAAGGTTCAGATATTAGAGTATTTACAGCTAATTCCTGTGCTTATAATGTTGATGGTTCTTCTATGAGCTCAGTGTAGGGGATGCACCACCCAGCAGTCGTGAGATCACAGCGTCCTGCCAGGCAGGTAGACAAAAATCTCACATTTTGTAACTGAAGAGATGATATGTCTCATGGGCATGAAATCAGGTTTTAGAGCCTCATCTCCATTTTGTGGCTACTCTCATACCTTCATCCTCTGAAAGTCACTCCTATATGGACAAATCCCAAAATATCTCCTGCTGAGTGCAGCAGCAGCTGGGCACAAGGACAGCATACTCTGTGGCTGCCCAAACCAAGATAAAATCATTATCAAAATGTGCAGCTAGGAGAAAAGGAGAGGTCATTTTCCTACACTACTCTGGAAACAGGGTCTTAAGCCTGCCAGTTCTAGTAGTGCTCCATTAATCACTGATATCACTGTGGGCTCAAAAAAATACCTTAAGGAACAAACCAACCCTTCTTCCCCTTTGATTGTTTACCCAGATGAAATATTTCACAATAAAATATTAAGTATGTTGTGGTAATGAGGACAGGACACAGGAAAAGATGATATGGTATTAAAAGGAAAACTCCAGCATTTTCTTGCGTCCTGAAGAAAGCAGTGATAGAAGGGGATTTTAATAATTAACTTGGATTAGCTATCACAGTACCTGAGAAACTGCCATATGGGACGTATTCCAATATGGTTTATACTATTAATGGCCTTGAGCCTTCCAAGAAAAAAATTTTGTGTTACATAAACTGATATCAAAGTGGCCTTGCTTTTCCTTTCCCTTGAGCTACAAATACATCAGCTATACAAGAGCCATTAACGTGCAGTTAATATGTTCCGTAAAATTTTGAGTGAAACATACTGTGGTTACTTGAAATAAGCATTTGGATGAAATAAAATTATAGTAGTGGGAGACTTGAAGAAATTCCAGTTATGTTACCCTCCCACTTCAATTTCTTCACAACAAAGTTCCTGCTGTGATTATGGCTGTGCTTTAGACCAGAGTGTGAAGGGTGTAAGGCATGAAGAACTGTACTATTTAACCCTTTAATTATCCAACTCACTCATCCCTAAAAAAAACCCCACTAGTCATATCCATGAAAAGATGTCATAGACACCTCCTTTACATGTTGAACAGATAGAAGAAATAAGAGTCAGAACCAATGAAAGCAACATGAACACCAGTGACATTACCTTACAGTCTCTGTGTGCTGGTATCAAGTTTCCATCGTTATTTTTCAAATTTGTATTTTGTACCTGTAGACATACTATTTTTCCTTCGACAGAAATTTTATAAGTAATGGTACGTATGTGTATGAAAGCACAGGATTAAAATAACATGAACTGATTTTCTGTTTCTCAAAAAATCATTGTATATGGGCAAACCAAGGCAGGGTTTCCAGAAATGCTTATGAAAGCTTAAAGATCAGTGTCCTCTGATTCTGAGAGAGAGAGAGGTTTGAGGAGAAGAGAGAGAGAGAGAGAGAGAGAGAGAAGAGCACAAGTGAAGTGATTCTTTGGGTTGTGGCCCAGCTTCAGGAGATTTGCTTTCAAATCATTTTCCGTATTACTTCAGTAAAACAAGCAAGGACCTATGCCAGGCACAGAAAGAGTAGGTATACAGTCACACATGCAATTTTGGTTAGTAGAAGTACATGGTGGATGAAGTGAATCCAAACTCTGGCTGCTGTGCTCTGAGCTAGTGAACGTGCAGAGAGCCATAGAGAACACAATGGCTCTGTGACTTTTATAAGTTCTAGTGCTAACAAATGCAAGAGCTCATTGTTTCTTCAACTTGTTTTGCTTACACAAGGACAACATTCCTCACTATTTACCTCTGCAAAGCAAGTAAGGGCATTTCAGAAAAGAGCAGCTGAAATGGATGTTGCAGAATATGCACAGTGAGACTGACTAAGAAAAGCATGTTATATACCAAATGCATCCTGTGTGAGGCCAGTGTTATCCTTCGAATGATGGATACAGGGAATTCATTGACAGGCTCCCACATTTCTTACTGAATAATCACAGTCTGAGGATGCAAAATAGCAACAATCCTTAAAGGTTCACATACATGCACATGTGCACAGGAAGACACAATTGCAAACAATTCTTGAACGGAATAGCACAAGCCTGCCTTTTACCTTTTTCAGAGAGCTCTTACCGCTTCATAAACCAGGTACTTCTCAGGCCTCTCCATGTCCCCTCCCTAAGAAAGCATCTGAATCAGTTTGACCTAGAGTGGAAGGGGGAGAATAAGGGGGGCGGAAATCAGATGTCATTTTGGAGTTTGAATAAATATGGACTGAATATGATTTCTGCTGTTTCATTTCTGTCAGATTTGGCTTTTCTGTTGTTTGGGTGGTTTTAACAGCTGTTTATTTGCACACTGTTTTTTTACAGCTTTTTAATTTAGACTTGAGACTACAGCATGTGGTTCCTTTCAGACGTAACTAACTTAAAATAACAAAGCCCAAAAATTCCTTCTTAAGAAGCTCAAGGTCATTTGATTAAAGTTTGAAAAGAATCAGGATTCTGTAATTCCAGGCATTGTTATGAAACAGGTGAAAAGTTCCTTCCATATTACCTGGCTGGGTGCACTGTGCAGCTGTATCCCACTGCAGAACCACCACAAATATCAGCTTGCTGTTTGTGTGCTGGCTGCAGAGAAGACTCTGGCTACAAACATACTACAGCTGCATGTAGCACACCTTAGAGGAGGGGTGACTGCATGAAAAGTAGTAATTGAAACATGATGGCTTTAAAAAAAAAAAAAAAAGACATACTAATTACTTCACAAGTGAACAGCAGGTTATCTTTTATAGTTTCATAGCCTGGTGCTCTCACAGTTTATGGATGTGTTAAAACTGGAAGAAAATGCAATTTTACTTATCTTAAGCACAGTAAAGAGAGAAATGCCATGGAGATGACAGTAATAAAACAACAGTTTTCTCAGAGGATCAAAATGCAGCCCCTGAAGGGATTTGCTATAGCTGAAGGTTGAGAACAACTGTATTCATGATGCACAGGAGCCAGCAATGAACTGGAAGAGCCAAGCGCCAGTCAAAGAAAGACAAAAACAGAGACAGAAGAGATACATGCAGGAATAGAAGATGCAAGTTTTTTGTTATAACAAAGGGCAATTTCATACTATGTAGCTGGTAGAACAATATTGGTCTTTGAGATGCTTTGATTTACTAAACAGTTCTTCGCTAGGCAAACTACATTTTTGGGTACTAAAGGCAAGTGTGGGCAGGCATGAAGGGAAAGAGGGGCAGGGGTGCATTAAGGACCCCTCCCTTGCCTGGGAGAATAACCCCAGATTGAGCATAGCGAGTGGCAGAGCAAGAACAAGTACTTCTGAGCAGTCTCATAAGCAAAACATCAAAAGGCATTTGCTTCAGCTTACTGTTTCCCTTTAATGGCTGTAGGCTGAATGTATGATTTCCATTCAATCTCTCATGCTATTTTTACCCCCATGTATGGACATGACATCTCTTCTCTTCAACCCAGGCCTTTGGAGTTTTTCCCAGCACTGTGAAGGAACGGAGAATATTACACTTTTTATATTTAGCTACTGTAGTTTCAAGTCAAATATGTCTGATTTTCAATAATGGATACTTTGAACACACAGCAGGCTGCTTAAAAATTACTTTGGTTAAATGTAAGACTAGCAAACACCATTACTAATACGAAGAGCATATTTGTCTCCACCTATTATGACTAAGAGATTGTCAGAGGAACAGAAAGCAAGAGAATTTAATGCTGTAGTTTACAGAGAATATTAAAAATGCGCTTTTTAAAGAGTGGGACTGTGGTTTGATTATGCAAGGAAGGGAATTTCAGTTGAGTTGTCCAGTAGCTGCTGCTTGAAAGAAGACATACAGCTTATAGACAGCTCCAATTACAATGAAGTATTGATAAAGAGAAGGTGTAATATTATTTGCAGGCACAAACTCATCACTCAGGAATGCCAAATTGCAATGTTTATCTCTACAAAATGCCAAGGATGCTCTTCCATTGTACAGCAAATAACTACGTTATCTTGCAAATCATATCTCCAGGGCCTACTGTATTACAGCCTTCACCCATCTCACAGTTTATTTGAGCATTATGATGACAGCCCCAGTTAGATTCTGCTGAGATGTGTAGGGTGGCTGCTCCACTTGATGATACAGGTGGTGTTCAGCTACAGGAATGGAATTTGCAAGCTTGGGCTGAGCGCTTACACCCTCTGTGCAGTGAAAACCTTCAGCACCTCTGGTTACCATGCACACCATCTACATGGAAGAGTGCCTGAAAAGCTTCTCCAGATTTGAGCACCATCCAAATACCAAATTATAGACCAAATCTGCCTTGGAGTGAAAGGTCTGTATCATTTTTCAGGGAAGAACAAGCTTACACTCGATACTGCAATGGCAACACAGGGCACAAGACAGGGTCTCTGAGTTTGCTTTGTACAAGTACTGGGATGGACCTCTGCTTTCCCAGCATCCAGGTAACATGTGGAAGTGGCATCTTCCTGAGCAATGAGAAACAAAGCCCTTTGGTGCCCCCAGAGGAAATGTCTCTTATGGTGAGACCACAGCACTAGGTTCTCCTGGCATCGTGCACATCTTGGTATACCACGGCCTCATGGTCTTCACAGAGAAGAGTGAAGGGGGTCCCTTTAGCAGAAGAGCAGCAGTTTAAAGGTTTCTTGTCTAGGAAAAACATGACCTGCAGTTCCTTTCATCTGCAAATGGTATTGAGTTCATTTCTCAATCCCACTTCATCTCCAGGCTGTTCAATAATGATGCTCCCTTCTGCAACCTACTGTACTTTTCCATGACAGTGAGGATGCAAATTCTGTGCTTTTTGCTGACTTCCTTTCCACCACTGAATCTTACTCATGCTCACATGACATTTCACAAATCAGCCCCACAGGCAGGCTCTGCATGAGGGATCCCAGGTGACACAGACATTATTTATAAATGCACTGGCTCTGACCAGGCTGAGTGTAACTCAGAGCCTACATAGCTTGTCTGGCAAAAGCATAGATACTCACACACGGCCAGGTGTGTAAGTGCTGGAGCTCTTGGCAGCTGATCTTAGATGCAGGTAAATAAGTTTTCCTTGATTTGCACTTTAGCTCTCTAGATTCTTCTTTGAATCTGGCATGACAGTCTGTAACTCAAACTGTTGTACTAATTCTCCAGATCATTCAGGATAAAGTTTACTGAAAGTTATCTTTTTCTAAGCATAATTGCTATAGTTGACTGTACATCACAAAAGGACAGATACTGTTCAGTCAGGAAGCCTAGGCTCTCCAGAAGGCATGAAGGGACACAGAGAAGTAGAGGCTGGCATGATTTCCACTCGGCCCAGCAAAAGAGGTTGCTAAAACAGACTGTAAACCTTTTCAAACCAAATGCTTCCAATGGGAACTTGTCTTGCCATCAATGTTGAAAGTCCAGGTAGCAGCAGAACACAGCAGGCAAAAGTGAGTCTCTCCTGCTCTCCAGGCATGCAGTCCCAGGGGCAGAAGCACCCACTGGGGCCAGTGGCTCCCTCTGGAGCAGTGGCTGTTGGGTCTGTGTCACTGTACTGAGTGACGGAGCAGGGTATTCCAGTGACAGCCCCCAGCTCAGGGTATCGGGCATCAGCATGAGCATGAGGCAGGTCTGGGCTGAGTAAGAGGAGAGGGGAAAAGGTTGCTTGCTCAGTACATGCACACAGACCCCTCATTTCTTAGCACCAGCTGACACGAAGACTGGTGGAGAAGAAGGTCCACATTAAGCTGAGAAATGAGCACCTTAAGAGAGTGTGTTCCCCTGTTCAACCCTTGAGGCCATGGTAGAGACTCACAGAGCAGAACTACCTAAAGCAGCAAGCTGGTAGACTGGAAGTGCAAAGGTAAGAAGACTGAGGTGGAAATAAGCAGCTGGGGAGACACGAATGACTGATAAAAGTGATGGCTGCAATTTAAGACTCACAAATTCCTCAGTTACAAAGTGGAAAATAAAAAAGCACACCACGTCAGAAAAGGTTATCAAACATCCATTATTCATTCAATTAAACATGGTTAACTCAAAGCTGATCATAATTCTTAGCTTGTTAGTCTTATGAATTAAAGATTCCAGATTTCCTGGCCCACATTCTAATGTCAGAAACAGGTCAACAACAATAGGGCAGGATCACTGGCATCAAGGAACAAACTCATAAAGTGTAACCACAGCACTCAGACAACACGAGCAGATAATTGTTCACAGTACCTGACAGCCAGCTCAGAGTGGGTTTATTATTAGTCTATTAAGCCTTTTTTAACAGCAATCTTCACTTAATTATCTACCTTCCCTTCTTGTCATCATGAAAATCTAATTCCCTTTCCTGAAGGTATAAAGTCATTGGCAGAACAAAAGTATTCTCTTTTGATGTTCAACATGTTTGAACATCAACTGTTGCCTACTGGTACTCTCCATCCATTAGTGGAGCTGAGCTCATTCCTCTGCTGTCAGTGGTAACAGCTACAAGAACATCGACTTCCTAAATCCTGCAGGAGAACAGGGGATGCTGAGGCTGTGAGAACAACACTGCATTCTCAAAGAAAACTGTCTGTTTCTTGGCAACTGGATAAACAATCCCTCTCAATTAACATACTCTAGGCCATATCTGCTGTTAAAACATTAGAGGAAATATTTGAGCCCTTTCAAATTGTTGATAATGAAATTACACAGACAAGAGATTAGATTGTTCATTTGGAAACTGGATTCATTAATAGCCTACACATTTTATTTGTACTCTTTCTAAAGTCCATGATTCACATTTCACTTCCTCTCCCTTCTGTAGCATCTCTTGCTGTGGAGTTATGAAAAAGAAAAGAAAAATTACTTTCCCCCCCACCTCGCCAAGTAATTCAAGGCAGAGTAGAGTATTAGAACTTCTGTTGAAATATATCTACTTGCTTATGTGTTCAATAAAAGTTACATGCAACAATAAGGTTAGGAAGGCCACTTGAAAGTCTTGTGTTAAAGGCTCATTCTGGACAGAGCATTGTGTTTCATCTTTGCTGGCTATAGTTCTAGATATTTGTGTTTTCTGTTTTTCACAGATAGGGAGTATTACTCCGTTCCTTGTGCTTTTTCTGCTTTTCCCCCCTTTACACTTGTGAAGCGCTAACACTTGCTGTCACACTCCTGCCTTAAAGCTCACAGGCAGAGCTTTCATTTCATTTTAAGCTTTAAATCCCGAAGATGGTGAGAGTTTTGCCTTTTAGTTGAAGTTCAAATGTTGGCAAATGTCCCTAATGAGCTTGTAAATATATTTCTCCAACTAAAAGGAACTTATTTCTAGAAATAAGAGGGATGCACTCTCCTCAGTCTACTTACTGGCTCTTCTGTGCTCTAGATCTTCTTTGCCTGCTCAGTTTTTATATGTTTATTGTATTTTTAAATTCTTACTGCACAAAGCAATCACTTCATTTGAGACAAAGTAAATATAATTCACAATAAAATTATTATTTACCTAGAAAACAGTATTAAGTAAATAACATTTCAAAAAAAAAAATATCTTAGGCACAGAAGTTCCAAATTTCCACTAGGAAAGAAGTCTTCACCAAGAGTCTATTCTGGGCTCCTCACAGAGCACCACAGACACTATTACTGACCTGGCCTATCCATGAACCTCCTGATATTTTTAGCATGCCATCAAGTAAAAAGTATTTCCTACCTTAAGAATAACTATTGCTTCCTACATTGCTCTTTTTGGAGTGAAAGCTAGAGAAAACTTGTGTTACAAATGCATGGCTTTTTCCAGGATGCTGTTTAATGAAGCCACTTTCTTTTCCTATTGATCAAGATTTTATACTTATATTTTGTTGAATGACAAAGAATAGCCCAGGGGAAATTAAACACTGAAATCTGCAGACACTCTGGAACAATATTTGTTTAACAGCTGCCGAACTTTGGAAGTAACAGCAAAGACTATTATGTAAGAAAAACCTGTAACCCAAACAGATAATATTCTGGTTAACATCACATTGAGGCTCTCCTTACTTAAAACATCAGTTGTTATAAGAAAACAATGTTCAGCTGAGGATCCACAGTGCGGAACTCTTTGTTCAGTCCAGAAACGTAACAACCTAGCAATGTTCAATCAATCAAATTCAGGTAAATATATAATTACCATGTCTTTAAAAGGAAACAAATATATAATACAACAGATTACTTGGTCTTGCTTCATCTTTGGAAAAAATATTACTGGAGTGATAGATTGTACACTAGATTGTTCCAGCCTTCAGAGTTAAAATTGAAACCATAAAAATAAATCTGGAACCATCAAAGGCTGTAAAAGCAGACCTGGACACAGAGTTGACAGAAATGAATGAACAAATTGGACCTGTATTTCTTAGCAGAATATACCAAATTTCATGCCATGATTGTTTTATGATAGAAAGCAAACTGTTATTGTTGAATCTTGGTAAATATAAGATATTTTTATGAGCATTAACCTAGAAGAAAGTTGACAGTTTGCCAAATAAGTATGTTTTTCCAGTGCTATCAGATATTTTTAAGTAAAATCTGAAGCTGACCAGTAGATTAACAAAGCTTTAAGTGACCTCAGATTGTATATTTGTTTGTCTGTTACCAGAGATACTTTAAAAGTAACAGTGAAGAATTGTTATTTCAAGAGAGACCATACAACTTTTATCAAATCAGTAATGCTACGCATTCATTCCAGACAGATGAGATTTCAAATAAGTATCCAAACTACAAATAATTCAATTAAGTCAGTGCAACACTTCAAATCTGGTTGTGTAGTTCTGCACAAAGTGCTTCAGAGGACTTACAGAGACAGTCTGTAGGAAACTGATTAGGTAGTACACCTGGTAAAAGTATATAATTTACTGAATAAAAAAGTATAATGTTCACTTGTAACAGTTAAAAGTTCCTATAAAAAAAAAGTGGGGGCAGTTCCTTCATCTAATTTTATGGAGTTTCATTTAAGTACAACCAACTGGAAAATTTGAATTCAAGAGAGTTGATCATAAATGTGCAACCTATGAAGACAAATGCTAGAGAACTTGTCTTCTGCTTAAACAGAGCACAAAATAGTACCAGTGAGGAAAACAGAGTTTATTCAAATTAAGCCAAGAGATATTTTTCCATCAGTTTTGTCAGAATTATTGCCTATGACAATAACATCTTTTTAGCTCATCCATTAGTTGATTTTACTTAGATTAAACACAGTTTTATGCTGTTCTAGGATGGCTGTTAGGGGCAGAGGGAAATAACTAAAGATTTTTTCCCTTACTGTCAATATTCCTCTCACTCCAGCTCCTTGAAACTTTTTGGCTGTAGCAAAAAAGACAACTTTTCCCTTTTGTGCTGTTCTCAGTGAACATCTTTCCTCAGGACAGAGTCTACATCCCCCATGTCACATCATCTGCATGTACCCACAGATACATGCTGTGTAGCCAGACACGGGGCCAGAGAAACACAAGGTTCTGAGCCAGGCTTTGCCAGTGTTGGATCACTGGCATAAGCGAACATTCAGCCCAAGGGAGAGTGAGATGGGACAAGGAGGGAGAAAGGAAGCCCGTCAGCAGTTTCTCCTCCTGTTGTACCTGAGCACTGCTGCAGAAACACCAATGCTCTGCTCTAGATAAGATCTTTTCAAATATAAATATATATATATATATATATATATATATATATATTGTATTTAGCAATAGCTACTTTCCTTTGAACTACAGGTATTAGTGCAGAGGATGAGGACAAGAATTATAGAACTGACCATGGAGGGTAAGGCCAGAGATGAAGATGATAAAATACATACAGTGCCAGCTGCCAGTATTGAGGCTGAGTAAATAGTAAAAAACTGGTCTAAACAGAAGGACAAAGAATGTCTGCTTGACTAACCTTAAAGGTCCCTTGGGTTGTCTCTGCATTGTAGCATGGGAAATAAGAGCAGGACTGGGAGTGCTAATTTCCCATTTGCTTTTAAGCTTCAAGAATATGACAGTAATTCTGATGCTCAAAACACCAAAGCAGCAAGAAACATGAGAAAATACTAGAGAAGAGACAGGCAAGAGGACTAACCAAAGAAGCATCCTCCCTTCCTTTTATTTTCTTTTTTTACACCTATTAGTACAGGTGGGTTTTTAACACATTCTCTTCCTCTGACAGATTAGGCATTTCTATCCTTTTAGTTCTGTTAATGTCTCAGTAATGGAATGTGGTCTGCCAATGCTTAGCTGTGCTGCACCATCTCTTTTAATTTTTAGCTTCTGCCGTGTTCCACTTTCAAAGGTTGTTCTTCCTATAGTACCTGGAGGGATCTCTGTCTATCCAGAAGCTCAGTAGCACAGGACCCAATTTCCTGCAGCCACTTAGGAAGCATCCATAAATTTCGTAGGAAGTCAAGTGTCCAGGCTCTGTCTGTGGCTCTAGCACAGTTCTCTCCCCAGACAGCACTGCCACCTTTGAAATGGATACCACATATTTGATGGAATTTTCAGGCCCTTACTTCTCTGAGAGCCACAATGCTCTGTTCACTTACCACAGCTGAGGACCACCTACCACAAATGGGACCCAGCACATGGGATCTAGCACCATGCCCCTGGCAGGCTGCTCAGTTTGGAAGAGCTCTTGCTCTCTGCTTACCTCCGCGGTTTTCCTCCTTTGTGATTCACTATTTAGACACAGCTGCAAAGGGCATTAGTGGGAGAGATCCAGATGAAGATCTTAGCTTTGTTTTTGTGACACTGGAATTTCCACTTAAGTTTATTTAGGGTAATAACATGGTCTCTGATGAACAAAATGTCTTAGTCATTGCCGTGTCAGTGAAAAGCTAACACTCACACTCAGCGTGTTATGAAAGGTAGTTTGAATTTCTGATGCGTTTTCGCACAACACCTCCAGAGAGGGGGCTAATTTTACACTGTTTTTGTTATTTGTGTGGGTGGCCTGCCACGATCCATGGAATACGTGGTGCAAACTGGCTCACAATCGCATTTCATGTGGGTCCTTGTTTCTGAAGCACATTATCCTAACTGTCCACACATGTAAGCAGAGCAGAAAAACCTGTTCCCTGCCCACACAGGGGTCTGGATAATTTCCTCCAGAGCATATCTTGGGTGTATACCAATACATATGCAGTGCAAATAATTCAAAGGGACTTGAATCCCTGCATGAGAGGGAGAACATGCCAAGGTAATTAAACAAGTTTACCCCATTTTCTTTAGATTCCTCTGCTTAATGTTACAGCTTAGAGACAGCAGTTTCACAGATCGTCTCACAGGAACAACTTGGTCCAACACCTGATTACAATAAACTTTTTAACTCTGGCTAATTTCTTGATGAAACCAGATTTCCTTTCTGAATAGTGAAAATCTTGCTCTGCTCATACCATGACAAAAGAAGCAGTAGCTCTGTGAGAAGATAGCTATAGGTGCAGTCTGTATGGCTGTAACATTCTTCAGCTTAGGCAAATTGACTTAGTGTGTATTGCATGCTGTTATCCTACACTTCAATTAAATTTCTCACACTGGCCTAACATCTTCCCAGCTCCACTGTAATATTTGAATGAACCACATTGAGTTCCAATTTATCATAGTAGAGACCCCACCTATTTACACAGGATGAATTTTCCCCCTTTTTCTAGCTTACCACATTGCACATGGCAAAGCCCATACAAGGTTGCCCACGTTGCCAATGCAAATTCACCATACACCTCCCCCGTGCTGTGCAGTGTTCTCATCCCTCCTAAGTGTTTCTAGCAGCATGTCAATCTAACTTCAGGTACAGAAGTGTTTGCTTTTCATGTGTTCTCTGTTTCTTCTACTTCTTAAGATATAAAAATGAGTACTTAAAGTTCTTAAATAAATATAAACTCCCATAAATATAAACTCTCCGCTACAGGCAAAACCCAGCATTCCCTAGAATCATAGAATGGTTTGGGTTGGAAGGGACCCTCAAAGTCCCTAGTTTGAATCTAGTGCAACCCTCCTGCAATGAGCAGGGCCATCTTCAACTAAATCAGGTTGCTCAGAACCCCATCCAGCTTGACCTTGAATGTTTCCAGGGTTAGGGGCATCTTCCACTGCTGTGGTCAGCCTGTGCCATTGTTTTACCACCGTCTTTATAAAAATGCCTCCCTCCTATCTAGTCTAATTGTACCCTCTTCTTGCTTAAAACCATTACCCCTAGTCCTATCTTAATTTGGATCACAATGAGAGAGAAGAGAACTAATTTATCTCACACTGTATGCCTAAGACCTCAAGGTCACATTACACATAGCAGCACAAACTAGCTGTGCCAGCGTAGCAATGGCCCTACTGTTTCAGGCTCCTCTCCCAGAAACAGCACATGCAGCAGCTCCTTTGCAGCAGCTCTCAGCTAACACAGCATTTCTATACAACATCAGTTTTTACTCTTGCATGCCCAAGAATTCCAGTAGCAACACAGAATGAATGCAGAACAGTAGTCAGTGCTTTAACACTTCAAATTTAAGGAGAGAGATAACCTCCTCTTTTAAGGGGAATGGATAAATGTGTTCTGAGAGACCCGTGCCAAGGAGGGGGTTCACCAGGAGGGGAGAGCATCCATTCAGACAGCTCTTCCCATCCATCTGCACTGGCAGGAAAGGGTAGAGCTGAGGGTTTCAGTGTTACTTGGTTACTTACATTGAAAGGATCTGGGTTTTGTTCAATAACCATTGAGTACATTCCTCAGATTCTTTTCTTCTGTGCTTTGTAAATCAGGGTTGGAAGTCACTGCTGAAAGCACAGGAAGTTAAAAATCACCTTTTTCAGCCTTCTGTCACCTCAGGGTACTTTTGTGACAAACTGACCCAGGCTTGAAGAATGAAGCACCTCTTATAGCCGCAACCATAATACAATTTGCAAAATAATGAATTACTGACCTTACCATACTCTCATCTGGCACTGTTACATCAGTGAGTAGCCATACCCTTTACCAGGAGCACAAGTTGTACTCCTGGTTATGACTCCAGCTGTCAAAGGGGCCAAGGGCTTCTCTGGTGCCCACTGAAAGTGGTGCTTTAAAAACCAGCATGGTACATTTTATCCACTGAAATTAAACAAAGGTTTTCCATTATTAAGAACTGCATTTTCAATGCTCACCTCCCCACTTAGAACATTCATTAAAGCTCCCAGGGAAATTTAAAATTGAAATCTGGGCAGCCAGGTCACACCTTTGTCCAGCATTGATACAGTGTGAAAACCCAGATGTATAACGTATTTCATGGTGTGATCCACATCAAAGTCATTGTAAAATATTTACCCTATATTAAATATTTAACCACACCAGAAATGAAAAATAAAGTGTTTACTAGAATTTCTTCTCTTACAGAATTTTCCACTCAGGGTCAGTACCACGGTCTGTGGGGCAACATGCTGGTCACTGTTTATGATTCAATCCCTGCTCCGAGTATAACAGGTTGAGTTCAAGCAGCACCTTGGTAATATCCAAAGTCATAGGCAAAAGCCACCCTGCGTTGCTTGCTGAAAGCCAGCTCCCGGCTGAACAGCTGCAAACTTCACACAGACATGTCACAAGTCCCTGACAGAGGAAGGAGGCCCTAAGGGCTGGTTGTGGAAAGCCAACTATCAAAGAACTGGCACCAACCTTCATGTCAGAGGAGGGACTACTGCACAGGACTGGGCTCCACAAGAAGCCAATGCTGAGTCCAGCCAGGAAGTAGAAGGCAGGATTCCTCCTTAAGTCAGATGTCATCCTCCCAGAGCTTTCCAAGCTGAGGTAACTATTTCACTTTAAGGCTTGCAACATACATTTTTTCCCCCTCAATTTTTGCTTCCAACTGCATATTTTTATAGAACTTCCCATACTTATTTAAATGCTGGCTTTAATTAGCCCAGGGAAAATTTGCCTCTGATTTTCTTGTAGCTACTTAGAAAACTGAATCTATAAAGGCACGAAACCACAGAAAACTTTATTTTTGTATTCATTTAAAGATATTCAGTTCAAAAGTGGAGATGAAAAAGTGAGGTTTTTTTCCAAGCAAGTTTATAACCAGAAAGCTACAATAAATTATGAGAGGACTGCTAAAGGTCAATGTGCTATAATCAAATTCCAGCCTGTTAAATTACTGCTATACTACACTTCCAAGAAAATCTGTATTTAACATCTGTTTTCTTTACAGGATACCATTAAGAATAGGCAGGCCAAGTCAGTCTCATTCTGGACTTACCTCAGGTTTTGAAAGGACAAATCTGTCCCTCTTTAGACACAGGACAAGATTTAAACCTGGCCTTGTTGGACTTGCTCACTACTGTGATGTTACCAAGTCACTTTGGAGTCAGATATTAACCAAAAATCGGTATTAATGAGGAAAACAGGAAGGCAAGCTGGAGATTCGCCAGCTCTGCTTCTCATCATTTACACTTGCTGCTGTTCAGACTAATTTTTTATAAAGTCAGAGCAGATTTCTCTTTATGACATAACTGATGAAAAACTTCCTGAAAAAAAATCAGTGGCTGATAGTCAAATTAGGAATCAGTGTGGATCTCAACATCCTGCTACTTCTGAAGAGGTCAGTACTCTAAAAAAAATCCAAACTCAAACACATGCACATGTCAAAGAGCTCTGCAATCACTTATAATTATGGAAAGCAACTGTGACTCCCTAGCATGTGCTAAAACAAGCATTTCCCAACGCTGTTGATGAAGGACCAATGAAATATGGAGGCATCTGGGTATTTCAAGGTTGGTATGGTTATGGACACAAACACAACAGCAAAACAGTGTCCTGCTCTGCAGAAGGACAGGCCTTTCTGCGCATGGCCTGAAACAACGGGACCAGAAACATTGCACATTTCTCTCACCATGGCTGTTGCTGCCACCCTCCTCCCATCCCTTCTTTCCCTCCATTTTGGTTCCTCTTCCTAATTCTGACACAAACACAAAGCAAAGACTCGGAGTAAAACAGACACTTCTGGATGTGGCAAAAATTTTGAACATATTCACTGTCGATTAAGATTGTCATTATGCAAATATTTGATGACACAAACAGAGAAGAGTTTTCACAAGTAGAAATCCCAGGTTTTACCGGGGGCGGGGAGGAGGGAAAGAGCATGAGTATGCCTGGAACAAGAAAATGCTCACAAATTTGGGGCAGTGCCCCACCTGTGGCTTACTGTACCTCCAGGATCTTTTCCATCCCAGACCCAAGGGAGTAGCCCCCATCACAGGGGCCTAGTCTCAGGGGTGTGGGGTCATTGGCCCAAATACATTCACTATCTGTTTTAAAGACTGGTCAAGTTACACAGAGCAATAAAGATAAAAACTGAAGGGAAGCATCCAAAGAGTTTACCATGACCATCCAAGGTACAACACTGCTTTTTAATTTAACAGTTTTCAAAGGACACGTTGCTTGTTTCCTTTATTCCTTCCACATGAACATCATGGTGCTACAACACAGATAATTTTAAAATGAGAGTTATACCTGGGGTTAGTATAGAGAGAAGTCTAGCTTACCATGGGATCTTTTTTATTGTTTGTATTGGCTTTGAATTATTTGTGATCTTTAAAAAAGTTTCTATTCCTCAGTTGACCCACATGTAGGATAAATACTTATTCCCCTAAATGATTATGGAATTTATACCTAAGGACGTTTTTCTAATAAGTCTTGAGGTGTGCAGAACTACTGACCTTTTGAACCTACATCATGGATCCTGAAGTGTTTTCAGGGAAAAAAAATGGTAAAGAATAATTGAGATGGCATGGAATAAGGGGGAACAGGTGGACTGTTAAAAAAACTGGTAGGGCTTCATTTGACAGATGAAGGAGAGTACATGGAGCAGAACTCAGCAAAGAGCAGGGAGGAGGAGGGAAGAAAAAAAGTCTTATGCTATGGTGCTCCAAAGACTGGTGATGTAATGGGTTACCCACAACTGCACCTGACCACCAGGAGGGGGCTTGGTTTAGTTTTCCAGTGACAAGGATTGTCCAAAATTAGTAGAGCACAGACTCTACTGCTACTCAGTTGTAGCACAGCTACAACTGCCCTATTTCATTAAGTAGCTGCTGAATTAGAGATTGTTCTACCCAAGGGTGACTGTGTATTCCACTCTGCACACACTACACTGGATGTAAAACAGCTTTCCCAAGGGCCTCACACTTCCTCTTAAATTTGCATCGTTTTGTATACTTCTTTGCTTTGTTTCTCCCTACAATGGAAAAGAATTAAACCATCCCTTCCTTCACAAAACTAACATTTTTCATAAACTAAATGAAAAAAAAAACAACAAAGTAACACAAACAGAGCGTTAAGGCAAACTAAATACACTAGCTTTAGATTTTAAAAGGCATGTACAAGACAGTGGCATGGCAATATACAGAAACAAGGACTTTCAGAAGCAAACAAGCATGAGAGCCTCAGGAACAGGACAGTCACACCTCACATTCTCTGGCAGGTCCCCTATTCAAATGCTGAGTCAGCACTAAGAGTGATGGACACTGCACTGACCAAGCCTTCTGAAAGGAGTATTGATGTTTTTAAATAGTTTGCTAACACAAGTGTGCATGGTATCAATAACAAAGCTTTGATGAGCAGAAAGCTTGACCCATTCTTCATCCCCTTTGAGACAGAGCTGGAGCAGATTGGGAAGGCAGGATGCAGAAGCACACTGTGAGACTTGCTGTTTGAAGTAAGGTAAGCATAATGCCACTGAAAGGACCTCACTTCTTTCATGTTATGGTAGAGAAGCTCAAATTCATGACCTTTGAAAAGAGATCCATCTGGAGACTTGTTATTTTCACACAGATGAAACAATTACAAGGAATAACCTTTTCCTTTATCCCTAAAGGAAGTTTCAAGCTTAGTTAGCAACATGAGTTATTTCTATGGCAACAGACAGATATAAACACAGGATTATAACCTTCAACAAAGGATCAAGAAAAGGAAGAAATTGGACTTGAAGACAGAAGTGTCTGAAAGAGCTGGGAAAAAAAGGTAGAAAGTTACTAATTTTCTTAAAACACATATTTCTTCTTGCTTCCAACAGGATTCTTACAAATACGGTATCTTTTTAGTAGAAATTTGAAATCAAAGATGGGGGAAAAGACACGGGACCACACATTGTTTTTTGCTGCAGACATAATGTAGTCAAATAGTTGGGATGGCTGTTTGCAGAGCATGACTGTCCCAAGCATGAAGTGCCTGGCCTGGAGTGCCATACAGCTCACAAAATTTCCTTTATGCTAGAAAACACATACTTCTATTCTGTAAATTCTGCCAGACAGAATCTCAAACACACCAGTAAATTTAGATTTCTCACATACACTTATGCACACTAAATGGAGATGAGCTGGGAATTCTAGTGTCAAACCAAAAACGATGCTTGAGGGAAAGCACAGATGATACTTTATAAGGGTTACTTTGCTGTGAGGCAAGTCACCATTCCCTTTCACCTGTGAAGCCATTTGCACCACTCCCAAATGTGATCACTGCTAACACAACAGTAGCAAATCCTTTGCTGCTTGTCCCAGCATAAACAACTGCACAAAGCATCACACAGTGCTGAATGACTTCTGTATAAAAAGCAGGCACTTCCTCTCCTGTTTTTCCCTTCCATTTTCACCAACAGGGTCAACAAGACCTCTTGGAAGGGGGAATCAAAGGGTGCCCAAAGGGTCATTTCTATCACAACCTGACTGAGAAACACACCAGGGTCTGTTTCAGGAGAGCTGGCTCCCAAACAGCACAGTCTGTGGGGCAGCCTGGGCCAAATACAGAGGGCCAGGCCTCAGTTGCTACACAGGTAAGTTAATTTTTAGCTGGTTTGGGTGTGCCTGCACAAGCTGCAGTTGCTTCTTTGAATTGTCCTACACCAGACATTTCATAGAAACATCTGTCTCCTTGGGTCCCAGCCAAAGGAAGAAAGGTCACTTTAGTGTTTTGGTCTTTTTCCTAATCACCACCCTCACTTATCCCAGACAAACACTTCTATGTGAGACAGGGAAAGGGAGAGCCCAGCCTGCACAGAGACCAGCAATGGGCCTGAGGCACGACCCAATTAGCTGAGGGATCTGGGAAGAGACAGGTGCATGGGAAGCTCCCGGCAAGCAAAACACAAGCCAGGCCATAAAGAAAACTTTGGGCACTCATAGCTAGTCCAGGGCCCTGCTGAGAAAGTGAGGGTCATTCATACTGAGCTGGAAGTAATGAGGTCAGAAAGCCCCATCATTTGTAGTGGTAGGAAGGAGGAGATGTCCAGCCAGTAAAGAGCCATGCAGGAACACATGCTGCAGGCAGAGAGCTGACAAGCTGCTGGCCAGTTTGTCAGGAAGCCAATAACAGTGATAGCAATTAAATAATTGGATAATGTTGCCTAGCATTGGCAGTGAAAGGAAAAACTATTAAGAACCTTCTGAAGCTTAAAGTAACTATTTATTCTCAAAGCTAGGGAGGATTGAAAAAAGCACATAGTGCAGACAGGCCTAAAGGCAGGAAATTCTCTGCATCCTTCAGCACCTTTGCCAAGAGATATGCTGTGCCTCATTATTCACTGGTAATATCGCAGGCCCTGGAGCATCTTTTTGCTTTTAAAAAGCCCCAGTGAAGGTTGCATTTTGCTATCCAGGCACAAAAGTAGCCTTTTGGAAGCCAGGTGCAAAAGCCCTGCACAATCTCACTCACAAGTGAATTCTGGGATGGCGGGAAGATGCAGTGACAGCAAATAGAGCCAGGCAGAGCAGACTGACAGAGCCCAGAGTCATCCCTAACTTAGCAACAACAATTCCATGTGTGTCTGGAGTTACTCTCATCACCTCCAAAACTTTAAAAATTAATCTATTTCTTTGCACATAAATAATTCACCCAGGGACTGATTTACTGTACAACTGTCAGTGAATCTACAGTGCTCACATGCTTTCACTATCAAAACAATTCCAGTTGCCACTAAGGAAAGACATAAGAAAAGATGACTGTTTTCAAATTGCTTTCCAAAGAAATGGAAGCTGTCATAATATTTAACCTTTCCTCTACTCTCACACCGACAGACACCCCTCTCCACCCCACCCCTCCGCTGGTTCCCACACCCCAGATATGAAAGCAGATAAGAAGGTCCCCCGCTTGCTGCTTCCTGATGGTGAGTCACAGCTCTGAGTCAGCCTTTGTGTTTCAGGGAACCTGGAAGACTTTGAAACCTGCTGTTGATTTTGGCAAAACCACCTCTTCTTGCTTTGAGGGTGAAACGATTTATACACACCATTTTTGAAAAATGTCTGAAAATAGCTGCTGAGATGCAAACAGCAAAAAAAATGGCCAAGTATTTTCTTGTCCTTGCACTGCAGAAGCAGAACCTCCCTGTCCTGGGGCACAGCTGCATGAAAGTGAGTGACAAAATACTGGCTTAAACCCTGAGGATTTGAGGAGGATGTACTCACCTATTTTATGGACAGAAGGTACAAATATACTTTGGATACAACCACCTCTGGAGCAATTGGTCACCTTTCAGTGATGACAGAAAGGTGCTGTCAGCTGCCGGGTCACTGTCTGCTTCTCTGAGTCAGGTGAACTGAAGTCAAATGGTAAAACTTTCAGTCCTGACATTAGTTAGCCAAGATCCCTCCTCTGTTTACCCTGATACATTCCTTCTAGAAGAGTCAGGCCACTCTTCAGCAGCTCATATTAAGGAGCTCTGGACCAGGAGATTCAGACAGAAGGTCTGTCTTTTCATAAGCAAGAATTTGCCCCATCTCAGTTGAGACATGCCAGTAATGAGGGAAACTCTGGCAAATACACCTCTCAAGAATCCCTGTGTGTCTCTGCCTAGCCCTTCTGTGTCTCCACAGATCAGCACTTTGTAGTTATAGAGAAAAAAACCCCCCTCATTCTTGGCAGAGAACAACTGCCATATTTTTATTAACACGTTTGAACATTACATCAGCTGCTCATCTCTAACATTCATCTGCATCATCCATTTCTGTGCCTACTTTTGTATCTGTTTTACAAAACCTTTAATTAAATTAATTATACTTGAACATATACATATTTTAATTTCCTTTTGCAATCATTATTTCAGACATCTTTTGATCTCTTGTTGTAATTCCAAACTACATTCTTTTCCTTCATGTCTGTTTGGTAAACACCTCTGCTTAGGCCAGATTCATTAGCATTTTAATTATTTTCTCACTCCAGGACTTCTCTGCTATCCCTTCTTCCCACAGTATGGCAAATTAGGCCATTTCTAGATTAAGCCCTAAATTCACTAAAAAGTCTTAAAGTATAAGTATGACAGCATAAAGAAAACAGAAAAAAGTTATCTGTAGAAAGTACAATTAGTTGCTACACTTCCTTTCAGAGTGTACCTATTGTTAAAGAAATTATTTCAAGGAAATTAGATTTAATATTCTTTAACAGGGATTTTGCATGATAAAGCAAAGAAACTTAGAACATGCCAAAGCACACGAAAGCAATTAAAATATCAGTTGTAACAGTAATTTAGATTTGCTTGAATGAGTGTTGAGAAAGGGAAATCCTGACGTGCTAAAACTGAGCAAAGATTTTAACCTTAATTTTTAATTTGACTTTGAGAGTGGAAAAGAGCTTCAGTACTCTTCCCTACACATTTCTGTCAAGCTGTTTCTTTAAAAATAATCTACAGAAAAAACGCCACATTGCACTACAGAGCACTTTTAACTACTTTTTCAATTCTACGTGTGTTTATTATTTTAAAATTTGGACACTTTTTAAAAATGGCTGCAGACTTTAAAAACCAAAGTGAAAACTTTCAGCTAACCAGAGATGTCCTTCCCCCTTCCCATGTCTGGGCAGCCAACTCAAGGGAAAAACAAGCGACAAAACAGTTTGTCCAGCTCTGCACATAAACAACTCCAAAGATTTACCACGTGTCAGATACTAAACATTCAGGTGTGTGTTTCTTAGTCTGCCTTAGTGAAGAAAAAATTAGCTTTCCTTTTTTATTCATGTTTGAACCTCACTTTTTGTGACTGAGGTAGTGAGAGCACGCACACTATCAGCTATGTGGGTCAGCTATTAAGTGATTATCCTTTCCTTGTATCACTACATACATTCACCTTTGCAAAGAAATACTTTAGAAGTCAACTAATACCAATGCTGATCCAATAAAAATAAATAAATCACAAGCATCCTTAGCATAGCCAGTTTCATTCAATAATTTAGCACTCAGTGCTTATTCAGGGTAAAGCCTATGCTGGGGCATTCAGATAGAAGTACATTTGCAATAATTTTAGGCCTTATTTTCATTGACAAAAGGACACGTTTCACCATGGGGAAAAGAAAAACACGTTAAACTTCTAGCTTTTCTCTAAGACCGTAGAGAAAGTCCTTAGTTTTCACATCAGGTAAATTAAATGCTACAGAAGGGATAAGGGTCAGACCTACTGATGGCAGGCTAAATGCTTCCAGTGCTTTTACTTATCTTTGGATTTAATAAACTCTATATGCAATACTTTTCTCATGGAGGGTAGAAGGAACGGCAGTTCACACCTTTAGCTGATTAGAAATGCCTCCATTAAAACACTTCACTACCTTTGCAGACAAATTCACTTAGAGTGTAAGTTGCTATTTGTACTGAGTTCACCTCCAAACCAAAGACAGGCCACGTATATCAAAATTGGCTTCTGATGGTTGTTGTATAAGCATCATTAAAACACACACATAGTACAACACACACATTTCCCAAGCAGAAAAGTTTTTATCTTGCTAAGTTGTTTCTTATCCAGGAGGGCAATTTTCTTAGCATGAAGCTCTCCCACATGCTTTCAAAATGCATCTGCTTTCCTTACCGCCCGTATTGTGTGAGCAGTGAACATTGCACCATGCTTCTACCCCCTCATGACATCAGCAGGTATCTCAGGCTGGTCTATCTGAACCCCTTGAGGATAAACAAACAGCTCAGGATCTGCTATTACAGGTCTGGGTCTGCAATCATTCCCAAAGATGATTGCAAGCAGAAATCCTGTTCTTCTGGTGTGCCTTTCCAATTTGTGTCTAAAATACTTCAATAATTCCCCAAAGGAGGCTGAAGCAGAGCAGCAAATAGCACATTAGAGAATCCCTTGAGGTCTTCATGGCTATTTATAGATTGAAATAGGACGTAAAAGCAACACAGGAGCTACCAGAAAAAATACAACATTACTTCCCACAACTAACAAGATCTTTCTAATTTGGCCTACTACATCCAATCCTGCTTTCCTAATCTTCTATGTAAGTTGCAAAAGTGTTCTCAAGACCCAGCATATCTGATTTCACATAAGCACCTGTAAATGTAGGGCACTGATATCGGGTATCTGTCCTACTTCATGTTTGTTTTAACTAATTCAAAAAGCTTGTTTGGAGCCTAACCTTTCATTATACAAACAGGAAAAAAACAAACTCAGCAGGATATTGGTGCTTCTATTTATGAAAATAACCCACCATGAACTAGTATATGGTCCAACACACTGGTATCATATAAATCCAGATTTAATCTTAAAACAATGACATGCTGTTAACCTAACTGAGCTAGTAAAGCCTAACTACAATGACTCTAATGTTACCTTTTGATATAGGGAGTGGGGGAAAGAGTAGAAAGAAATAACTAAAAGAGTATTCAAGAATAGGGAAAAGAACCAAAAACAGCGAAGAAAAAAATTACAGTCGAAGGGAGAAATGCAAGAACTGAAGGCTATCATAAAAGGGAATTTCCCTAAAGATAATGAATGCAAGAATGAGTTGGTGAGAAACATCAAAAAAAATCAGGGTGACTTTTTGTGAGTTTGAGATTCTCGCAATTCTGCCCGTTGAAAGATTCTGGTCCTCAGAGCCCCAGGGCCACTTCAGAGGCTGTAAGCTTTTGAGACCAAAACTCCAACTGTTCTCCTACTTGCACTTAACTACCGAGCATACTCCAAAGCTGAAAGTCTTCTCAGTTACCCCTGGGAAACCCCTCATCAAAGTACTGTACTTTTTATGCAACATGTATTTAATGTGACGTACTTAGATGAAAATAATTAAACCACTCGGAAAAGATGGGGAGAGTTCCCTACACTACAGGCAGAGAAGGGAGTTGATTTTGCAAGAGGTTACCTTATCCCAGAATAGCTGTGACCTCTCAGCCTGGTTGTTGGGCTCCCTTCAGCTCAGAGGGAAGACAACTCATGGATGAGTAAAAGAGATATATTATCAAAGTCAGACATGGTTTTCCCAAGTTTTTCACTTTCCCTGCAGAAAAATCTACAAGTGGTATGGCAAATACCTTAGTTTATACTTCTGTATACTCAAAATGTTTTTTGAGACATTCTCTGAAGATAACATTTACTTATTCTACTTCAGAAATTTTACAGGACTATCGTGCTACCTAGGACCTCTTCGAAGCTGACAAAGCATCTTTGTCAAGAGATTTCCCCAGTGCCAATGAGTAAAAATATCATTGTATACTACAGGTTTGTAACTGTCACCCATAAAGCTCTCACATCTTTTGCATCAAAACATCAGAAATCCTCTTTTGTGGCCAGAATTCATAAACTACAAGTGTCATTAAAGCATAGCAATTATCACCAATAGGATCTGGCACAGATTCTTAATTTGTTGTGGGAAATCCTAAAAACATTTTTCTGCTGTGATATGCAAGTTTTATATCTTAAAAAAAACCAAAATCTGAGCAGAAATAAGACCTACACCCTACACACTTGTTCATAATTTGCCCTCCATTATTTGCTGTATTCTATTGTTCACAAACAATAGAGATGCTTACAAATATATTTTTATGCAAGCCCTTTGTGATAAAAATAACTCCTTTCACAATTCACATTGAAGGGCAGCAAGACTCTTGCTTCTCCTTCCGAACAAATGTGCATGTATTTGAGCAGGTCTTGCTGTCTCTGTTTTCCTCCCTTTAGACATTGATGTAGAGGGAGATACCAGTGCTGAAGGAATGAGCTTACTGTGATTTGTATGCACACACAACAAAAATTGAAAGTAGGCTGTTGGATGTTGAGGGTGAGTTGAATTGATCCAGGCATTCTTTTCTCCAACACTATTATTTATGACAAGCAGTACATACTATTGCCCAGTGAACATACAATAACAACATAATTAGCTTTCACTTAAACAATTACCTCCTTGTCATTTCCGATCCAAGTTCAGGAAGTGGCACAGGCTCAGAAGGGCAAAGGTTTGCAATTAACAGGCACAGCTCACTGCTAGGACTGCATTAACCCTCTACAGGTACATTTTCAGATGCAGCAAGCAGTCAAATGCAGCCCACAGCAGTACCCAAATGAAGACTTAATTTCTACATTCATTAACATTTGTGAAGTTACTCATTAAATTCTGACTGAGTCCAGTGGTGTGAACTAGTATCATGCTTCAGCAGACAGGCAATCCATCAGCTCCTGTTTACTGGGATCATAACACCACACTGAAAGCAAGACACAGGTTTTATATGCAATAACGAAGCCTCATCCTCACCTTGCTAACTCCAACTTTGAAGTGGAGAAAGAGCCACCATCCAGACTCCTCTCATGCAAATACAGCACAACCTAGGACTTATGTGCACCCATGTCCAGGAACTGGCATTGTGGAGGCCAATTCAGTTCTAAGGCCGATAAAACCTGCTATGTCTCCTACTAACAATTTCAGTGGCATCTTCTGAGTAGTCTTCTCAGGGAAATATTTTATCAGGAAGCTACTCTGCCTTGATATAATTTCGAGGGGGGAGAAGCCACATCCTTAATTGGCATAACCGTATCAAACATGTCAATATATTCAGTCTAGATACAATTATACTAGCTTTGTACAAGCTATTTTGAACAGAGAACAGATTAGAATTGTTCTGAGAAAATAGTTTCTTGGGACTGACCCAAGAGAAGCATTAGTAACATTCAGTAAATAAAAAAATCCATCCTAGGCCATGGCATATCTTTTATTTACAGGCGTTGTGTCATGAGGCTGAGCATGCTGGAAAGCAATGAGTTTGGCACAAAAGAGATTTTATGCCTTAACCACAGAAGAGAGGGCAAGGAAAAGTCCTCTTTCAGCAGTGAGAGCACTCACCACATGGGGAAATCCAGAGTCAAAAAAATTCTTCCCAATTTGAAAAGGACACTGTACCATCAGGGAGAATACACTGCAAAAAGGTACCAGAACGTGCATTCTGTCAATGCTCCCCCATGGATGCTTTTATCCATCAGTCAGGCACCCAAGTACCTGGGCAGGTTGCACACAAAGGTGGTTTCTAATCCCATGTGAATCAGATCACCACAACCTTGTCAATTATTTTCATTTTTTGAAAAAAACAACAGACCTTTTCTAAATCCCTGTTTCCCTATCTGTAATCACTTATTCATAAGAGTACACTAGTGACAGATCTTTGGAATCTCAGAAGATGAAATTATGATTGAATTGAAGAATTACAGTTTTAAACTTCCCCCTTTTCTACTGTAGAGCCAAACTCCTCATTGTTTTAACTCAGAGGAAATATTAGTACCAACTGTGTTTTACCTCTTATCTTTGCTCAACAAAAAAGTTATATAATGTTTCAGGAAATGAGTTCAAGTGAAAACAACCATCTTTTTCACAGCACTAAATGTTTAAAAGAGATTCTGGTTTGCCCATTCTGGCAGCTTATACTTATTTGGGACGGACACAGCACAGGCAGTAAAAAGCAAAAAAATCCCTGAGCTGTAATACCAAAAGACCAGCCTAGGGTTAAAAATTATTTTCATGTCTAAAATTCATACAGCTCCATAAAACTGCAAAAGCAGATGTCACTTAGGATAGCAGCTATTTTGGGGATGGTGCTGGTCTACTAACATCTCTGTGGAGATGTACAAAATTCATCTTTTAGAGACAGAAGTATTGTTTCACAAGCATATTAAGTACAATGCTAAGAAAACAAGTAATCTAAAAAGAGTACTCATATACATGACACAAATAGATCCTACCACAGGGAAGATCCCTGGGTTTTTCAGGATGTATGACTAAGAGGCAAGATAGAAGAAAAGGCAGCTAAAGGGAGCACAATGGGAGCGTTCCCTACCATTGTTTTTGAAATTAATGTTTATCAGTTTTCCATGAATCACCAACTGCACTTTAAATACCAGTGCCTGTATTCTTCAAGGGACTATAAATACATCCAGTTTATTTGGCTGTTCCAGAGAAAGCTGTGAAAAGGAAGACTTCTGTTCTTAATATATAGCAATAACAAAAAGTTGTCACAGGACTGCCACAACACATTTTTCTTTTTCAAGATGCAAATGACAAAGCAGTCCTGCACACAGTCACATCCTTTTCTGATGGACAAGGGCCTTATCAGTCTGTTTGATAATAACATTCCTGAAGTTTTCTTGACTAGACTTTTTTCCTTCGAATGACTCTGGCCTACAATACATCCCTGTGATTATATTGGTTTGTGCTTTACAACTCTTGGTTACCTGACAAGCTCAGTATGATCACCAGATGAATATTATTGGAAGTTTAAATCTTCGTAAATCCATTTCAGTTAGCAAAGCCGGTTTTTAAGAAACATCAGTTGCCTTGTTCTTAAAGCTGCACTCAGATCATTCTTCAAGTGAGAAAAGTAAGAAAGAGTCAAAAGACTTGGGCACTATTACACAGCAGGACCAAGCAAGTGATCAATCCTTTCCTACACACTTTTTCACAGAGAGGAAGAGTATGGAGAGTCAAACTACTGAGCAGCATAAACACACAGAGGAGCTTCTGGAGAGCAGACTTCTATCTCAGTCACGAGGACCACTCACTTCCTTCCAGACTTCAAAGAAAATGTGAAAAATTTAAACTTTGGTCTTCACTAAGATGCCTTTCCCTTGCAGTATGATGAACCTGAAATCCACACATCAAGCTCATTTTATTCAAAGTTACCCAAGAATTAATTTGGACTAGCATTTCTCTATCAAACACTTTGAGCAGAAAACAAATTATTCTGTGAACAAAATATCACGGGTAAAGAACCTGTGCATTCCAGTCCTGATAACAGGAACAATTAAGAGTAGGGAAAAGTAGACATGAGGCTACATTTCTGGTGCTATCCAAGTTTTGCTGATACATTTGTCTATTTTTTAAGCACTGTGTAGTGACCCTTAAAATGTTTCCCTAGTCCTCCTGGCATATCAGAGAGCAAATCAATAATACCACTACACTGCAATTGTTTGATTCAGGTCAGATCTTCAAAAACCTGGAGGATACTTTGAACAGTGGTGAAAAAATACTGTACTGGTCTGTCCTCAATGTGCTTTGTAGGAGGTAGGCACTGGAATCTAGGTGGAAATGAATAAGTAATTACAAGAAAACCCTACTGAATTGTACATGCTTTCCTCCCACGGATCAATACAACTTCCAAGAAATCAAAGGTTTTGAAGGAAAAGCAACATACTGTGTGCATATCTCTGAAAAGAGTCAGGTGGTAGTTGTATAATACAAATACCTAAAAGGCTCAATGGAAAAAAAATTCATAGGAAATATTTGTACATTTCCTTTAAAGTTCCTTTATGGGAAAAAATAAGTATTTTAGAATTATGCTCCATACCAAAATCTATCTGTTTAGAGTTATATTAAATCTGAAGTTTTTTGAAGAGGGGATGTATTTGTAATAAGAATGGTAACTTGACACTTCAACTACTTTTCATAGGCAGCCTGTGTGGATTAAGGTGGACTTCCTGAACACAGACCAAAAGCCAAAACTTTCAGGCTGCAGCTATCAGTGTTCCAAGAGACAAAGCACATGGATATCTTTCCTTCCCGCTGTGACTGTTGGAAAGTTGTGGGGTTTCTGCATTAGTCAGCACAAGTGGATCTTGTTTTTCTCATTAATTGCACCAGCAGGGTATATAATAAACAGCTGCCTCAGAGGAAAGAGCAGGGAGAAGAGATAATACGAAAGGAGAGTCCAATGTAATGAATAAAGTTGTTCTTGTTTTAGCCTGTTCATTCTCTTGCTGGCATTTGTGAACAGAAACAACAGTCTTAGTATGCATACACTAAGAGACTGGGGGGCTCCAATATTTCCAAGGCACATTATTTAGCCCTGAATGTGTGTTTCTGTCCCAGAACTCTGCAGACTCAGTATAAAATCTGAGGCTATTACTCAAGCACAGTCTTTGAGGGGGCGTTTCCAAGCTTAAGACAAGGACACAGATTCTGTCCGTAGTGCTGCTCGGATAGGGGTAGGCAGTCATGGTCACTGAAGAGAAACATCCGAATATGGACCCAAAGAAGAGGGAAACATTTTTCAGAGTAACCTGATTTATCAGGAGTATAGTTTTCCCATTTCAGAAAAAAAGAACATTTAGTGCCCAAAACAGCTTAGAGATTAAATGAACTGGAATGCCCTCTTGCCTTTGTTGTTTATTTTCTTCCCCTTCCTTCAGCTGTTCACTACAAGAGAAAGCTCCTGGAAGTGACAGGTTCTGCATTTATGCATACATACTTTTAGAAACAGTTATGTAAAATCCAGGCCTATCACTCTACATCCAAGGAATTTTTCCTTTCTTTGAAATGAAAACTTTTAAAAGAAATCTTAATGGAAGATAAACTGATAACTGTCTCCCGGGTATAACGGAGACTACTTACACTTGAGAGCCAACCACCAAACGCATGTTGTTGATTAAATTAAAATGAAGGCTTCAAAGAGAGGTCTCCAAATTAATCCACATGTATTAGACATCCAAATTCTATTACAATCCAAGTGTGCTTTAGCTGTTTCAAAAAACACAGCATAAGTATACAATCCAAGACCTAAAGTGCAAGCTTCACACCCACAAAGAAAGGGAATTCACTTAGGAAACCAAATTGTGAAACTGTTCTCTACCTTACACTTTCTTTCCAAAACACTGAAGAGGTTTAACTCTTCTGGGGAAGGTCCTGGTCCATGCAAAAGCAGAAAACCATCCAAGCTGAAAAGCAGGATTCTATAGCATCAGCTAAGAAAAGAACAGTACTCCCTGGCTATGCTTAAGTAGGGCCCCAGGCAGGGGGGTGTGGGGTGACAGATGGGGCTGATTAAGGTTGTTAGGGTGGAGCAAGGGTTCTGACAGATACACACTGTTTGCCTTTGGAAAATTATACCTCCAGGCTCCATCTTTCCAGTTTTTCAGGGCATTTTCCTTTCTAACTTAGTTGAGTGATGCTGCTTTCTGTACCATGGCAATAAACGTCACTAAGAGGGAAACTTTCAAATTGGCAAGAATGTTTTAGAAACATGAATCTCAGTACTTGTCAGTGAAAGCTGTACTCTTAAATGTAACCCTTAGATGCATCCATAAATCTCATCCAGAGGAGAAAAGATTTCTAGAACGGGGGATGAGAAGAAGGACCCTTAAAGTTATTTCTTCCCCCAGTGAAATTGCTCTGTCCACTCTTGAGAACCCCCAAATCCTATTTGAGTTAAACGGCTCAGAAGCAAGCTGAGTGCATATCAGTGGGCTACACATCAGTATGGCATCCAGGAAGAATGACAACGAAATGGCAGAATGATTGTGAGGGAGTAATTTAAAGCAGGGAGGAAGAAGCCTTGTCCCATGGGAAGTGTTTGTCTGTGCACTGTGGAATAGCCTCGTGCTCTGCTTGCTGCAGTCGGGCCATTTTAGCCACTGGCTTCGCTCCACAGTGTGGAGCTTGTGTGACCAGTGTAGTCCTTGGGTTGCTCATGCAATGTGTGGCATTTTCTGCCCATAATGTCCTTTATACTGCTAAAATAAGCTGTGCTGTCTCTTTTTAAAACTGTCCCTCTGTCACTGTGCTATTAAAATAACATCAATGCCCCTTCAGTCTATGGGTCAGTTGTCAAATCTGCTGTCAACTACCAATCAAAATGTGAATGAAATGAAGAACAAATTGTCTAACTTCATCAGTGTTGTTTTTGTCTTCTTCCCCCAGATAATAATACCTTAAAATAGAATGCCTTATTAACCACAGACCTGAAGGTTAATAAGTACATCAACAAAACAAATGTACTAAATTAAAACAATACATTAACATTCATTAGTATTTCACTGTTGATTCCCAAACATGCTGCTATTGCTATTGTGCTATTATCAGGCAATAATTGTTATGTCAAAAGATAGGACTCACATGGTTCAACGAGTTCCTCTGGGAGCTTCTGCTGTATGAAAGTCAATCAAAAATATGATTCTATAAGGAATGATGTGGACACAGGAGAGCTTCTGCAGTACATGCAACCCGTGTGAGAGGCTCAAGTAACTGTTTTAAAAACAAGTTTTTAAATCTAGGGGGGAAAAAAAGTGAGAGTTAGGAAACCAGCTGTAAAATCAGTAGGTTTGCTCATAGTATGTAAATCTCAAATACCAGCCTTTGCTAGACTGAATCCTCTTATCTCAGCAATAGAAAATGCCTTCTAACACTTCAAACTTCAGTCTAACAAATTCAAACTTTGCATATCTTTTCCTACCCATAATAACTGAGGATGCTGATCCAGGTGAGCTAAACCTGTCTGTTTTGAACAGGATTTACCCCCAGTCTTAAGGTGAGACCTGAATAAATAGCTGGTGGCTAACATAATGTACTGAATCCCCTAGATGAAGCTGTCTGCCATCCAATGTTAAATCCTGTCTTACGACTCAGGTCCTCGTGGTAGACTTTTAATCCACATAATTAACTTCTAACATGTCATAACATACAAGATGAACAAATCTCTTGGCTGCCTCTTCTCCTTCCGCTGCTCTCATCCCCCCTTATTTCCTGACCATCCTGCTGGCAGGAGTCAGGACAAGCTGCAGTGGCTGTGCCAGTGCCTTGGGTTTCAGTGCCATCTGATCTCCACCTGGGACCAGCATGCTCCAAAAGCAAACATGCTCCAATGTTTTTGTGGATTGTTCCCTGCACAGTGTTGCGGCATGTGGCTCTGGGCAACCCTATCTTCACAGTGGTCATTTGCCTTGTGCTCTCTGCAGCCTCACTGTCTTCTTCTTTCCCCCATAGCTTTGCCTCCTCATCTTTTCTCCTGCAGCTTTTCCCTCCACCCAGGAGCAGAGTCAAGTTGTGGCTGGCTTGCTCTGACTTTCCGTGCCTTCAGCCAAGCTGCATCCTGCGCAGATTCCAGCTGCGGCCACACTGTTACCTCTGTGTGCTTCCACAGAGGGCTTGTTTATATCTCTGGTGGTGATTTGCAGGGTTTGATGGGCCATGCAAAAGAACAAAACCATAACTGTATGGTTTTGAATCAGCCCTTGGATTAAATCACCATGTTTCTCCTTTTACGTATCTTGCAAGCTCATTGTCGATTACTGTCTGCACCTTGGGTCACTGTTCTAAGAGCACTAGTGGCTGTGCCCAGCTCTATCTCACTGTTCTATCTGGCAGTTTGTATTTACCAGGCACACACGGGCTGGGAAGAGTTGCGTAAGATGGTTTCTATGGCAGGTTTCTATTCACCATCTGCTTGACTGAAAAAATATCTTTTTCAGTTAGCACACTGGGTCTGGTGTTTGCATCTTTTGTTTCCTTCCAGACACAATCTCAGAAACACAGGAGTGGTTGTGAGGCTTTGGAGGGGAGGAAAGGCCTTTTGAAACAGCCCTGTTACCCAATTTAAAACACATTGTCCCTGCTTGGAAACTGCAGGAAACTTAACGTCCTGAAAAGCTGCTTTCCCTGTACCCAGCTACTTTCCATGGCACTGCTTTATCATAATGGAGATAAAACTGTAAGTCTCCTTCTATATATACCTTTATCCTGTTTCTGGGCTGGTTTCCTAAGGAAACCAGGATCTGTGCTCACCATCACCTTGTTCGCCTCCTTCCCAAGCTGCTTTTGAGCCTCTGACTTATTTCTGTCCCATTTAGAAGAGAAAGCAGAAAATTAAGATCCCACACATTTCACAGGAAAGGGGAGAGGCCTATTAATGACCTCAGCAAGAGATGTGGTGGAGTGAGAGCCCACCCCTTGCTCAACACTCAAGAGGCCACTCTGGAGAGGGGTGTTCTGAATTCCCTGTTCATGGAAAATTGTTTTAAATGGAGCTTGCAGCTCAGCAGACACAAGTGCATACAAGCAAGTCCATGGGAAACTGCTCACAGAACTTCCCTTTTCTAGGAAGTCTCTCTGGCTAAGGTCAAGCAGGGCAGGGACCGGCAAGCAGGGACTCTCTAGATGGGCCAGGATGGGCAGCAGCAACAGTGGCACAAGTGATATGTGGTGAGATGACTGTTTTTGGATGACAGAAGGCCACAGTACTCAGAAGGAAAGACTTTGGTTTTCCACAGCTGCATGAGGCAGTGGAAAGGGCAAACTGTAACATCACAGGTGAACAGCCAGAGCAGCTGAGGTCAGGCACACAGCATATAAGCCCCCAGAGCAGTCCCAGACCTAAGATTCGTCCAGCACCCATCACTATGGATATTGCCACACAAGGGGGTCAGCAAAAGCAAGGGCTGCCCGTTCACTCTGGTGAGAGCTTCTGAGAGCAGCCTCCCAATGACCAAGTTGCATGAAAGGGGTGTGCACAGTGCCACAGCCCCTCTGTGCCAGCAGCACTGGGTGTTCCCCACACACCACCTCTTCCTTCCATTCAGCATGAGGAGGGCAGTGCCATGCACTGGTGCCTGGCAGCCTGCCGCTGTCACAAAGGATCTGGCAGCTTCGTCAGCCCAGTCCTGGAGGAGAAAGCTAAACTGTGCCCCAGACACGTTTTCTGGGAGAGACTGGAACTGTGGTGAGGAGAGATGTACGGGCCAGCATCAGTAGCAGCTCCCCCATGGTGGCCCAGGTGTTGGCCCAATGGATATGTCACCTGGAAGGTGACCAAAGTGGCAGACAAAGGGCTTCTGAGACCCAAGTAACTCCCTACACAGAATAACCTGGGTGTCCCTATGCCCTTTGGCCATTCACAGGATGTAAGACAGCCTCAGCAGTTCCTGAGCACATCACACTTAGCAGCTGCAATTCACTGCTGAAAGTACGTAGGGTCACTTTGATCAAAACATATTTTCTTCTCATACGCTGTTTCCTCAGTCATAGCTCACTGTTGTCTCATTTTGCCTTGGGAAATATTATATGCTTTAAGCACAGCACAGATAAAAGACTGAATCTTTTATTTTTAAGCTATAATAAACCAAATTTTTAGAGGAGAAAAACCATCAAGGTAGCATCTACTTTCACAGTGTATGGTTTTAAAGCAGAGAAAGCATTCACCTCTTGCAGGAGAGGAGGCTGTTTCCAGGCTCTCTTCTGCCTGGAGATTGATGTTTCACAATGACACCCTGGTGGCCAGTGGGCAGCGACCAGCAAGTACAAGCTGAGGGATCAGCATCAGAGCAAGGGTACCCTTACAGCAGAGCAATAGGTCTGCACCAGCCCAACCATCATGGTGCTTAACTGTAGAGAAAGGTTCACACCCTAAAAGGTTTGGAACAACCCAAAATTTACTTTGAGGGTTATAACTTGTTTACAAGGTTCAGCCAGAGCACAAAGCACAAAGAAAGTATTTGGCCACAGTCCCTTTGTGCACTTCAGCAGCCTGGAAATGAGATCTAAAGCTAAAATGATCATAACTGCTTTCAAAGGAAAGTTTTCTGTTGAAAACTCCTGACTGTTCTGCAGCAGCACCCAGACTACGCTCTGTGTCTTTCAGGCTGCCACTCACAGAAACTGTAGTATCACCTCCCTCGGGAAGTCAGTTTTTAGGTTATAGGTTTACAGATAAGGCAACAGAAGAAAGATTTTAAAAAAGGTGAAATGGGAAAAATAATAGTGCTGTAGTTAATAGACTAATCCACTGCAGAGATTCCCATCTACCTTGACACAGTCTGGAGGAGGCAAACATCGTAACCTGAGCCATACATGCTTTAGTCGACTGTTTATTTCCAGCCCTGGTTAGGAGCATTGTATTCTGTATGAAGCAATAAGAGTGAACTCTTGAGGACCAGAACATTTTAACACCACATTTACATGTTTTTATGTGGAATAATTTATTAAAATCAGTGTATTGATATGCACTGAGGGTGTTGAGCACCATTTGTAGGAATCATGGGGCTAGGCCAGAAATTACCTTTAAGGGAAAAAAACCCAAAACTCCACCACCAGCAACATGAAAAAAATACCTTGTGTCCCACAGCTATTCCTTTAGCAGGAGTAAGAGGCTAGACTTGCAATCACAACGAGGGTCAGGGTGGGAGTGCCTGGCAGCTGCTCCTGCTGCAGTCAGCAGCTGCCAGAGCTGCTCCAGCAACAGAAAGTATTTTCTTATAGATCCACCCAGACACGGTGCCTCCTACAGCATTGTTTTACATCTTTCATGGAAAGCTTGGAATGAAGTGGGATCATAAATGTTGTGCTTGGCCAGGGTATTACAACCTAGAGAGATTTAGGTGCTAGTTTTGGGCCCCAGGGCCCAGGCATGCAGGAGCTCTGGAAAAGAGGGCTTGGATATTGCTGTTCTTCCTGGACAGATCATGCCACTATATCCATCACCTGCCAGCCACCAAAGCTTCCTCAGTGAGTGTTTTGGCTCTGAATGGGATTATCCAATTCACACAATCTTCTATAAACACTCTATGTATTAGATCATCTGTCCTGAAGATTTAGTTCTTCACTGTCAGTTTCTGCTTTGTGAGTTACCTGGGTACAAACACCAATTTTCTTGTAATTCTGAAGAAAGGCTTGTACCATAATACTAAAATTATTTGTATATAGACTATTACAGTGATGTTCAGTCTGAGGCCCTTCTATTACTCTTTCTTGCTCATCTCTATTAAAATCTGAATGCATACATTTTATATTCAGTAATTACTACGTGGCAGTTTAAGGCAAGTTTTTCTTGGTTCATGATGAATCATACATTCTGATATACAAGTCTCATTCAAAACAGATTGAATTATTTTGGTTTTGCTATCTAATTCTTTTTATAATAAAGTTTTATTTTTAATATACTTTTCACCTTCTCAAGTCTAAAAGCATGCAATCTTTACTTTCTTCCCAAATATTTGTAATAATTACTTCAGTGATATGAGTAGTAATGTATACAGAACAAGATAAACACACAATCAGTCTGCACCCAAACCCAGGTGGAGCTGCAAGCTCTCTTCAGAATAACAGCACCAGGAAAATGCAGAAGCACCTTGGCCATCTCAGGACTCTTGATGAGCGAGATCCTGGCAATATCCGCTTTTATTGTCTGCTGAGTTGCTTGATTTGGGATAAGATAGGTATGCACAGGGTATGTGGTGTACAAAGAACTATTGCTTGCTTTTCTTCATGAGATTTGTGGCTTTGGTTTCCTTTGCAAGGTCCAGCTTGCATCCAGCTCTGGGAGATGAAATCCACCCTGAGAACAGGGAGTGTCTATGTCAAAATTTCTGACAAGATTAAATGAGATGCTCCCGAAAACAAGGAAGAAGTGCTTATGTACCTGTACTTAACAGATATATATCTCTCTGTGAATGAAAGTAGAAAGTACAAATTCTTTTTTTTAAAAAAAGGTACTTCTTCCTGACAAAAGTATTGGAATTAATTCCGGAACCATGTTCTTAGAGAACAGCGGTCAAATCCACCTAGAGTTTTCCCGTGACATGGTAAGGAAGTTTCAACAGGAGTAACAGGATATACAAGTGCATCTGTAAATATGCATCTGTAACTTAATGACTTCCAACTTACTAGGTACACTGTGGACTGAAATAAAAGAGCTCAAGCAATGTTTGAAGCTGGCTTTAAAGCTGATTTAAAATAAAATAGAACATCATTCTGAAGAGGAGTTCAGCAAAACCACTTCAGACAGACTAGGTTTTACTCTCTCACTTCCCAGAAGAGGCAGGGTTGCTTTATAATTTCCAGAGGAAAATAATATGTAATATAATCCTTTGGTAAAAAAGACAGACCTCAGGGTGCAAAAGAAAACAAACTTTATTCTTCAGGCGAAGGTTAAAAAAAAATTCTTCTCTTAGAAAACATATCCAATCTTCAGATATTAACAGAAAGAGAGAATCACAGCTACAACAAAAATAAAGCAGGAAAAAAAGGAACAAACATATTTTTCTTTGGGGGAGTGGAAGGGGAAACTAATATTCTATTCAAATAATGAAGGGAACATCCAGCTTTTTCTTTTTTCTTTTTCCTTTTTTTTTTTTTTTTTTTAATTTTTTTTAAGAGCCTGAGTAAGTGGCATATGTTCTAGTTTCTCCCCTTCACAATCTGATAATGGGCACCTCTTTTTATTCTGCTGGCACATAATTCCCTCCGTCTGCCCCAACTCCAAAGTCCACATATATTAAATCAGCCCCTGTGAAGCAGCAGAATGCAACAATCAGATCACTTTTATCTATCAAGACCAAGGAAATATGAAGCTTGTGTGTTAAAAAGCATTAAAACATGTGTCCAAAACCAAAATTGATCTTGCCATATGTTTTGAGGCTTTCACCACACAGTACCACCAAGTAAGAACATATTTTCCTGCCTAAGGAGACAATTTTTCCGCATCAGCTTAGTGCCTCGTTGTTCCTCCTCAGCAGGAGCACATTCGTTGTGCTTCTTAACTGTGTTGCCTCTGTGCATGTACCTTCACTGCATTTGGTCAGCTGGAGCATTATTTTTTGGAGCCTGCAACCTGACCACTTCCCAGGAAGCCCGTAATAACAGTCATGCTCTAGGTCATGCTTATCATGTGTGAAGCACCATTTCTTTGGGTCTTTAAGACTAATTAACCAACCAAATAATAAATTAGATTTAAAGTGAAATCTTTGGGGAGGGAAGAACAGATTCAATTTAATTACAACAACATGTCTTGATTATTTCTTGTGTTAATACTGAGATTCTGCACTTAAACAAGTAATCTTGGTCCTAATAATTAAGATCATTTGTCCCTACAGGTTATTTCCTGCCTGAAACAGAGGCTGGTGCTGTGTGAAGGTGGAGGGCCGAGCCAGCAGGAGTGGGAACAGTGCAACAGCTTCTCATCACAGCACTTCCCACCTCCCACGCAGGAATGCACCTCCTGCCCACAACAAAACCTTGCTGGGTGATGATCATGCCAGGATCACCTGCCGTGATCCTTAATGTCATGAACATCTGTAAGGACTCTTGCGGAGGAAAAGCCAGAGGGCATGCCAAGCTTCTGGGGTGTTGAAGGAAAACCTGGGGAGTAAGCAAAGCAATGAAGCTGGATATCTGCACAGCTCCTCTTCCCTCTTACAGTTCCTTTGGCACCTGTGAACTTACAGATGAGCCCTGCAGAAATGTTGGAGCAAGCCAAAATCTCTGTTCCACTGTCCACTGGCATATACAGCTATTTCTGGCCTGTCAGATTGAAACGCCCAAATACCAGGTGCCTCGCCTCTGTCTTTACTTAGGCAGGGATCCATGTGGGAGAGGTGCATGTAAAACACATAAAAGCATCTGAGGTATTCCCATAAAACCTACACTAGTATTCAAGAAAAGGTTGGGCAGACCTCCAGCTATCCTTGTTCCTGCATGAAGATGATAGGTTCCATGATCTTTCCAGATCCTTTTTTGGAGCTTCCCCTCTGTGTTGACGTTCATAATTACTGGACCTTGCCTGTTTTCACACTGTTTCACTAGAACAATGCTTATGCATTTTGAAAGGAAACTGCACCATAAAGGCAGTTGTGTTGCTGTTGTTTTTATTCCAGTTATTAATATTTACTTCAGAACTGCTGAAAGTTGGATCATATAGTTCCTCAGGAATGTGAATGTTTTTTTCTCAGGAACTACAACGGCCCAAGCAGTATCTGTAGACGAAGGAGAGGAGCAAACCAGTCACAGCAGAGAAACGGCAGCAGAAAAATACAAACCTATTAACTGCAGCACCACCAAGTGTCAGCACTGAAAACACCACATATGAGGAAAATGTCCGATTTCTGCAGGAACTGCGAGAGCAAACATTAAGAAAAACAAAATAATAAAAAAAATCCACAAACAAACTTGTTGACATCTAAATGAAAGCAGTTTAATTTTAAAAATTTTTGAATCTGTGTCAATATCTGGAACAGATGTCCAAATGTCCAGATACATTACTTGTGTCAAGGTAATATTAGTATTTTCAGAAAACAAAATATATTTCAAATTAATAAGAGAATAATTTAAGTAAGAATTTATATTTAATACTTCTCTGCATTTTGAATGAGTTCATATTCATTAATGAACACAAGCACCACCCAGCTACTCAGCTACTGTTGTATTCTGCAATGTGTGCAGGAGTTACTGCTTTCAGCACCAGTGGGATTTGCTTCACATAACAGGGGACAGGCACAGCACACAGCAAATGCCAATGGATGTTACTTCATGGAAAACCTTTCTCTCTTCTAAAGTGCATCATTTTATTTTAGTGTCTCAGAGCCTTGTAGATATAGTTCCTTTCTTGTACAAGAGAACTCAATTGCACCTGTATCTCAAGAATCATATCCTCTGGCCACATGCTGACATGTTGGGATGCCCCCGCAGGGCCCTGGATCAGAGGCAACAGAGCATGGCCAATGGCTTCAGTGGAGCCAGGCACATGCTCCTGTCTGGTCAGCAACTGTCAGGGACTGCATATTTATGACACCAACACCTTTATTTTTCAGGGTATAGCAAACAATATGACTGATGGCTCTTTTGATTTCCAAGCAATGTGAGATTCTCAGTCTGTTACTGTCAGCATTTATCTAAGGTGCCTTTAGATGCTACCCAGGCAAACCAAAGAAGTAATCCTTCTACTTTTTGAGCTGGCTTTTCTGATCTGAAATTAAAATCTTCAACAGGAATGGAGAAACACTGCACTTCTAGGTAGAACAAAGAAACTCTCATAACCCCTATCTTTTCATTGCACATTTTGACAGTAAAACACTATCTATTTTTTGTGATTTTCATTTCCTAATTTGTCTTGTCTGGCTGCAGCCACACTCTGCTGTTCATGCCAGTGCCAGTACTGTGCACTCCCCTGCTGAGCACCCTCTTCTTTGGCAGAGCTAGGAGAAGGAGTGCCATGTTACCATGGCTCCCCAGTCCGTGCTGGGCTGGGGGCTGCTCTGGCTGCCAGAGGAGCACATCCTTGTCCTTCTGGTTAACTACGTCACCTTAGGTAATGGGACGTAGGCTCCCACGTCACTTGCACAAGTCTGAGAACATTATCGTAGCAGAGCTCATGGCCATGGACGTGAGAGCACTGAGGACAAACTCCATCTTAAAATGCTGTGGCCAGGGAAGCTAAGCTGGAAACCACTGCACTCAGCACTTTCCTTGGTGTGTCCATCCAACGGATGTCCACAGGAGCCTGGAAATCACAGGCATCTGCTGATCTTTGTGTGCTTTCTGGATGTGGATTCTCCTTCCCATTTTTCAGGGACTAGTTCAGGCATGGTTGTGTCAGCCAGCTTCTTGCTGTGTAAGGAAGAATCCTCTCTCCTTTTCCTTCTGATATTCTTGATGATAATCATCCTGATTATGATTTGCTTAAAATGCAGCCACATACATGTTCCCTCCTTCAATGAATCCCACTTTTTCTGGTGGTTTGCACAAGAAATGATACCATGGCAAACGCCTATAATCACATCACTTGATCTGCTGAAAGCCCTCAGGGAAAAATGAGTAGTGTTTAGCACCCACTACCAAATGCTATGTCATAACAAGCCGTTCAAAGGGCTAATGGCTACCAAGATGATCATGTAGATCAAGCACCACCTGCTGCCCAAAAAATTAAGCTCTTTAAATCCATAATTACAGATTCCAAGCTAACTGCAACAGGCTTCATCTAATAACCTGATGAAAGTCTGAAGTAACCTGCAAGTCTTAACCTGCTCCTGAAGATTCTCAAACCTTAACACTAGCCCTTACCAAACCTCAGAAATTCATCAAGTATAAGGCATTCACATCTATCACTAGTCCTGTGTGGACTGTGTAACACTGCTTTCTACTCTGTAACTGAACTGGAGCCCTTAAACAGATAAGATAAACTGTTGTTTAAGCTACCCCAAATTTAAGAATATCACATTAGTGTCTCCTCCCTTTGGTGTGGTATTTATTTGTATGGCTACCAGAAAACAAACCTTGACCCTAATTTTCAGGAGACCTATCCAGAACTTCAGGTGAAACCTTCACTTTGTACCAGCTCTTTCTCATCTTTTACGAGATATTGCAAGAATACAACATAAGCCTGATCCTGTAGTCCTTGTTATCTCATAGTCCCCTATTGCCTTCACAAAAGCATGGCAACACTACTCCTGCCTCAAAATTAAGAGTAAGGCACTCAGATTCATGAAGCCGGTCCCCAAATGATCTCATGCACCTTTGCCAAGTATTTCAGGAAATACACGTCTGTAAACCCCTACTGTCCTAGCATCTTGTGCTACGCTTACTCTTAGACTTCAAGAAAGCTCAAGATCATCTACAATTCCTGCAAAGTAGAAGTATGACAATCAAATTCAGCCTTGAACTTGCCTCAGAGTATCCTACAGCTGGGAGAGAGAAATGTGCTTGTCAATATTTCACGTCCCCTTAACTCTATCTGTACTGTAAGCCCATTAGAGACAACACAAGACTTAACTGGAATGAAGAATAAAGGTATTCAAATCTTTTCCTATGTGACTGTCTTGAAGGACATCTCAAGTCACCACAGGGAAATGCTGCTGATATATGATTTTCCAAAATTTGACCTGAACTACCAGGTAGCTCAGGTACTTTGAGTAAGACCACTAAATGTCTCCAGACTTACTTCCCCCTTACCTCAGGCAGCCTTAGCTTACATATAAATGGTAAAATGCCTCCAAAATAACTTTTCCAAACCTTCAACTGAGTGGTAACTGTCAGCCTACAAGAGCCTAAACACCTATGCCTGCTCCATGTTTAACAAGACATTCACATATGGCTGTACCAACCCCAAGGCTTTGCAAATCTAACAGAAAAACCTGCTTCTGCAACAATTGTTTCCCCGGATCCTAAATTTCACCTTAACTTCAACCACTCCTTTTTTGTGAAACCTCAAATTTTACAAATAAAGCGGTTCTTAGGGCCAGTTTCCTGCTTAACTCAGAGAAAGCTGCTAAACGCAGGAGAAAAAGAAGCATCTGCACAAGCTTGACTTTTCCGTCCTCAGATTTCCAGGTCAAAAGCCGTCTCAAACCCAATTACTTGGATTTTCTGTAGTGTTCTCCAGCCACGATAGAGCGAGCTGGCTGACAGGGAAAGAAAGGCTGGGACACTCGAAGGCAGAGGGGAAGGCGGTGTGTCCCCCGGGTCCCCGCCTGCCCAGGAGATGGAGCTGCGCCCCCGCCCATGCCCCAGCTCCGCGCCCGCCGGCCCGGATCGCTCCCGGGGGGCGGCAGCAACAGCCAGGGGCCCCGATCTGAACACACCGCAATTATCTAAATCCTAATCTGACTGCTTTATGTCGGCTTATGACTTTATAGTAATTAGCTGCGGTGCACGAAGCGCTACGGGCTGATAGCTATAGATCAGCAACCTGTCCCTGTCCCTGGTGTTTCACCCAGTGGCAGAGCTGAGATTCGATCTGAAGCAAAGCAGCCGATGAATAATACTGAAAACACCATTTTCGGTCTATTATTACTTGAAAAAGAAGAGGAAATTTAGCATGGGAAACAGAAACAAATACTGTTTGCACGCGATGATAGCAAAGACACAAACTGATATTCAAATGTGAGGAAAACAGCTCAAATTCATCCAAAAGTATATTGAGATCAATTATTTCCAAGAGGCAAACTATTTAAATAAAAAATGCTGAAGGAGTTTACTAAGCTAAACATTCGGGTGCAACACCATAACTAAACACTAAAACCACATGAAAAAAAATCTTTAAAAATCTCTTGAAAATGAAAGTTAAATGTTTAAAAATATTTCAGTGAGGCATACATAAATTAACATCTTTCAAATAAAACCAGAAGAAAACTAGAAAATATCTTCCTGGAGAGCAGAGGAACCCTGAACAATAATAGGTAGCATATAAAAAATGAGTAACAGATGGACCAACTGGAGGATTTTGCTTAATGTAATTAACATTAGCACTTACTGGTAACGGTTAATGGTCCTATACCATCCCACCTCCCAAAACAAAGCCTGATCAGGGACGCATCAAAAAACATGAAGTGAACCCTGAGGCATAAGTGCCATTTAGATCATGTTGAAGACATTTGCATCAATCTTCACGAGCAGCTACAGCTATTGGAATGAAAGAGATGTGAACAAGTTTCTGTGTTGTATTCTCTGAATTTTTTTAAGTAACTAGCCTTTTATACCAAAATATGATATATGCTTAATTTCTTCTCATATGTCTCTGCTACTGACTCAAGGACTTACATCCCTTCAGCTGTCATTCAGTAATCGATCTGAAATCACAGTTTTGTATTTTAAGACAGGAATGTGCTTTTACTGACATTTGGCAAGAAGTCAAAGAAATCTTTAGTATTTATCAGACAAGTCTTTAAGAGGTGAAAGTGTTCATGACACTAGAAAATCCTTTGTATTTTCTACTAAAATTTAAAAAATATATTTCCATATGAAGTTGCAGAATTGCCTTTTTTCAGCCAGAATTACAGCTTTATTCAAAACTACTTCATTGTCCAGAAAGAGAACAGCAATTATAATTAATAATTACGTAATAAAACCCCTTTTTGCTCGTAAGGTCTTCTCTTTGAAAGCTCATGGGTGTTGGAGTTTGATAAAAGGACTTACTTGAGAAAACAGCAATGTGCTAGACTAGGGAACTCAGACAGCATTCACTAGACATAGGGGTTGTTGACTTTTAGCCTCTTCTTAATCCTACTTGAGAACAAAATGAAAAAAAAAATCTTAAGTCTTTCCTAATACCCAGGAAAAGTACCTTTTGAATTATTTTTATCCCCAAACTCTGAGATGGTTTTGAACCTGAGTTTTCTTCTTTCTAGGGTCTAGCTGTAGGACACGTTCTTCAGTGCCATCTTCTGGTAGGCAGGAACATCAGGAAGACCGTGGCAGTGTACCTCAGGTAGGGTTGAGATGAGATGTCAATAGAGATGTTTATTTCTGGCAAATTCTTAAATGGAATGACACAAACTAATGGCAGATATTTTTTTTTCTGCATATGACTTGTATCATTTGTATCATGCCTTGTTATCCTTCAATACATACACACACACACACACACACACACACACACACACACACACACATATATGTATATGAATTTACTTATATACAAATAAATGGAGCATGTAGAGCATTGCTATTTCATGTCTAGAATATGTGAGAAAGATTTTTTCCAAATAAGAGCAAACGTGAAAATACATTTTTTGAGGAGAGTTAGCTTTCTTATTTTCACCACCTAATAAATATTTGCTCTATTGAGTATACATCTCTTTATGGCTGACTTTACAGCAACACCTCTGTGTAATCTTCAATTATATATGTGCTGAGCTGAACTGAGAACGGAGGTGGAGAGAAAGAGAAACTCGTGCTCAGACACTACTGAAATTCTAGAGCAGAACTGAGCTTCCATAGACCAAATCCTTCTCCTATGTATGGGCAGCACAGTCCTGGATGACAGAGGAGAGTGTTAAGGAGACACCAATGACTGCTGTGAGCGTCCATGGTCACTGCAGATCTTGGAGCACAGTGGTACCTCTGCACATTTTAATTTTGCAAGGCAACTGGCAGCTGGGATAAGTTCGAAACATTTTTCATCTTTCTAATTTGCTTTGAAAGTTGATTGGGAATGCAGGAGGCAAATGAGCACAGAAATGGCTTTAAGTTACCTTGTTTCATTGCCTCCCCAACTCCTCCCACTCATCTGCACAGCACTGCCCTCATTGCCATCCATCTCTCCACCAAGGCAGTAACACGCCCAAGTTAACTTCTATGCAGGTGCTCCATTTCTTTTCTATTGCTTGTATGAAGAAAAATATTTGATCAAATTTTTTTTTGCTTCATTTTATATTCTAGTGCTTACATTTCACTAAAGGCTTATTTTCAGTCTTGTAAACTATCTCACATAACAGCTAAGAATATTATCTCTAATTTGCATCTTAGTGCAAAGAAATGAAGATACGTTCTTTTGCACTTAACTAGTAACAAAATGAAACAAAACAAAACAAAGCCTTGCATTGTCTTTAGCACAAGGTTCACTTAACAATTCCAGGCTTTTAAAGAAAAGAGGTTTTCTTCTGTTTGTATAAAGGATTAGTAGAAAATAGTACATTTTGTCATGAAATAAATGCTAGCATTAAGGTTGTTGGAAGCAATCTGATGGTTGTTGCACAAAGTTGTGTATCACTAGCAGTGGATTCTGAACGCCATTTTCTCCGAGTCTGATGTAGACTCTCATGTGTTTCTTCCAAAATCACACTGTGAATCCTTTTACAAAACCTCCTCCAACCTGGTCTTAAAGAACATTAGTATCTCACTGGATATTTTCTTTTCCATGGAGCTTGCTAGTTTGGTTTCTGACTAAAGCAATTATATTGGCCAGATAAATGAAAGTTGCCATCTCTTCAAACTGAAAATGTAAATGTAAATCTAAGCAAGTCTGTGTGTCTCTTTTTCAGACTGAACAACCACAGGTGACACACTAAGGATGAATTGGAGTGAGAAGGAAACATTGCAGATGAGTAGTGCAGTGGGTAGGATGACATGGGCTTTAGCCATCCAAGGAGACTTCAGCCTCACTAAAGACATCTCAGGGATCAGTTGTTCAAGGATCCAAACTACAACAGGCAGGACTTCCCATTTGCCATTCCTACTAAGCTGTAAATGAGGATAAGGACAAAATTATGTAAACATAATAACACAGTGATCCCATAGCAGATCAGATCAAACGTTCATCTAGCCTGCTAATGATATTTTCAGCAGGTCCATCCTGAATGGTTCAGCAAGGAGGAGAAAATGGTACAGCTCCACCAGTCATGATGAGTCGAAGCAGAAGCAAATGGCAGCAAAAAAAGTGAGGGTCTCCTCCCATTCCCTTTCCCCCTCTCTCTCTGTCTTTATTCTGCTCCTGGCTGCAATTTCTGCCCCTTACCCTGCATGTGTGAATGCCAGGTCTTCTTTGAGCCAATGTAACCAGTTCAGTGACGAGGAGTTTTCTAAACTGAGTCTCACAGATGCCAGATCTGGTTCAGAGGATGGAGCAGATTACACTGACAAGTGCAAAGGGAAGAGAGAAACAGAAAAGTAGGCAGGAGTGAGCCCTCCCACCTTGAAAAGCACCAAGCTCTTACATTTATCTGACTGCACATAGTGACATAATGCCCTGTTCCTAGCTCCGTAGACTTGTTAGCTAGATCATGTTCAAGTAATCACACTAGTTTTAGTGAGCCCTCAAGTGCTTGACCTACCAATGAAGTGTGAGCCTGCGCTCATTTTCTCAGAGCAAAGTCCTTAAGCAAAGGGTGGAAATATAACAGTGCTGCCAACCGGCAGCCAGACTGACTCTGCACCACCACTGCTTCTGGTTCACAGCTCTTACACACATTTGTTCTCATCAGATAGTGAGGGAGCTGCCCAAAAACGTCAACAGAAAGTCTGAAATCAAGATGATCCAAGAAACTTATAAATATTGGTAGATCTGTAGTAGAAGAAGTGCAGTATAAATTACCCTTGAGACATCAACTGAAATTGTCAAGGATCCATAATTATGCCTATATTTTGTCCTTTTCAACAATAAATTATTATAGAAATATGAATGTATCAGAGAGAGACATTCTTGTTATTGTGAACTTTGACCCTGTAGTTAAAACCCCCCGTAAAAAACTAAACAACCATTTGCTTTTGAATTCTGGACAATTAAATTCTTTAAATTAATTTTGGAAAACATATGTAGTCATTCTATTTATTGATAGTTTTACAGAGCATCACTCTTCCTAGAGATTACATGGATACAGAAGAACTACAGATGATAGTTTGAAACCGATCTTTAAAAATATATCTTACCATTATACTCCATATTTCTATTTCCACCAACACTTAAAGTCAATTTTAAAAGATGTTAGTTCTCGTTCTCCATTGCCCTGTCATTCTTTTTGAGGTTTTCTGTGCTGCCAAAAAGATTCTGCCAAATACCACAGCAAGAAGTGTCAGGATGGATATACAGAAATGCAAAAATCATAGATTTTTCTCCACTGCTTTATATTCCATATTTTTAAGTACAGCTCTGCAAGGCACCTTAAGAGTGGTCAGGTGAGAATTTTCCACTCCCGTTGGGAGGATAGGTTTAACACCTCCTTTCAACAGTGACCATTCTCTGCAAAGCAGAGGAGAAAAGGGTTATTTATGTGTTCTTGTACAAGTGAACACAAACAAGTGGATGCTCTAGCAAACTGACAATGCACTACTAACAAAGGGCCAGATGCTCTTATCCTCTTACAAGGGTGAAGAGGGACAAAATGAGTAAATATTTGTATTATTATAGTGGCATGTACCTGGAACTCAGTAGTAGAGAAAACAGTGATTTACAAGCATCTTCATTCTCTCTTGGGAATCCGTGTAAATGAAGCAAAGATTCAGCACTGAGAAAAAAAATCTAACAGAAGGAATAAACCAGATAAGAGAGCTGCAAGTTTTCAAGACATACTTTGGGCTCAGACAATGAATAACAAAGAACAATGTTTTCCTGGGCAAGTCATCACAAATCAATACGAGAGGTCTACCTGGGTATGTCAGAAAAGTGTGTGTGCATCATGGCACACTCAGCCCCAGCACCTCAGAAATACTCTCTCTTGCTTAGGGCTAAAGCTTGGCATTCAGGATGTCCACCTGCAAGATTACTCCAGCCAGAACATCCTTAGATGTTGCATCACTGGCTGCTCATGCCCTCACTCCACTAAAGCCAGCCTTTCTCCAAAGGGCACCTGACAGGCTACAATGTGTATGTAGAACATTCATCTACTTCTTTTTTTCCAACTTGTCCCTATTTCACTCACAATTACTTAGCATATGGCCATCAGTACTCCTGCACTGAGCACCTCAACAAGGCTTGCAAACCTCAAGTGCTTGGACCCTTGCATCTTACCAACTGAAAAATCACAGAAAGTTAATTTTGCACAAGAGCTTACAATAAAATATTTTGGGTTTCAGACATATTTTTTGTCATAATGGGCACTTGCCCTTAACAGTCCTTGGAATATGATTGTGGGCTTTTTATGTCTATTCTGTGCCTAGTCTCAGTCCTAGGGCCTTGACATATCCATAACTCATTTAGGTGAATGTTAAGATTGCCCCCATTTGATGAAGAGCAATCAAATCACACTCTAAAGGAACAGATACAAGAACAAAGATGCTTTTTGGATGACAAGATGTCATCTCATCTGTGCATCTTCGCACTGAAAGAGGGTAAATGAAGTTTTTTATCTGATCCTCATCTTGTCCTTTGTGGATTAGGGGTTGAGACACTTCCTTGAGACACAGAGAAAGAGCACAGCATGTCAGTAGGGTGTTGAGATAAGCACATTCATATCTGGGATAGTTAACATCCCGGGAGCATCTCTGAAAAGCAGTCACATGTGATAACACACACTCTTGGGCATTTGACACAATGTTGTGAAATACCGGTGGCAATCATGTGGGTAAGTTGGGAGTGGTGACAGGAATGGCAGAGGAAGGCAGTCACTTAAAATATGGTGATGTGTGTAATTAAGAATATCCTCATATACACTTAAAATGCTTAGCAAGAGTTTCAGCTGACTAGTTCTGTTCTACAGCTGTAGAGGTTACGCTGTACTGTGATGGGAAAATGATTCTCCATCATGCTCAGCTCACTGTGGAGCACTTAAAGCACAGACCCAGGTGTGAACTCATTCCGAGAGGTAAAAACAAAGCTCTATTATGTAATAAGATTTAATGATTATTTGAATCTGTTTTTCCATCCCTTTGGATCATTGATTTAACCTTTCTTGTTTTGTTCTTGGAACATTGTTAAAACAAGTAACCATGTTTGGAAATTAATCAGCATCATTTTTTGTATAACACTGTTAAGAGTTTTTTGACTTTTACTTTCTCTCTTCAGTAAAGAAATACTAACAGAAGCAATACCTTTTCTAGGAATTGCAAAATGTTGGCAAAATATTCCGTTTGGATGACCATAGAGAACAAACACTTAAGCTGTTATGTGCATAGCCTGGGATTGAACCTTTATTTTCTCTAAGAGAAAAACAAAAGCAGACCTTTTAAAGCCACTATTAAGGAGATTTCTATTTAGAGAATATGCAATAACTCATATTGAGACAAGATTTTAATCTCAGCAAAGCTTTGGATAATCTGCTGGCACCTGTGTTTGCTGCTCTTCCACCCCATTGCACTGCTTACACTGAAGCCAAAGGCCAGATCCTGTTAGTGTGTTTGTGACAACGGTCCTGCTTATGTGAGGGAGAGCCTTAGCAGAAGACAGGCAAAGGTTTGTCAGGATCTTCCCTTGAAAGTGTCACCTGTGAGGAAATGATACCACTGTCATCATCTTTTATATTCCTCTGGAGGCCCTTATTCGTTTTTACAAATACTGTGTTAGTCCACATTATTTGTTGTGGCACAAATCATGCCCATGTATTATGCTGCCTTGCTTGAGGAAATGGTGTGAAGTGTAGACAACTGTCCCTGGGAAACTTGGAGAAAGGTAACATCTAGGATGATTTTGGAAAAACTTGGGAAAGGTTTTTCAGATGTAGATCTCAGCTACTGGAGGATCTCTATCAGCCTGTGTGAGCTCTGGAGGGATTTTTATAGTGGTTTCATGATACAAGCAAACGGGGATGTTTTTGGTACTATGTAGGTACCATTGTCGATGGTGTGGAGTCTTGTTGCTGCTGAAGCCTCTGTATCTTACTAAGATATGAACTCCAGTTAACAAGCGTCATGTTTGTAAGAACTCAGTCTCTGCAGCTCAAGGAAAAATAAAGAAATGTACAAATAGAAGGAAAGGGTTTGTGTGGAATAATTTGAGCACACAGTGAATGTTGCTGTTAAAGGAGATAACATGGCTAGGCTTAGGAAAGAAAAGAAAAATATATACATTGATGTATCTTACATAGATATATTGTATCTTTCATCTCCTTAAAAATTAGCATTGTTAATTTTAAGGGGTTAAAAATAACACCAGATTTCTTTCCTTCTTTGATCCTGTGATTCATGCATCCCATTTTAAAGTCTACACCCTGTGAAGAGGAGTGCATTATCAAGGAAAGAGGCTTGCCAGGGACAGAAGGTAATTTCCCGTAGCAGGTGCGTACAGCAGGTGGTACACAGTGTACCTGCAACGAAAAGGTAGATTTAGGCTAAGATTTTATTTAATATGGAAAACTTATTGCATCCTGAGCTGCTACTGGGGATGTGCCAAAAATCGTGTCTGCAGCATGATTTATTACATGAAAATACCACCGAACTAATCAGTGGAGTTACTAATTAATACAAATCTGCATTTTTGCATAAGCAATTAGTGCAAAGAGAGTGCAATGAAGAAGGAAGTTTGACTCATTTAATCTCAGTGTCTATTCAAGCGGAAAGACCCACTAGGGCAAGGCACTAGGATCTACATTTGGATTTTTTTTTTCTTTTGCTTAGTTAAAGGAACTAAAAGGTCAAATTATCAATATTTAATTCAAATGGAAATGCATTTGTTCAAGAGGCAAGAAAACACTTTATTTAAACAAGGTGGGACTCTGGGGGTAAATGCCTGGATCAAAAATAATTAGATTTTGCAGTTATAACAGCATCTAAATCCCTTCTGATAAGAATCCTTTTTCCTAATAACAGAGGTGGTTTCACACTGACAGCAAAGACTGCTGACACTATTTAAACTGCAGTTCAGGTGGTAGCCGGCCTACCAATACAATTTAGACATTTGCTTTAATGGTATGTACTTCTCTGATTTGTTTTTTTTTTAATCAATTTGAATTATATTTTAAATCTATTGTGATTTCATAATTGTGTGCACTTGACTAAAAGAGTAATTTTAAAGGCTGATAATTAAATGTATTATCCATTAACTAAATAGAAGTTTACATTTACAGAATTAAAACAACAACAGAATTTACCTAAGGGGGGAAAGGCTCAATAAAATTAATATGCTGAGTTTTAAGGGGGGAAAGAGTAGAAAAGGCACCTTTAATCAGTCGTACAAATTTCGATCCCAGCTGTACACTGACTCCTAGAGAGACACTACGAAGTGCGATACAGGCGCATCCGTCACCGAACCGGTACCGAAGCGGCACTTCAAAGCGTTGTTTCTCCCGGTGATCCCTAAGCCATGGCAGGTGGAGCAGGCTGGTCACAGCTCGGAGTGATCCCTGCAATGGGGCTGCCCTCTCCTCCCGCTGCAGCACTTGGAAATGAGAGAGCAGGGGAAACCCGCGGGCAAACCCAAGCCGGTACTTCCCCAGCCCGAACCCCGCGTCAGCGGTGGCTCTCGCCCGACGGTGCGGTACGGTGGGACGGAGGGACACAAACGGCGAGTAGGGACATTTTCTCTTCTCTTTTATTATTCAGGATAACCTTGGGGATTTGTGTGGGTGCCTCTCTGGAGAGAGAGGGAGCAGGAAACGTGACAGCGAAAGGAGAGAGCCCGAACAGCCCAGGCTACCCGGGCAGTAAATCACTCGCTCAATTATTAGCGCGGCTTCCTCTCTCCCATAGCTCTAAGCTATTTGGGGAGGCATCCTTTCCCCGCACTCTCGCAGGTGCAATATGAATCAATTATCTTAATTAAGATAATGCCGCAAACCCAAGGGATTTCATCGGGAGCGGATTTCGCGCCCCGGACAACTGTAAGGCGTTTCCACAGCACAAACCTCCCTCCCGCCAGGCCGGGACAGGGCTCAGCCCCGGCGGCGACCCGCGGAGGGGCCGCGCTCGCCACACCGTGCCCCAGCCGGCCCCGAAGATCTCCTCCTGCCGCGGCCGGAGGCGGCAGCTGAGGCGGGAGCGGAGGCAGCCTGAGCTTTGTTGGGACGCGTGCGGTTCGCGTGCCGCGCCGCGGGAGGAGGGCGGGGAAGGGGGGAAAGAGAGGGGAGGGAGGCATGGAAGAAAGAAAAAGGATAAGGAAAAGAAAAAGAAAAGGAAAAGAAAGAAAGGGAAAAGAAAAAAATAAAAGAAAAAGCAAAAACAAAATTTTTTTTTTTTGAGAAATAAAGAAAGAAAAAGAAAGGGGAAAGAAAAATCAAAGCATTCGGGAGGAAAAACAAGCAGAAGCCGAATTAGAAGCCAGATGGAGAAGGAGGAGTCTGTAGGTCAGGGAGGGAAAAAAAAAAAAAAAAGGCATGCTTGGAGCGATAAAATCAAGCGGCTGGGGGAAGAGGAGAGACAGGGAAGGTAGGAAACCGGAGCCATTGAGCCAGGCAAGGGAGGGCCCGAGCAGGGAAGGCAAAGCTGGCTGCCTGGGAGATAGGTAGGAGAAGCAGTGTCGAAGCGTCGGAGCGACAGAGAGCCCCAGCGCACGGGGAGCGCAGCGCCCATCCTGGGCCCAGACGGGCGGCACGGAGCAGTGCCTCGTACCTGCCGGCCCGGCTCCTCCACGGCCACGCGTGTCTCCGAGGCGGAACGAGTCCCCCGCGCCGGGGTCGGCGGATTTAAGCCCCTCTGTCCGACTGCCTGCCTCTTTTTTTGTCTCTCTACTCATCTGTCTATCGACAACGTGTTGATTTTATTTTGCTCCCGGGGAAGATGACTGTGTTGATCACAGCCAGAAGCACACAAGCATCCCAAAGTTCTCACCGCTCCCCGAGATAGTTTTCTGCCAGTGCCACGCTCCCGGTGTTTTTGCCTAGTGTTCCCCCAGCGCCCCACACTTCCGGGTGAATTCCTAGCCGGTACCATTTGTAGACGTATGACATTTTCCAGCAGTCGAGACAGTGCTGGACCAGACACATCCCTCTCCCGCGCCCTCCAAACCTGTTCGAACCTCACCGCTCCCCAGCCCCGCCCAGTTAACGGGGTGTCTCTCTCGATGGGGGCTGCCAGCCCGGTGGGAGGCCCGGCTCAGCCGCCCCTGGCACGGGCATCCTCCCGGCTCAGCTGGCCCGGGGGCGCGTCTGCGGTCGGAGAAGGCTCGGCACTGGCAGGGGCTGCCCTTCGGTGGGACGGCGCCGGCGCTTCCCTGCCCGCCGTGCCCCAGGGAAGGGCCGCAGCCACCGGTGACCCGAGGGTGTCCACTCCAGCCCCGCTCTCCCGACTCGGCGGCACACGCCGCGCTGCTAGCCCTCGCTTCCCAAGGAGAACCGCCAGCTTGGAAATAACACAACGCAGCCGGTTGCCCTCGGTATTTGATTACCGGGAAGGCGAACATCCCCCGGAGTCCCCTCCTGCCGCCCCGCCGGCCCCGAACTATGTAGGTCACCAACAGGAAAGAAACATTTTAAAAATAACCCGACCTGGAAAAGTATCTTCCGAAACCGTCTCCTCAGGGCAGAATTATTTGTTTCACATTTGAAGCCTCAAGAGGCGAAAATAATTTTATTTTATTTTTATTGATTAAATATCCGCATAACGCGAGCTGTCATGTGAGGGGGCTACCTCCCTCCTTAAAGTGTATCCCTAAGATTTGGTCAGCGTTTGCAAACTCCGCCGAGGCGTTTAAAGACTTTAAAGCCACCACTCTTAGCGTCTTTCTTCCAAACTTCCCGTTAACCGGCTGTATTTCCATCGAAAACTCGGGAAAAGCGCACCGACGTTTGCTCCAGGCGTCAGGGACAGACCGGGGGCGGGGGGTGGGGACCGGAGCCCCGTTCATTTTCCCAGCACCGGGGAAATCCGGGGGACGGGGCGCGGGATGGCTGGTCTGTAGCGCCGAGGGAGCGGGTACGACTGGGACAGGGGAGTTTTCGGGGATCGGAGGCGCCCATTCGGAGATGCCAAGGGCGGGCGGCGGGGACCCAGAACAATAGGAACAATGTGGCTTTGCGGGCCGGCGGCCCCCGGGCGGCGGGTGCGGTGCTGAGCGGTGTTGTGCGGAGCGGTGCCACCGCGTCCCTTGCGTTGACAGATGGCGCGGCCCGGCGGGTCACGGCGGGCGTGGCGGCTCCGCATACAAATAAGGGGCGTCACTGGGGGGGGCTCCGCCGCCGCCGCCTGACGTGGGCGGCCATATGGCGCGTGCCACCGGGCGGGGCGGGGCGCGGGGCGGGGCGCGGTGTGCGGGGCGGCGGCGGCGGCCGCGGTACCCCGGCCCCGGTGCCGGCCCCCCGCCGCGCATCCTCGGCCCCGCTATATAACGGGGGGAGCCCAGCGCTGCGCAACCTCGGGATACAAAAAAACCACACCACACACGCGCGGCGCCCTCGCACGGAGAGAGTTGTGCCGGGGTTATGAGACCGTCACCGCGCACGAGAGGCTGAGCAACGGAGGTAACGGGAAACCGGGCTTCCCTCCCCCCATCCGCGGGAAAAGGGTTGTCGGCGACTACCGGGGTGGGAGAGGACCCTGCGCGGTCTCAGCGGACGGGATCTGCCTCTGCAGGAACGGCTTCGGGTTTTATTGTCACTTGCGGTGGTTCCTGCGGGTCTGTGCGGGCACACCTGTATCCATCCGTACACGCACGCATGTAGAAGTGTATGCATATATATATATGTAAATGGGTATGTGCATCCATACACACATATAAATATGCATATGTGCGTCCATTTAATATAGACGCATATTACATGTGTAAATGTGCTTCCACCTATGACACCTCCGAACTTCCAGCTCCCTTTCCTCCTCGGAGCGCGATCGCCACGGTCCCACCGCAGGCTGCGCCTCGGCAGGCGGGAGGCATTGTTTCTTCACGGTGTGCCCGATGCGACCGGGGGACGGTCGTAACCCCACCCGTGGAAAGGCGGGGAGAATGCCCCTTTGCAACGGAGGGGACGACGAAGACGGGAAGCTGGGGCCAGTCCCGCACCTGTTACCGCGGGCGGGGACCGCGCAGCCCCGCCGTGGGAATCCAGCGTGAATTCTGTGACCGAAGGGGGACCGGGGGGAGCAAAGGCTCGGTGCCCGCTGGGGCAGGACAAGCCCCTCGATAGGAGGCGGCAAAGGAGAGCCGTAGAGAGCGGAGGGGACAGGCGACACGGGCGTCCATCCGTCCCTGCGGGTGCCCTGTGTGTGTGTGTTTGCCTTCCTCCCCGCCCAACTCGGTAAAAGTGTTTGAGGGGTTTTTCCCAAAACAAACTAACCCAGCCCAATCTAAGCTTGGTCCGCTCGCGTCGTGCCACCCGAGCTGCCTCCCTCACGCATAATCTGCTTACATTCTCTGCTAATATCGGCGAGTTACATAATGGCATTTAAACATATGTGAATTTAATTACAAGACAGGACCACGAAGACAATTTTAAAGTTTGCGCTGGCACAGTGGGGAATCCAGGGCTTCACTCTGGAGGGGATGGGGGAACGGGGCGGGGGGTGGTGACGGCGGCTTCTCCCCGCGGGGTCACGGGCTCTGCTCTGGGTGCTGACACGTCTCTTTTCTGTCTCCTTCGCGATGCAGAGGCTCACCATGACCAAGTCGTACAGCGAGAGTGGGCTGATGGGCGAGCCCCAGCCGCAGGGCCCCCCGAGCTGGACGGACGAGTGCCTCAGCTCCCAGGACGAGGAACACGAGGTGGACAAGAAGGAGGAGGACCTGGAGGGTCTGCACGCTGAGGTCGAGGAGGACTCGCTGCGGAACGGTGAAGAGGAGGACGAGGAGGACGACTTGGACGAAGAGGAGGAGGAAGAAGAGGAGGAGGAAGACGACGACCAGAAGCCCAAGAGGCGGGGCCCCAAGAAGAAGAAGATGACCAAGGCGCGCATGGAGCGGTTCAAGCTGCGGCGCATGAAGGCCAACGCCCGGGAGCGCAACCGGATGCACGGGCTGAACGCGGCCCTGGACAACCTGCGCAAGGTGGTGCCCTGCTACTCCAAGACGCAGAAGCTCTCAAAGATCGAGACCCTGCGCCTGGCCAAGAACTACATCTGGGCGCTCTCCGAGATCCTGCGCTCTGGCAAGAGCCCGGACCTGGTCTCCTTCGTTCAGACCCTCTGCAAGGGGCTGTCGCAGCCCACCACCAACCTGGTGGCCGGCTGCCTGCAGCTCAACCCGCGGACTTTCCTGCCCGAGCAGAGCCAGGAGGTGCCGCCGCACGTGGCGGCGGCGGCGGCGGGCGCGCCCTTCCCGGCGCATCCCTACCCGTACCAGTCCCCGGGCCTGCCCAGCCCGCCCTACGGCACCATGGACAGCTCCCACCTCTTCCATCTCAAGCCGCCGCACGCCTACGGCGCCGCACTGGAGCCCTTCTTCGAGAGCGGGCTGGCGGAGGGCGCCAGCCCCGCCTTCGACGGGCCGCTCAGCCCGCCCCTCAGCGTGAACGGCAACTTCTCCTTCAAGCACGAGCCGGCCGCCGACTTCGACAAGAGCTACGCCTTCTCCATGCACTACCCCGCCGCCGCCGCCGCCCTGGCCGCCGCGCCCGCCCACGCCGCCATCTTCCCGCCCGCCGCCGCCCGCTGCGAGCTCCCGGTGGACGGGCTGGCGCCCTACGAGGGCCACCCGCACCACGAGCGCGTCCTCAGCGCCCAGCTCAACGCCATCTTCCACGACTGAGCCTCCCCCGCCCCGCCGCCCGCCACCGCCTTGTTTACAGGGGGCAGCCCGGCGGGTCCCGCCACCGCCTCCGGGGCCGCCGCGTCCGTCCCCCCCGCCCCTCCCCGCCGCTCACCCGCTGTCTTTGCGCCCGCTCCCCGGAGCGACGCTGTAAATTGGGGTAGGGGCATTGGGATCGCGTCAATTACCTGATCGGGATAACAAAATCACAAGCAATAATTAGGATCTATGCAATTTTTAAACTAGCGATGGGCCAATTACAAAATATATATGAAATCTATATTTTTCAACCAACGTTTTACTACTTGTTACCTTTCCCATGCTGAATTATTTTGTTGTGATTTTGTACAGAATTTTTAATGACTTTTTATAACGTGAATTTCCTATTTTAAACCATGCAGCTTCATCAATTTTTATACATATTGGAAAGGTAGAATTATATCTAATTTATACAAAATGATTTAACTAATTTAAACCAGCAGAAAAGTGCTTAGAGAAGTTATGTTGCCTTAGCACTTCTTTCCTTTTCAAATAGATGAAGAAGAAAAAAAAAATGCACAATCCGGGCAATTTCTTTCCCATGCAAGGCTCTTCTTTTTAATTTCTTTCTTTCTTTTTCCTTTCTCCCGTACAAGAAGAACCAGATCCCCTAGGTCTTGAGAAGATATAAGAACGATAGACTTATTTTCTATCAGAACATATCAATTCAACACATTTCTTGCACAAACTTGTATATAAAGATTATAAGCAAATGCCAACACCCTTTTTAAATCGAAAGCTGCTTGACTATCACATACAATTTGCACTGTTTCTTTTTAGTCTTTGAACCCCTTGGCATTCCGTGGTTTGGGGGTTTCCTTTCGGTTTTCGGTTGGTTTTGGTTGTTTGTTTTGGTTTTTGAAGATAACTTGAAGATGTTAATGTTTCCAGGCGATATAAATGCATGACTTTATACATGTTCACACAATCTGTGGTTGTCATACGCTCATTTTATAAATCGGAACCGAAATCTAATCAGGTTGTTAAAGTCGGGCTATATACCTATTGTAGTCGATTAGTACGGTAGCTTGAAACAAATTCAAACCATTTAATCCGTAATTAGAACAATAGCTATTGCATGTACAATGCAGTCCAGAATAAGTGCTGTTTGAAATGTAACGCTGGTTCAACTGGAATCAATCTGTACTGTAATTTTGTTTGTAATCCTGTATATTATGGTGTAATGCACACTGGGACTTTAGAAAAATATCCATCCTTTGGCAACAACATAGTATTGAACATTTGGTCGAATGTTGCATTTCTCCTTAAATGTGATTTATTTTTTTCTTAGTGTAAGTAATTCCTATGGGATTATTGTTTTATTCGGATAGCTCATGAAAAGTGCAACACTTATTATTTGTAGAATAAAATTGGACTAAAAAAAGGACACGGATTCTTTACTTACCCTGAGGAGTTCCAGGGGAAGCGGGGCGGGGGTGTTGGTTTGTTTACAGCGAACCCTGCTATTTGCAATGCTGAGTTGTTGAATTAGGGGAACTGGGTAGGAGCGCGGTTCGGCCGGGAGCCGCGGCTGCCGGCGCCGCACGCCCCGTGGGCAGCTCAGCCCTTCTTCCGCCACCCGCGGGGCTCCGCCCCGGCCCGCGGGGGTCCCGCGCCCGACCGGGACCGGCACACCGGGAATGCGCGCCGCGGCCCCGTGTCGGCTCACCTCGCCTCGACGGCAGCAAGTGCGCCTTCCCCTGCTAGGCAGACCTGGACGCAGCGCCATCAATTCCCCGTCCCCTCCTCTTCCCAGAGAGGGAACATGTGCTTCTTTAATCTTCACTGATTATTCCGAGGCTTAAGAAACCCGGAGACACAACGTGAGGGAGAGCAATTCCCCTAATGACCAGGAACAATTATCAACAGGTCTTTGCCTCCGACCATCAGAAACAGATTTAAGAAGTTATTTGAAATACTGTATATGAAGCCTGCCACAAAGAGGAGGTATTTCATAAATATTTCACTTAAATTCAGCAGAAAGTGAACAGGCTTTCCTATGGATGAGGGATTTTTTTTTTTTATTTTTTTTTCCAGGAGAAATCAAGCTATTCACATCCATTTTGAAGGTGTTAATAGCTACGGAAGTCCAACGGGTAAGCATAGTAAACCTGTTCCAGTAGTGTACTATGCCACTCTGCTAGGCTTCCCTGTTAAAAGCACTCTAAAAATTAATTGTGACACAGAATGATGCATTTTGCAGCATCTCCCTGTGTTTCATCCAAGCCCGCAGCTCTAAAACTGTTGCTGAATCTGAAAAGAAAGCAAAAGGCAACTTTTCAAGCACCCGATTAACCTTTCTCAGTCAGTGGCAATGCAGCTAAATGTACCCTAGATAACCTGAGGTGGGGGTAAATGAGTGACAATTTTTCAGCTAAAATTGAAAAGGCTGACCCAGGCCTGGTTGCCTTTTGGTTATGCGCTTTCTTCTTAAACATAAGGATTCTTCTAGTCAGTCAAGGGGCAACTCGCATGCCACCATCTTTTATTCAAAGGCAGGCACAGATGTTCCTTCTGCAGGGGAGGTTTTAATTTATGAAAATGATATTGTTTATGCATGAATGCACCCTGCATAACACACAGACTTCCATCTGATGAGAGAAATACCACAGAACCAGTGCCAATGTCAGGAACATATTCTGCAAATTTAGTTGCTTAAATGTTTAATGAATATTTGGAAGGCATTTCCAAACCACAAGAAACCTTTTCAATTATTTTTTCTTTTTCTACTGTTAATAACAAAATTTAACTCCTCTAGCCAATGCCACTTACTTAAAAGGTCTACCTAGGCTATCTGAATATTTGCTACTGTGATACTTTAGAGAAAGTAGTATTTTAATCTTATGAGCAACATAATAAGAAAAATTAATTAGGCATTTTGGTAACTTGAGGCTCCATTTTAGAAATCACTTATGAATCTTATTATTTCAATTAGTTTTGAGTTTTTCCCTCCCACCACCCTTATAAAATATTGGAGATCTTCCCCCCTCCACCATTGTGCTGATGCTTCTGATGTCTCTGTGATATTTCTTTCATACTATTGACATCAGGCCAAATCTTGAAATTTCTGCTCATGACTCCCACAGCAAGGTCTATCAAGGTCTCTTTTAGTGGAAAGAATTACTCACACTGTTCCTCTCCTATAAACATATCACTAATTAACTTAGGCTATAGTGGGATTATCCAACTTCTGCATGCAGAGAAAACTCTGGGTTTGAGTTGTGCCCACACACACATAATGGGTCATCTGGCACAGGTCTAAAATTCTATTTTTATGGCTTGTTGTGGCCAATGGCCTTTCCCTTCTTCTTTCTGAGGTGCATCTGACAGCAGAAATTGCTCTGTCGTCAGTGCATGCTTGAGGAGACCTCGGTGAAATCTCTGTAGGTACAGTACATAAGTAACAGTCATGACTTGCAGAGTTTCCCTTCTTGGTATTCTGAAGCAACAGAAGAGGGTGTGTGCACGAATCGCTGCCTGTGATGCAGCTGAGGCCCTAGCTACAGCAGAGGAATCTCAGATGGGGGAATTCCAGGTTACATCCACAAGATGCTTGAGAAATGGAAGCCTCAGGTTGTACTTAACCCATGTTAAAATATGCCTGAACAACACCAGATTTTGGCCCACTGCCTTCCAGAGGACTCCCCAAGTGAAGGCAAGTATATTCAAGGAGAACCAAGATTCCTGGATTCACTAGAAGAAAACAGAGAGCTGCTTTATCAAGAAGATATTGTTCCAGAATTTTATTAAAATAACTAAAAAACAACATGCAATTCCAGAGGTAATAGGGATTAATAGAAATAATTCTAAACAAAGTCTTGAGAGCAGGTAAAACAAATCTTTTCTATCTTTTGTAACAGTAAAAATTTTTGCAATTATTTCCGGGTTGAAACTGATCAAAACTAGATCCACCATGATCTCAACAATTGCTTTTGACATATTAAAAATATGAGTCTCTTTTTATAAAAAATACAATACTTCCATTCAAAGAACCACCTTGTCAAATAGCTTTAAAAATTTCAGTTAAATTTGATTCTCTTTTCTATATTTATAGTTATCCAAACAGAAAAACAACCAAACAAACCCCACTCATTTCTGTTGAGGAAGAACTCACAGAAATGAAACTTGGAGTTCTGCCTGGTGCTGTATCAGGGAAAATATGCAGAAATTTGTCTTTGTTTTTATTAACTAGGATGTATGGTAATTATTTCAGAAATTATAAGTGGACTACACTCTTTCCTTATCTGAAAATCCCCTAATCCAAAAATCTTGAAAAACATAGCACATAAATAAATGTTGAAACAGCAAGCTGAAGATGTACAAATAGTCTGTTATTTAAATATGCACATAAGTGTTTTTTAAATAATTCATTTATGTATTTAACAAACTGTCAGAAGCTATGCAATACAAAATTAAAACTGACAATGCTCTCAAAGCATTCTCTTAAGTATTTAAGTTGCCTACAGGGTATGTAAAACATAGAATATCAGCCCTAGTTTTCAGCTTCCTAGCTTGTAGTAGTTTGCAGCATAGAGTTAACTGAATTTTGTATGAAATAGAAGCAACTAAGATTTACACATTTACACCCATTTTGGTGACAGAGCAATAGAAAATAGATTCAGAGAGAAAAAAAAATTATTACCTTAAAGATTTAGCATATCAACCCTAATGCAAAGAAAAGACAATGTCCTCTGATCAACACATTCTTATTTTATGTTCTTCCCATTACCACATTTTCCTCTGATTAAGATCAATTTCAATTCACAGGAGTCTCAGGAATGACTTCAACCTCAGACTGCATTCCTGCAGCTTCTTATGCCTGCATAATAATTTCACTTGTTGTACTCTTTGCAAAGGTTTGTCCATTTCCTTACCTGCTTTTCTTTCTCTTGTTTTTAATGCTTTATTTCTTTTGAGAATAAAAAGATGCATAACAATAGTAATGCTCTCTTCTACAGACCACTGATGCCATTTTCTTTCAGGATAACTTATGACTTTGCTTTCTGTCCAAAACGTTTGTTGTTCTGCTTAATGTCTCTTTTTCAGTCACAGTAAACCAACACAACAGAGCTGAATTAATACTGGGAGTTACAAAAGAGTCTTCTCCAAAGTAGAAATGTAAGAAGGGAGCATACTTAGGAGAGCTAATGTCTGGGAAAGAACAGCTGAAATAAAAATTACTATACACTAAACCTTCATTGTTTAAACATACATTGTAGCCAGAAAAACATAAAAGCCAAGGGTGTGCTGCCAACTTCAAAATTCAGGAGTAAATCTCCGTTAGCTACTGAAAACAAGCCAGCTACCAGAAATGTTCAGCTGAAACCTCCAGAATGGGCATAAGGTATTTTCCCCACAGCATCTCTTCATTTCTTCTTGTCTAAATTCCTGTTCTTTAGCTTCAACATCACATTGTCCATGAGTCAAAAACTGTCCTTTCCATTTCTTGCCTCTTTACCTCATTGCTTTGTTACACATATTTTTACTGAGGTGGGAGGAGTGCTTTTTCAATAGCATGCTTTACCAGCTTGCTCTCCTTCAGTAAACACTAGCTGCACTTCCCTCACGTGCCACAGGCCGTCCTGCCTCTTTCTTCACTTCACAAGGTGGAAGACTCTTACTACGTCTTAGCATCTAGACAGCAAGAGATGATTTCCAGAGAGAAACACTGTTAATTAAGAAGAGGTTAGCTCCACTCCTTGTTTCCTACTACTTTTCTGGCAACAGTGGATATTTTCCTCTTCTAGATCATCCACCTGTACTCGAGGCCAGCACTCTGACATGAAACAAAATTTCCTTTGGATCCAAACTGCTGACAAGCTCTAAGAAACCATAAGGGAGATCTCCCCGCCCTCATGCAAGGACTATATTTTATAAGAGGCTCTGATACTTGATGTCTGCTTTCATGGTATTGCAGCCATGTTTGTGCCCAGCTATAGCCAGGTCCTGACTCACAAACTCGATATCCTTGCTTGACTTTGGACCTGCCTTGATAATACAGGCTCCCCTGGTGACTGCTGGGCCAGCACTGACACTGGTTACTGTTACCAGGTCTGACCTAATGTCTGCTTTTCAGCTTGATGTTGGGCTTATGTTGTTACAAGGGTTTTGTCAAGCTGTCTAGACTGTTGGTTGAACTTATCTACATACAGTTCTGTTTACCTTCATCAGGTATATGGGGGTCTTACCTGACCTGTAATAATTTTCAACTCCACTATTTTTATAAAGCAGCCTGTCCCATAGAATTCCTCCTCTTGGGCTTCGTGGTGCTATAGCGCTGATAGCACTACTGAGCCTTAAAAACCCTCAGCAGTTCCACCTGCAGCACCCTCACCAACCCCATCCAAGGGCCTGGACTCTATTTAAGCTCACTGTGGGGCTACTACATTTACAAGTGCTGTGGGATGCTGATTTTGAGCTCACCTACAGCCCTGATCTGGCTATGAATCGTGTTGATCCAAGCTTGCCCCATTGTTGTGAACTTGGCTGATGCTGCAGATTCTTGATGGATTATAGGACACTTGCTCTAGTACTGCCAGGTGGGTTTGGGCCAGAAAGGTCCCTGCCTTGCAAATGCAGGGATCTTCCTTGGCTCCCTGGCTCTTAGGAAGAAGCTGGCCCTTGCTGTGCTTCACAGTGTCTTTGCTTCTCTTACTACATTATATTTATTTAGCTAATGCATTTTAGTATCTTAACTGTTACTTTAAAATAGTGTCAATAAAAGGTCATTAGAAGTTTTAATTACATCTGTTGAAGGATATTACAATATTACAATAGTCTTCCACTGATGGTACTGAAAGTAGTATTATTTTATGGTTCTAAGCCACTTATCAGCTTATCCTTTGCTATACCTTATGAGAAATTATCTGGTGATAATATATAATATATATAGGTGGCATATGCTGATAAACAGTCCCAGAAAAAAAGATAAATGACTGCAAGGGATGATAAAGGGCATATAACCTCAGAAGTGATTCAACTATATCTTGTTCCATGTTTTGCTTTATCTTCTAGTTAATGATTTAGCTTTCCTTTTGAATGACATCAATGTAAATACATTAAAGATCACTGATACCAAATAACAGAAATTAGTTTGATTGGTTCATCTACTGTTCTACCAGAATGTTAAATTGTTAAGCCAACCTTATTTTTTTGGCTCACAGTTTTCCTACCTTGTCACTCGGTCATCTTTAGCCACAAAAAGAAAAAAAAAGAAAGAAAAAAAAATTGAACAAAAATCCCACAGTTTACACATCATTTCACTTATTTACACCTCATTCTATCTGATTATTTAGCAGTGGAAATATATATATACCAACAAAGAGGATCTAAGGGACAAAATATATTGAGGTAATTGAAGTCGGAACAGAACTATTGATGCTACCAGCTTTAAGCAAGCAGAAACTTTGTGGTTATGTTATGATTCAGAAAGGCAAATCAGCAAGGCTACATTTCCGTGAAAGCTATATTTGTGGCTTGATGCAAATTGAAAAGCACTTAGAGGTTGCATATTTAACAAATATTTGCAACATACTTATTTCTGTGTATTACTTAACCATGTTTAAAGTAACAAGAAGTTTTACTATGTGACTTTTGAAATGTGCCTTAACCTGTCTTCTTGGCGACTTAATTAGTAGCATGGTACTGTTTTTTATGAACTATGAAGGAAGGCGGCTTGGTAGTCTTGAGATCATTTATCACCCCATGAACTCTTGGCTGGTTTGCTTGGAGTAAGATTTCATTACTTGTAACACTGTTTCTCTTCTAGAGTGAAATATATCGCAGGAAGAGCCTTGGATATTCAAGCATGTGGTTTGAACTGTAACTTGTATCAGCAAAAGGCAGTATTTTCAATTTGTTGCACTATTTCTTAGAGGTGCATTTACATTTGTCTTGTTACAAACACTAAAGATAAAATTACTGAACCACTAATTTAAAAATATCCTTTTAATGCACAAATAATTCACCACGACATTAAAAAACTAGTATATATGTAGACTTTAGCCCTTACAGGCTCAGGAGAACATTTTAAATAGGGAGTTGATGCTGCAGCTCTGTTGTGATTGTCATCAGTGAATCTCACAGGACCTCTGAGTAAAGCTGCCATGCCTTCAAACAGTAAACTCTATCATTTATAGAGCAGTAATAAAGTAGTCTCTCTCCTCTGCATTTAAGCTTTGAGGGTGAGCAACGATTTTGCAGCCCTGGTGGGTACACTTTCTGCATTGGCCCACTTGATACAGGACCTGTTTGTTGTACACGTTGGTATCAGACTCCGAGTCACTGTGTTCTCAGCCCGTATGAATGAAGGGTATAATTGTGATACGTTCACCCAGGTTTATAGCAATACTTTGTTTTGCAGCAAAAATGCCAAAATAGTATTTACAGAAAGGCTGTGTCAAGGTCGCAACCTGTGAAAGACTCAGCCTTTTTAGTATGAAAGGGCGATTAGAACCTCACGTCGTGGTTTTCTAAAGCTAAATAACAGTGATACTGTTAATGATAACAGAAAAGTGAAGACGCGGGACCCTGACAAGGGAAATTAATTTCTGCAGCTGGAGCGTTCCCTTGCTGTTGAGGAACTCACTGAGGAGCTCAGAGCGCTGCGATGCCGGAGCGCCTTCTGGCCGCTGTCACCCCGCGGGGTCCCGGCTGTGTGCGGGGGCGGGAGCGGCGCTCGCCCCGGAGGGGCTCAGCTGTGTCCCGCCGCCGAGGGCAGGGACGGGACGGGACGGGCGCCCTTCCGCCGGCCCCAGGGCGGCCGCGGCTCCGCCCGCGGGGCGGGGCGGGCGCTGCCCCGGCCTCCGGGGGGACGCGGTGCGGGCGGTGCGGGAGCGGCGGGGTTGCCGCCATGCCGGGAGCCGCGGCCCCGGTCCCGGAGCGGCGCCGGAGGGTGGCCCCGCTGGCGGTGGCCCCGCCGGCCCGGGCGGGAGACGAGCCGCTCCTCAGGGGCATCTTCGAGATCGGCAAGAGGAGTTGCGACGTGGTGCTGAGCGCCCGGCGGCTCCGCTGGAGCCCCATCCTGCCCGAGAGCCCCACAGGTGGGACGGGGCGGGGCAGGGGGTGCCCTCCCCGGGGCCGAGGCTGCGCCGGGACGGCCCGGGGGGAGCGGGGACAGAGGCACCTTAAAACGGGGTTACAGTAAAGTGGTTAAAGGCAGCGGTGTCAGGCACGCCTCTCCCCTTCGGGCTTACTCTGGTGATTAAAAGGAAAAAGAAATTGCTCAGAATGCAATGAGCCTCTTGTACCTTAACCAACTCTTTCTGGCAAGAGCCTTTCCTTCTTGGCGGGTCATAGGTAAAGGACAGAATGTAGAGAGGATGTTTTTATGGCCTCTTAGCCTCAGGCAGAGCAGTAAGAGGATTTGATTTTGTTTCTGCTGCATCAACTTTTCCCTGCTTACTGTCTCTGGCAGGTACATAAATTAGAGCACATAGAGGAGAGTATGGTTCTGTGTGATGCACCATATCTTGTGATGAGGCTTTCATGGCAGGTCGTTGTTGCACTGTGCTGTTCACACACACTGAGAAAGTGCAGCTAAAGGATTTGATCAAGTGAAACAAATTATATGCAAAAGTTTTAGAAGGAAAGGAATGCTCCTTGAACTTACCCATAGTCATTTTTCTCCTAGAAACTGTGAAAACATAAACTTACTTTTAATACTGCATACACACTGGTAAAGGTGCCTATTTATTTCGGTGACCTCCAGGACTTGTGTGAAGGAGAATTTAAAGTTGTATTCAGGAATGCAGTTTCCAGACAGCGTATTTGCCTTCTGGTATGGCATGATTAGCTTGTCCAGGCTAAAATACCACGTTTATCTTAAAAGTATTTTAGACAGAATTTAAGATGTCATATAGGTAAGATCCAATAGCCATAAAGTCAGCATGGCAAGAAACCAAGTTTTGTTCACATATCAGTTTTTCTATGTTATAATCTTTTTTCTTTTCAAGATAGTCTGTATGCAGCAGAGGCTTAAGAAGGATGTGGAAGCGTTTTCAGTGCTGCTGCTGCTGCAAAGAAATACGGAGACGCTCATGGCTGAAGTCATTATGCTGCATTTCATGTAACCATGTTGGGATACTGAACAAATTCGGTGCCATGCATGGCTCTTGACTCCTGTCCTCCAGAAAGTGTAACCACATTAATATAGTATTGTGCTCAGACTTAAATACCTGCTTTTCGGCAGGACCACTGAGTTCTGATGACCCCTGTACTGGTGCATGTGTACAGTCCTTCCTCGTGTGGAGTCAGTGTGGGTGCCTTAGTAATGCTGTAGGCTTTCTTCATTCCCTTTTGGGATTAACTACAAGTCTCTGTGTATGTGATCTGTAGTATGATTTATTAATTATTTAGTTCTTTGTGTAGACCTCTAATATGATTTCCACTTTATGTTCTGGCTCCTTGTATGTAGATTGAATTGCCATATATCAGGGACTAGGGTCTATGACTGTCTTTTGATTGTCACCAGTGAAGGATTTTAAGGTACAGACAGGAAGAATAAATTTTGGTACATATTGCTTCATGCTTCCAGAGATGGGGAGTATATTCTGCAGTTTGTTTGGGTTTTTTTGGTGTGTGTGTGTTTGTTTGTTTGTTCATGATTTATTTTGGTTGGTTTGGTTTGCATTTGTGTTTTTTCCTAGGAAAACTTTGGACCCCTAAGTTGCTACTTTGTGTAACATCTTTTCATCCTTAGATTACTCATGCTCAAGTTGACAACTTTTCTTAGTTCCTTCAAGGTAATGAAGTACCTAGTGCTTAAAGTCAGACATAGCAGATGGCAAAACTTCAGGAGTCTTACAGAAAGCAGCATTGACGAGTTGCTGTCAAGTGTATCAGGTTTTGGGCTTTTACTGCACATGTATTAAATATATGCTGATATACCTTTCTCTGACAATTCGGTTTTGTACTATGTAGCATTGAGCTCATGGATATTTTGGTTTTTGAAAGGCTCTTAGTGTCCTACTTTACCAGCTTCAGTGGAAAAGGCAGTGGTGTCTTCTTTTCCCTGAAGACTGTGGTAGATGATGAGTTTTTACTGTAGAATTTTCAAATTCTTAAATGTCAAGTACTGATATTGAAGATAAAGGGTTTTCCAGTTTCTCTGTTGCCATAGATGCCACAATTATGTCAGCTGCTGCTGTTCCAGGATCTCTTGAAGAATGAAATAATTTTAAAATGAAAATGATTAGGCTGTTTCTGAGATCCTTCTATCCTTCTGTCCACTTTGTAATGGGAACACAATGGTCTACCTGAGCGGCATTCCAAAGAATACTTGTGACTCCTTCCTTTGGGCCAGCATGGCTCCATGTGTGTCTGCCTGTGACTGCAGATGAGCTGAGTAGGAACTGGAAATTTCACTGTGTGGGGCTTCTTCTCAGAAGGATGAAGTCAACAGAAATCTTGTTTATTTTTCCTTTCATTTTGGATATGGTAGGTCAAAGTGGTTTTATCTCTGCATTTGCAGCAGGCAAATATGGATTTTGGAGATTAAATGGTTTTTTCTCTCCCTCATTCTTGGATCCCAGTAGAAATTAACCTGGGTGTTGTAAGTGTGGGATCTGAACTGCTGCTGGGAGAAGCCATGTGTGTTATGGTCATTCTTAAGTACAGCGTTTGGAGGTGGTTAACAGCTGTGTGGACAATTCTTTCCACTGGGATTTGGCTTATGCATGCTTTCTCCAAAACAGAAGCTTCATAATGTAGTTTGCCTTAGGCTCTAAGAGGTCAAGTTAGGTCTTTGCGCTTTGCCAGTAACACTAAATGTCTCCTCCTTGGACTTGTATGTAGTAATTCTCCCTATTTTAGGAAAAGACCTTTCTTCTGTGGCAATTGCTCCAGTCTGTTAAAAACAGAGAAGTAGGTAGTTCCTTTCTGCCCTTTTTCGTAACCTCCCATCCCCAGTAGTTCCCCAAATGTATTCCTGTCTTGCTGAAGATCTTTGTCATCCACAGTCCAGCAGTTTCAATTGTACATTCTTACATGTTTGTGCAGCCTCAGATCCTTCAGATTATAAACAGAACTGAAATCTCCAGCTCAAAGTTCTGAAGCACAGAATATCTGCTGTGCCTGGGCCTGGTCATGTCTCGCTGACCTATGCATAGTTCTGCCCCACTGCACTGTTCCTGTGGAGGCTTTAGGTACTGTGATTATCAGGAGGACTTTCTTTACTCTGATTTCTGCAGCATCTGTCTCCTACAGGTTTTTGGCTACCCTTGCTTGCTGATGATTTCTGATGACTTCCTCTGCAGCAAAATCTTCTCCCCTCTCAAATAAGCATGACACCTGTTATGAATTTTGTGTGTTCTTTACTATAACAGAGCTTTGGGCATGCAACTGGATGTGGAGCCTGGCAGGCAGTAACTGTGTCAAGTGTGAATGTGGTCAGTGTGAGGTACGGCTCAGCTGCCCCCTCTGAAATGCTGCAGCTACAGCCTCGGTGTGAAGCTCAGCTGAGCCTTTTCTCACCAGAGCCAGACACCCTCTGACTCATAGCTGGTTGCTTGCTTTTAATGGTGCAGTGGGTGCAGCAAGGAGAGAGAAGCAGAGCTCCCTGTCAGTCGTTACTAGTTTTTTCTCTACCCTCTTTCTGTGTGGCATTCATATGCAAAGTAAGAAAAAGGAAGACTTCTCTCTCTATTAATAATCCAGCCCTGAACTGTAGAGCTTCTTATTTTGAATGCTGCTTTAAAACTATAGCAGGGAAAGCTACCCTATGTACAAACTTGAATATTATATGTGATTTTTAGAAGTTCACAGATCAGAAGAATGACTGAATGATGGGGAAAAAATTATCTACTTTTAAGAACAGAGTGGATTTTCTGTGTGTGTGGCTAAAGTTTAAAAACTAATTAAATGTTTGGGGAATTAACAGCAGTGGATGTGGGAATCATTTGTGTTTTAGAACAGTTCTAGTACAGTGTCAAATCCTCTTTATGTATATGGTTTGTTTTTTGCTGTTGATTGAGAACTTTAATCCTGATATTTTTTTTTTTAAAGCCTTCAGCATGTTTTTAAAGATTGCCAGTGAGTTTTCTGATGAACAATAATTGCAGTTTTCCAGAAGATTTCTGTCAGATAGGAAGTGTAACAAGACCAGTACCTTCTTGGTAATTTACCAGTATGTGAAGTCTGGAGTCTTTTGATCATTATGAAAAACTTTATAAGTGTAATTTGTTGTGTGTGTAGAGTACTAAACTGAAGGGTATATGAAGGTATTGTCTCAGACTGACAGCTTGCAGGCTGTACTGACTATTTGGATAATAATAGTAATAATTTGGATAAAACTTGCTTTTTAAGTATAAGTAATTGAACATACTTTTTAATTTAATTGACAAATAACAAAATAAGATCTCTGGAGCATTCCAAAGGTTAATTTAAAATTGAATATATATTTCACAATGAATTAAAAAAAATCACAAATTTATAGTTTCATAATGAAGTAAAACATATCAATGTGTTGTTTAACTATAGTATTCTTACCCAGATTAAACTATAGCTCTTGTTGATATTAATTGAATATACAGATTGTAAATATTCTATATCAATGCAGCAATAAGGGAAAAAAAAATCACTGATGTATTTCAACAGTGAAAGAGTCAGCAATAAAGGACTTAAAATTAATTCCGAGTGCATAGTGGCCTGTTGCCAAGGCTATTTAGGAACAGATGTGGCTGAAATAGATACCAATAGTCTGTTTGAGATCTCTAAAGTAAGACATCTGTCAGTCTATCGGTCAGTCAGGAATAATGGAAATGGAAACAGACTGTTGCAAAATGTGAATGACCCAAGTTTTATGTTGACCAAATTCAAAGCTTATGATTCTAATTTTGAGACGTAGAGAACATAATTTCTCTAAGTGGCTTATCTATTGTCCAAACAGGAAAACTATTTGTTAAGGAGGAGACATAAAAATAAATAACATGAAGTGTAACTGAGAGTGAGGTGTTCAGGTGTCACATTAATATATGACTTTAAGATGTAAATTAAAGGAAGAAAGCATGCAGTTTTAAACAATCCCATGGTGTCTGTACTTACAAGGCACTCAAATATTTTTCCAGGAAGTCCATAAAATTAATGTCTTTTAGCTAAATGCTGCATGAAAATGCAAAGTGATGTATTAATTTACAACTTCTTGTGGAAAATGAAAAATGTTTATGGAAATGGGATATAGTGATTAAAAGAGTCTTAAAATTAGTTCTTTATTTCAGGGGACTATTAAACATAACATCTTGATCCTCTGTGTGTCTTTTATCCTTTATCAGAAGTGCAGTTTGTGGAGGTGTGTTTGTGGAATATCTAATATTGTTTCATGTTTTGTGGTTTTTCTTGTATTTCACACATTTATGCACCTCTCTATTATGCTGAAAGGGATTAATTTACCCTGGTTATCTAATAACATCTTTTCTATGCTCTTTAATTCTCTACCTCTAAAGAGAGAGATCAGATTTTTTAGTCTTCATTCCAGAAAAGAGTTTCTATGCTAGGTCTTGCAAGTTGTATTTGTATATGTTGGATTTACATACACATTTAGCACTGTGTGTTAGTGAGTTGGGTTCTGATGCTACATGAAATTTGAAATAATAGGGTTGTTTTTTCTGAAAGCTGAATAAACCATTCTTGTTGTCTTTTTTGCTTTAATGCAAAGCTTTCTGTTGATGATTTTGTGGTGTGTTATTTTAAAGCTATTGTAGGCTATAAACCAGCAAGTTTTAGACTTGACTACAGATGACAGGTTTTGGTTTTTTGGTTGTTTTTTTTTTTTTTTTTTTCCCCTCCTGTTGTACTGTAATAATTCGGCCTTGCCATGTGCTGTTATTTTAGGCGAGGCAGTGTTCATTTTCTGTTCCTCTCCTCCTCCTGTGTGGGAGAGAGGGTGGTGGCTGGCTGTGTGCTTGGCATCACCAGTGTTATGCATCACCAGTCAGTTGACGCACCAGTAACAAGCCAGCCGTAGTTGGTGATGGTTTTCAGCTGTTGAGCAGGCTGATGGAGGGAAGCTAGGTTGGAATCAAGGGGCAATCAAGAGCATTGTGATGGGAGTGAGCTGATATATTGAGGAAGTGTAAGGGTTTTGGTGCAGTGCCATATGGGTGTGGGAGGGATTAGTGGGTACTGTGGAGAAGGATAAGAGTGAATGAAGGGGACCCTGAAGCTGTTGCTGGACAGGTAGGAAGACATGCAGGATGATGTTGTAGTGTGAGGTGTGCGTGATACAGGGTAGAGAAATCACTGGAGAGTCAGAGTAGTTGTAGTGAGGTGATGAGGTAAAGAGAGGTAGGATGCAAAGTAATTTTCAAAAAGTTATCGAAGTTGCATAATTTTCTCGTTCATAGAATAATTGATAACCCTATGCTTTTTGTGCAGAGGTGTGCAAGGGTCAATTGTTGGCATTATTTATACAGCCTGATGGAGAGAATTCAAAAGTGTATATTAAATAAAAAAAAAAGGAGGTTGATATGCTAATGAATCTTTGATGTCCAGGCTAGTGATATTTTCGTGTCCACAGTAGTGCTGTAGGACTATGAGTCCCTTCATCAGTGTAAGTTTATGTTCTTTTTAAATCATTAAAAAGATTATCAAGTAAAATTCCTTACCTAAGCATAAATCTCATATCTCAGTTTTTTAATGGTCCCATTCTTTGGCCCTGGAGAAACACTAATTTTTTAAACACCTCTTTCAGATTCAGATGCTGTTTTAGTCTTTCCCTGGTTGTCAATTTACCATATAATCCCTGAATTTGTATTCCTCTATTATGTACCTTTACGTCTTTACTTTTGCATAGAATATTGACAACTTATCTTGACTTTTAAGTGCAGTTCACTGGAAAATGCCTGATTTTTTTGCAGGCATAATTCCTGAAATCCTTTCCTTTTTTGGTAATGTCTACAGGAAACTAATACAAAATCTGATGACTAGCTTGGCCACTTGAAGTCTGAGACTGCTGCCAGCTTGCTTTGACTGTGGCTGTTTGTCTCCTTGTACTGTGTGTAGGATGTAATTCTGTTGTACCTTGTGTGGGATGTTGGTGGGGATCATGGTGCCTAATGGGGTCTTCTTCTATGGAAAATCCATATAAGCTTGCTTCCATAGTTGTAGCTGCTCATTCTAATAAATGTCTTGCAAAAGAATATCATATTCTTATTTTGTTGTCTTGGCAAAAGACATGCTAGATTAAGCAAAATAAAAATAAAATTATAGCAGGAAGGTCTGTCATCTGCTCTTGTTTGAGTCCATATAAACAAAACTTAGATAAACAATTTTCCTTTTTTTTTGTAAATATCTTGTTCACTATGTATGTTACAAAAACAGCAGGTACATAATAGATGCTGTTGCAATTATGTAAAACGCAGACAGATAGGCATTGGATAGAAGAAGTCCCTTTTTGCTTGTTGTTTAATTTAGGTATATCCAACTATATTATGCACTGGCTTTAGAAAGGTTTACTTCAATACATGCAGAACTCTGAAAATATTTTTATCGTCCTAAGACAATTTATAAAAAAGCTTAAATGGCTTTTTTTTATATCTGAGAACATAACCTGAAGAGCCAAGTAGTCTTTGTACCTTAACCTTAGTGGGCTGTGGAACTAATGTTTTCAAGGAAATCAGTGGTCCTGGTTTTTGTGACTTATGTTGTAACAGTATGTGCAGACAAAAAACCATAATGTGTTGAGTATCTGATACATGTATTACCATATTGCCATAAGGAACTGCTATTATGTTAGACACCAACTGATTTCGTGACAGTGTTGGATTTCTCTCACATATGCTTATGTTTTTGTACAGATGATCCTTTAGGAACATCTGCTAGTTTTGTGGTGGTATCTGCTGTTTCCTTTCAAAATTTGACCTTTTTGGCATTTAGTACTGTGACTGCTATAGAACTGTGTTTTACTAGGATCCTTTTCTAAATTGATTCCTGTCTCCTAGACATTAACTGTCAATTTTTTCAGTTAATTGTGTTTCACCATTTTCTGATGTGCTGCAGAGTTGAGTACAACTCTGAAGTTGTTAAATTAACTTTTAAAAATACCATTTAAGGATAATTTTTTTTAACTGCTGACTTAAAGTAGGTGACCCAAATATCCTCCTTCCAGCTGTTTAAGTGGTTTAAAAAATACTTGTGTTTGCAGACTAATGGCCTGGATAGTATTTCTCAAACTATTTCACTAGGGAAGTTTTGGAACTCTTATCTTGACATTTAGCAACCCTTTCCCCTTTAGCCGAAGAGCAGATAACCATTTGAACAGTGAAACCAAGTGTTATAAAAAAATTGAAATTGTAGGCCTGAATTTTCATGTGAGCCTTGATACCTGGCAGCCTGCTTGTAAGGGATTTGATGAAAGACAATTCTATTTCTTTTGTTTAAGATCTCGTGCAATTTCCTCCTGACTTCTTAGTTGTCACTGGAAGAATATGTTAAATCACTGACAGAAAATTGTTCAGTAACTTTAACTCAGTTCTCTAGTCCAGCATGTGGCTATTTCTTGCCTGTGTGTTCCAAGTTTAAACAAATGGCTGGTTCGTTACAGAATTCAGTGCTGAACTCTGAATTTCCTGGCTTTTGCCTATTTAAGTGATGTCAGATGGTAATTAGATGCTTTTCAGTACAGAATAGTTGCTGTAGCTGTCGGCTTATTTGAACTGTGACAATATATCTGTTCTGTCAGTCCATACACTCAAGTGAATATAGGAAGGTATGCTTTGTGAGGCTCTGAAAATGCACAGCAACAGATGTTATGTACTGCACAATTATACGTATCCTGGAAACAGATCTTTACACAGTGCAGACAGCCTTGGAAAAACAAAATTTGACATATGAATGATCAAGTTAAGGGCAACAGCAATAAATACTTACAACTAAATATAATGCTGTTTTGCAGATACTGTTCTGAGTTTGAGTAATTAAATGCTCCTTGCCATATTACCTCCACACATTGGGACAGAAGTTTAAAAATTATCTCCTATTTACATTTTTCTGTGTCGTTTGAGTACAGTGTAGTAGAAATAGAACAAGTATTCTCATTTAATAATAATGTTTTCCGAAACTGACTTAAAAAAAGCCTACGTAATTCTGATGAGTGAAAATTCTTGCAAATAAATGGCTAATAGAAAAAAATTCAAGATAGCTTACTGGCTTTCTATGTGAAAATAGCACATCTTAGCCTGGCTGATCTGTTGACTGTTCTGAAGATGATTCAAAATGAGATTGCTCCTGTCCAAGTCCTCTCCCTGCTATTCTCTTTGCTGCATGGCCTTTTAGAGACTTGTCAAGCAGCCCTGTCAAGATGGGTACTGAAAGATTTCACACTTGGATGGTTCTGGGTTTCCCAAAGGCTACTCTGTCACATCTACATAATTTAACTTGGAGTGAGGTGATTAGCTGGGATCAAAATTATCATAGCACCAGTGAGTAATACAGTTACATGGCTGTAGGTGGTGGTAACTCTTGTCGACATGAAACTTTGAAAAGATTTGTGGTTTCATTCAGTAAATTCTGCAGCTGATGCATTCCAGGATAAGCTTAAGTGTATTGCAATGTTAGTATAATTGGGAGAAGCTTGTAGATAGATGTCTATTTTTAACCTTGTATGGCTTATATTAAAGGAAAAAGAATGCTTCTGAGTATTTAATGTGAAATGTAATGTTTCTTGGTCACTTGACTGCAACACGCTCATTAAACAAGGCTAGTAGTAATGAGAGCTGATTTGGAAACCAATGCTTAGCAGAAAAAAAGAGTACCTGATAATGTTTGTTTCTTTTTTTAACTGTAGTACAAACAAACAAAAAAAAAGCAAGCTTTTTTTTAAATTTATTTTGCACTTACATTTGTTGAGGAGTTAATTATTTAAAATATGATGGAAACAAGCAGGTGGTGTTTTTGAAATGTTGTCCCTAGGTCTCACTTGTTTAATGGAAACCACTTGGGGGAAGGTACACACAAATTCAGTACTGAACTTATAATGTTATTTTAATATATATATGTATGTATGTTTGTCTTGCTAATGAAAAGAGTATCTGTTTTGAGCAGTTTAACAGTTTAGCAATATTAGTTTTATGCAGGAACAGAGTAATAACATAAGGTTACAGTAGAAAGAAAGCTGTTCTTAAATATGTTTCTCTTTGTTTTGTGTATGTAATGTTTGGTGATTTTGTCTAATTCATGGAGTGAAGGCTGCCTCAAAAGTTCACAGTGCCTTTGGTATATTAACAATGTGATCTGGAAGGAGTAAGGAAGAGAAAAAATGGCATTGAATAAACATGGTAAAGTCAAAATTCTGGATTTGTTTGGCGACTGTTCAAATAGGAGAGGAAAAGCATTTTTAGTTTGTCAGTTCTGTCCTACAGCACAACTTCAGAGACATGTTAGTTATACAGATTTGACTAGGCAGTGGGACAGTGAGTCAAGGAGTTGGGACAGTTAAGCATTGCATAATGTATTGATCTCATATTTGAATGCTATCAGCTTGCAATAAAGATCAGGAGCTGTAGCTACACCATTCCTGATGTGTATGATCATAGGCTTATCATGTGGAAAATGTCATCTGTCACTTAAACAGTTGTTTGGACTATTATGTTAAGGATAATTAGAAAATAAATAGGGACTAAACCAGATGTTTTTATGCTCTATAAACCAGCAGTTATCTAACCACGTCTTGAATACTCTGTGCAGTTCTGGTGTTCTCAGCAAAGATGATGTAGGACTGGAGAAGATTCGGGGTGGGGGGGACAATGATTAAAGATACTGAATGGCTCCTGACTGAAAGTGACAGACCAGACTGGCACTTTTTGGTCTAAAAGAAAGGTAATTGAGTTGGGGCCTGAACAAAGTAGATGGCAATGGCTATTTTCCAGCATAAGAAATATGGTGCATCTAATTAGGCTAAGAAGAGCCAGGCTTAAACCAAAATGAATAGGTCAGAGAACTGTAGAACTTACTTCGAAAGGTTATTGTTAATGCTAGAAGATTTTGTGCATTCAGCTGGAGACGGAAGGCCTCATTTGAGTACTGTTGAATTTGTAGAAACCACAGTTAGTTCAGAGTGTCCCAAATGAAAACAGGTGGGGGATGGAAAAGTACTAGTGGAAAACAGAATAAATGCTTTCTTTATTCCTTCTCTTCTCTTAGCATCTGCTTATGGCTATGGTTTGATATAAGATACTGGGACAGATGGACATTTGCTCTCTTCTGGTTTTGTTGGTCTTATGTACCAAAAATCGGTTAAATTATATTTAAATGTTATTTTGAGTAAAAGTACATACATCACTAGTCTGCAATTCCACCTGTGTTTGCAATACTAAGCAAGATTTCCTGATAGAATTTGAACTTCAGTTTGCCTAGACTTCCATTTGCAAGGTACTTCTTTTTATTGGAGGAACAATACAGTTTAAAGAATGTATGTTCTTTGCATGACATAATATCAAGGGGTTTATTTTATTAAATGTTGTTAAGAATTACAATATGTTAGCAGGCTGTACAGAAACCCCATTTTTTTAGCCATAATTCCCTTGAAAATATTGTTCATATAAATATTTATAACTACCATAGCCTTGGGTTGTTTATTTTTTAAATTGTTGTTGTGAAGAAGAGAAGTGAATTTCCAAAGACATAGTTAAACTTGTGTAGGATAAGAGTATGAAACCATTGCAAACTGTTTACTTTGATCAACCTCAAAATGAGTGGAAAATGTAGCTTCAGTATGCTTAGCTGGTACTTTTCCCTAAATATCTTTGAGAAGATTTGTCATGTTCACGGAAGGCAGCCCTCAATGTAAAACATCCCTTTCCATTTGTTATGTCAGCAGTTAAGGATGTGTGGCAAGGTATCGATACTAATGGTATTTCAAACACAGGTGGTGATAATTTGCTTGCACTGATTCACTTTAAGGCTAAGTCAAAGATTATTGTATGATTTATAACATGCAGCTGGATATGCATAGAAACCAGTATTTGTTAAATTTACTTTTAAATGAGCGAAGTAGGTTTCATGTTGTGATAGAGGAAAATTTACACAGAATAATAACAACAACAACACACATCCTGTGCAAAAGCATTTTTGGTGAGGTTAAGATGCATCTCTGGTCATTGCTGTACGAGTGCTTTGAACATGAATTGCTCTCTGATCCTGCAACCACATGCAGGATCTTTATGCTATAAGCAAAATTCTTAGGATCTGCAGGTAAGATATTTACTTCAACCTCATAGTGGATATCCCTATACATATGTGTTCATTTGGTGTAAATGCTAGCATTTAAAAGTTGGAAGGAGTAAAGAATTGTATGTATTATGGGAGATTTGAAGTGCATCTTTGTGTTTATCCAACAGTGCAAACTCATCAGAAACTGTTTTTGTTTTGTTTTGGGGTTTTTTGTGATTTTTTTTTTGTTTTGGTTTGGTTTTTTGGTCTGTTTTTCTGTTTGATTTTAGTACTAGGATTACAAATAGATATGTCAATGTGGTGTGTAGGTGCAGTTACCATACTGGAGTTAAGAGAAGTTGATGGAGGATGTCAAAGACCTTTCTTATAATAGGTCGGAGATTGCTTGTTTGTTGGTGGGCTTTTTTTTTTTTTTTTTTTTTTTTTTTTTGGATGAGTGATTCTGTTTTAAAGCAGTTGATATGCCTTACACAAAAGAAATGTGTTTCTGTATATAGCTTAATATACTAATGTATTTTGATGTAAAAGTGAAAATTGTTTCTATGCTGATGGTTAATTTTGAATTTCATGATACTTAATGTTGACATTTTATTCATAAAGTATTTTATGAATTCTGCATGTTCTCTAAAACGCATTAACTTATTCTACGTTATGCACTGGTTATTTAACAAATCAAAATAGAGCTCTTTCATTTTTTGAGAATCTCATGAAAATTTCAAGTAATGTTTTAAATCACTCATTGCCATTTATTCATATAATTTCTGAACTGTATGACAACATAAAATGTTTTTAAAACTCAAAATAATGGCTTCACCTTATAATTTTGATTGTATTTTGATTTTCAAAATAGCGTTATATATAATTTTCTTATAGACTCATCAGATATTCCCTAGAATTTTTTTTTTTTTTTGCTGCAAAACATATTGACCCGTTGATACTCTATATCAGTGTCTGATGTGCATGAAATGAAATTTGAATTAGCTTAAAGATATTTATTATATACAATTTCAGGTTGATGTAAGTGTGTTGCAGTGTGTATTCAACAGTTCTGCTGCTTAATGAAATAAGTGTATACTTAGCTTGCTGCACAGATCCACGGGCACAGGTGGGCATCTTGGTAGTGTGCACCATGCAGTGAAACACATGGCACTACACAACATGGGGCAAAGAGCATGCAGTTTGAATTAGAAATCATTTTATGGATACCTTGTAAATTTGTGCTTGTTCATATAGGGGTTGTAATTTCTAAAAAGGGTGCACATGCTTTATATTGAACATTTGTGATAGACACAGCACTCTAATGTAGTTGTCCTTACTTTGAGGAGAGAGGCAATATTGTATGAGCTCGTTTATGTCAATATTTTAATAATTTATCTTTATAACTGCTTTTGTCTATATTTATAGCAACATTGGCACCCTGTGTACAGAAGATACAATCAGTGCTGAAAGGAAACTTGCATCCATCTGGAAGCAATAAACTTTTCTAAAAGACTGCACAGTGTTACTTAATCCTGTGATTTCTTACTGTGAGTGAAATTAAGGTTTGGTTCAGCTGTGTCACATCATATTGGTATCAAACCTTTTGTGGGAGTTTGTCTTAGTGTCAAGCTACAAACAAAATTTTAAAATTGATGAAAGCCTGAGAATGTAATTTCCTCAGTCACAGGTTTATGTATACTGCAAATGGATTCAATTCTACATAATAGAAGTAATATCAGAAAGCTTCTGGAGTACTGCATTTTGTAAGCTTTCTCTTTATACAAAGGGCTAATTTGTATACTGCTCAAATGACCTTAAATTTCGCTTTGTGTTCTAAGTAATTTTTGTATTGTACATAGATCATGTACTATAAATTATATTTTTAATGTGAAAAAATATTTTGCAGTTAGAGAAACACAAACTGTTTCCCTAAGAAGAAGGGAAAAAATTACAAGGACAATCTAACAGAATTTTGGTGTGGTTTTTTTTTTTTTTTTTGGTTTGTTTTTTTTTTTTTTTGGTTTTGTTTTTTTTTTTTGAAGTGTGGGGTACATTAAAAAAATAGTATTCAGTCATCCCTGCAGGCAAAGTGCTGTAGCCTACATTCTTCCTGTTCCTATGTGGCAACTGAGCTGAAGAGTGTTGGGCTGAGGAAAGGGTTTTACGCTTGTCAGAGGATTCTGGTGGTGCTATTGCCATCTTGTGCCCTTGGGCTAATGTAGAAGGTGCAGATCTAATGATACAAAGGATGGCTTAGTCTTCTTCATAAAGCTGGAAAATAAAATAGACCAGAGCAATGAGAATAAAGCCAGACATGGAGAAGTTCATGGATGAGCTTATCTGGAAGCTGATAAACTATGCTTAAATACCTAAAAGCATGACTTGTCAGTATACATGAATTACCAGTATTTTATGGAGGGAAGTTGTCCTGTGTTTTAGAATGAGCCATTGTTCTTTTCTCATGAAGAAAATGTTTCTTGAAAAATCTTTTCCAGAAAACACCAAAATTCAGATATTTGAGGCATGTTGAGTTTCTGGAAGTGAGACACTGATATTTAGCAGTGTGAATGGTTTGTACATCTGTATTTGAGGCTGAAGCAGATCTGGTACTAGTAAGAGCCCAAGCAAAAGTAATTATTAACTTGTATTTAATCAAACTCAGTAATGTCATGTGTCCATAAGAGGTTATTTGTTTCCCCACTTCCCCTTATTTTCTGAAATGACAGGAGTAATAACCATAATTATGACATAAATGAGTAGGTACAAAACAGTGTGTATGTGTGAGATGTTTTCGAGGGAATGTAAAACTAGGCTCATGTTTCCTCTTGGGGGATTCTTTAGTATCTCTCAGCTCTGTTATCCCATTCTATTAAATCATGTAAGCCATTAGATCCTTGTCTTCTGTTTACTTCGAAAATCTCTAAATGAATTCCATTTTGTGATGGCTGTGTGGTTGGTCTGTGTAGGACCAGTCATTTAATCTGATGCTTATATTTGCAGAAGTTTTACAAAATGATGAAAATCAGTGATGCTTTTCACCCTGTTGTTACTCTGAAGTTTCCTACATAACTCCTTTCACTTACTAAATGAAAACCCATGAAGTTTCAGGCACTAAATAAAATGTTTGCTGTTACTTTTCAAACACCATTATGAAATTAGGCAGTATATGGGCCATATTCTTAACATAAAATGTAGAGCTTTCTATGAAAAATTTATTCTCCGTGACCTCTTTCTTGCTGTGGTGTTACTGAGAAAATATAAATATTAAAAAGCAAAGTCTTTGCTTCATGTATCCTCTTAAATGCTTCACGTTCGGAATCACTTGCTGTCTATCTTGCTTCCTTTCAGCTAACCTTGCTGTTCTAGCATCCTCTTATTAGGGGGTCTTCTTTTTAAATTCATCATCTCCCTCAAATCCTTTCTTGGAGAATGGAGGAGAAGCTTCCTTAAGGTGAAACTTTTTGTCTGGAACAGTGTTAGGCCTTGTGCTAAGCTTTAGTCTCACTTTCCTCTGGGGGTATCTATTCAACAACCTATTTGACTTCTTTTCAAACTGCCACTTTTGGTATGTTTTTTCTAACAAAATTTTGCCATTAGCCTGTAATTGATAAACAAGGTATTTCACTGCTCTGAGTGAGAGATGGATCAAAACACTGATGAAAGCTTGATGGGCAGGTGTCTAATGAGCCTCATTACAAGAAGGACCTTTTCCATGGCCTGCTGGGCATCAAGGAGATGCAGGATACTGTGTACTAGCATCACTCCTGAGATCCAGTCATGCTCAGAGAGGAAGTCCCCAAGCCTGGCCTTTGTCCAGGAAGCATCAGCTCCAGCAAAAACAACCTTTGAACTGTCCTAAGCTCTACCCCTATGTATGGGATTAATGTAACTGTTCCCACGTTTGCTCTGCCAACATCACCTTTTGTTTTGCTTCAGCCAGAACTAGGCAGTTTGGTGGTGGTTGCTCTTTTTCAGAAGTTTGCCTATTGCCACCTTCTACAGCTGTAGTGAAGCTTAACTAAATTTCAAGTCCTTGAGTATGATCCAGCTCAAGATTTGAAGAACTACACCAAATGTGCTGCTCTTCCTGCAGTTAATGTGAAATGATGATGGGCACAGGGGGCACGTATCTGCAGCAGCCCACCTGGTTTGATGGGGACGTTCAGAAGCACCAGGATTAGTTTTTAGAAGATATGGTGGGGAACAGGGTTTGGAATCAGTTGGTCAAGGGGTGTTGGGGGAAAGACCTGCTTAAAAAGTGGAGAGAGACAAAAGGGGAAGATGAGAGGTAGAAGGGTGAAGTCTTGGATGGGTTTACCCATGCTGTGAATATAGTAAAATTGTCAAGAAATACCCTGAAAGAATGAAAAGTATTTTCCCTTTTTATAGAATGTATTGAAACTCACACAACACAACTAAAGCTTATCTTATATTGTTGTATTTACCACATTTTGTCTTTTAAAAAGTTATTTGAAAAAAATTACTAAACAGAGAAATAACATAATGTAATTTCTGTTATGTAATGTGTAATGTAAGATTTTTATCCCATGACTGGGATTTGCTTTGGAAAATTGCTGAATTTGTTGGGGTTTTTTTTTGGTTAGCATTGTGTTGAAGAATTGAAACCTGAACTAAAAATTTGTTTCCAGAATTTTATATTTTTATGATGCTAATTATTCTTCATAATAGTATTATTTTTAGAGGTAGTTACCTATGATAGCAGTTTAAAATGACTTCTTTAAGCTGGAATAGTGAATAATGTGTTTTAGAGCTGTATTAAAATAGCGTGTAACTTCTCGTCCAGTGAAACTAACTGAATGTGTCATTGTAGGTTTGTAAAGTGGAGTTTTATTCTGAGACTTGTAATTTTTTTTTTTTTTTTATTTGTAAGATGTTACTAGAGCTCTAAAGAATTAAGAGAAGCCATTGTGCATCTTTCCCAGCTCTTACTGACTCTTGTTGATTTGTGTTATCTTTGGAGAGTTAACAATTGGAAGTGAAAACACACAGCAGATTGGCTCAAACCATGCTGACTTCCTGCTGATGGAAGGAAACGGTCCAGTCCTTCCTTCTTCCCTGCTGTGAATTTTCTTTTCACTTTGTAGCATCTCTGGTTTTGTAGGACTTGTGATTACACTAAACAACTTGTCAGAAGGGAAAAAGAAAAGTGAACGAGCTATGTTACTTCAGGGAGTTGATTTGACTCAGCTTGGTTGTGCCCAGTGCCAGCCATAAGGAAAAGGGCTGGCCTGCACAGTCATGGCAGGTGAGTGAAGGGTAGTTGTCTGTATTGGAAAAGAGATTAGCAGCAAGGTATTGCATTGGCTTGGCAAAATACATCACCCTCAGATTCTCTAGAGAAGGAGAATGAAAATTGGTTGTATTCCTGTCAGATGTTTTTAAGCTCAGTTTTCTACCCTGAAGCAATACAGCTGTTGCTGCAAGTGAATAGCTGCCATTAAAAGATGAAGTTAGTAGTTACACCCTGCTTTTATTCTCCAGCTCTGGAGAAGCTGAGGCATCTCTTCAGTCCTTTGTAATACTTTTTGAACTTCTTCCTGTTCCAAGGAGGTCATTACACACGGTCTGAGAAATGTATTTTTAGGCTAGGACTTTGCTTGTGTTGTGCTTCTTTTCCAACCACATTTAAAAGGGATAGAGTAATAAAAAGGCAACTTTTCAAGCGATAACCAACCCCTCCCCAGCCTGGCCCCTGTGGTACCACCTCAGCTTACTGTTTGCTACTTTTGGCAAACAGAAATTGCAATTTTGCCTTCTCTGCTTGCAGAAGAGAGTAAGAGGCGCAACATCAATTTTTGCCAAAGGTGTTGCATGACCTGTCTTTTTGAAATAAAAAACCCTTGAAAATTCAGGTGTTTTGAAAATAGCTTTTCTGTCTCACATTTAGGGTCTTTAAATTAGTGCCAAATAGCCTGACAAGCTTTACAGTGATTCTTGGCTCTTCTGGTAAGAATGATCATACCTGCTTCTTTTTCTTGTCATTGCCAGCCCTTCTTAATCAACAGGGAGCTGAAAACTGCAGAGCTTTTAGGAATCAGTTGCATGCTGCTTACTGTGCTTTGCTGATTTACAGGGAAAAAATGTGTTAGTAGTTGCTGGTGTATATGCATTAGACATTATCCCATTAATTTTAAGTATTACTACACCTACATTTATAGACATATTGTCAAAACTGATTTAATTTTTTATTATAATTATATACAATTATATTTTATTGTATGTCCTGAATGGTTGTTTTGAAAATAGTGTTGATGCAGTGTTGGATGATCTGTAATCAATTCTATAATAAGTACTGTAATAAAACACTTATATAGTAAGTACTGATCACTGTATTTTCTTTGCTATAGTCTTGATGACTTTCTAAAATCTCTATTTTTTTTTTTTTTTTTGGTTATGCTACACTGCACTTAGCTATAGCAATCAACTGTTAAAGTAGTAAACTTTGGGAGTGTAATGGGACAGAGAGCCTAAAATGTGTAAGAGATTTATCTATCAAATGTAGTCAAGGGGAGCTAGGTGTCTTGCCAAAGGTCATAGGAAGCATTTGTGACCAAGGGAGTCTAACCCATTTTGCTTTGTGTCCAGTTCTTCTACTTAAATTATACAGTCACATTTCATGTCTGTTTTCTGCCATTTTCCATGTAGTCCAGATATTTGTGATGGAAATTAAGTCCTTGAGTACCAGTTCGAGATGTTGGGCCTCTGTGGAAGGAAAACAGTCCAAAAGGTGTTTTGTTGTGGAAGTGTTGGTGTTTATATTTTAATAAGACATTATCTTTGAAACAATTTATTTTTCAGTAGTCCTGGTGTAAACATGAGGTAGTATGTTTATTTAAAACCTAGTTTAACATTCTTGACTAATTAAAATTTGGCTTGCTCTTTGCAATTAAACTCTATTTGAATGTGTTAGCTCCTCATGTTTTGGTTTAGCTCAGTATGGTTGATTTAGACATAATTTTTTATTTGATAAGATATTGGACTACCATAAACAGGAAAAATGTAGGACATTCTTCATTGCTTGAAATTAGTGAGAAAATAAATAGGGGCATAAAACTTCCTAGAAATTAATATATTCAGGCTATTCAGGTTAGTTTCTTTTTATGCTGTAATTGGGGGGGAAAAAAAGTAGACATGTGCAGAAACTGTGAGTACAATTAGCGTCAAGCAGATAAATCCAACTCTAATCCTGTTTACGCTCTACATCAGACAGATGTGCAGAGATTGATTTAGACAAGCCTTTGGCTTATAGTCATTTTTTTAAAGTGCCATATATTCTGGTTTTGTTAGATCTTTGTTAAATGTTAAGTGTTAGTTTTTCTCTTCCCTAACGCCTGTAACCTACTTTGTACAGGTTCCCTCTCTGCTTTCATGATGACAGGGCAGCCTGGTAGAAGAGATTATCTTTATTCCTTGTAATTAAATTGACTTCTTTTTTTTCCCAGAAGATACAACAATGGGAAGTGGGTACTGAATTAAATAAATAGCATGATATCTAATAGATGTATACTTAAATCTCTTGCAAGAACAGATGGTACCCAATATCTTTCTAAGTAATGTGAGAGTACAGTTAATGTCCTGAAACTGCTAGCAATAACCAATATGATACTAACAAACCAATAGGGTTTTTGAAGTTTAAAAAACTGTCTAATCCACTGCATACTTTATTTTGAAAGTAAACTTGGTTGTTGTCACATACTAGAAACATTTCTAAAAATAGAGCTCGTGACTTAAATTTTCTTTATCTGGGTTGTTTCATAAAATTTTACTGCATTTGCAATGGTCTTATTTTTAATAAGCATAGAATATTAACACTCTAGAATATGCCTGGGATTTTCTGCAGATTTCTTAATAACTTTAGTAAAAATTGGCTGTCCTAATCTTACCAGTGAGTTCAACATTTCCTCTGCAAATTAATACTTAGGGATGATGGTTTTGTATGATTCAGTATTCCCACAGTTAATATGTTACTCTGAGCTGCATCTGGAAACACATCCCAGTAAAACAACCAGAGTAAAATACTGGATTTGAAAGTGTAGCATTGCCTAGTAAGAATATATTATCTTAAATTTCAAAAGTTTTGACCTGCATCTGAGCAACACAAGAATTTGATAAATACAGAGTAAAAGGAAGATGTAAAAACAAGTAAGTAACTGGCTGAAATAGTAGCATGCAAAAGAAAAAAAAAAAAAAGAGAAGGCAGACCTTATTTGGCTTATGAATAAATGTCCTTCTATACAAGCTGGTAGGGAATAAAAAGTATTTTAACAGGCCTTCATTTTACTTGACTTGTGCAGGATAAATAGGCTAATGTTTTTAATTTATCTCTGATACACATCCATAACGTTGGCATGATAGAATTTGTGATATTCTCAGCAAAACTAATAGTTTAATCCAAAATATTATTGATTTTAAATATTGTTTATTTTAAAAGAAAACTTATTTGGAATATTTGTATAGGTCTGGGGAAATAAATGCTGCAGCGCAGTATTGCTGCAAAATGGTTCTGGTTATATTTCATGTGTCTTTGATTACTCATTTTCCTAAAACACTGAGTTTGTGTGCTGGAATTTTCAGTGTATTGTATGTCTGACAGAGAGACTTTCTGGAAAAAAAAATAAGCAGACCCCTTAAAAATGCTGCTTAAAAATTAAAACAAGTCTTTAATGAAGGTAATAAAGTACACAGTTCTAGGTAAGTGATTTGGGATATCACCAGTCAGTGTCTCATTTAAGGCCTACAAAGACTTTACCCCTAAATGTTTTGGAAGAACACACAAAGTTTGAAAAAATTGAAGATATTTGGTTTGGTAATGTTAGTAGCAAGTTTGCTTGTTCAATGTCCACTTTGAGATTATGCAAAATCATAGTTCAGATGGAGTCATACAATATTTTTCCTCCCTCAGTTCCCTGATTTCATTCAATGTATCCTATTGAAAATATTTTTACAGCAACCATTACAGTACTTTAAGATCTGTGTTGTTCTTTTTTGATTTTTTTTTTTAATTGTTAGGTGAGTTTCCTCATGTTTATTTGCTGTGTACTTCTGAAAAATCAGTACTACAATATCTTGTGTATTACCTCACTGCACACAAACATTTACTTGTCACAATATTCCTGATAAGAATGGAACAATTTCATTCCAATTTGACACTTTAGTAGCTGAATTATGGAGAAATTACAATGGTAAAATGTAACAAGTTGGGGAAAATATGTGGGAAGTATAATAAGAGCATGCTTCCATCTGTAGCAGGTTATTTGGTATGGAATAGGAGAAAATGAATTGGTTGAGAATCGTGAGGAGAGAAAATACTGACTTGAGCTTTAGCTGTGTTAGCATGGCTGAGTCCTCCAGGATTTCTGCATAGAAGGATGATCACTGCACAGTCTCATTCAAGAAATGATGTTGAGAAATTCCAGCATAAAACTGTTAAAAGGATAGAGAGAGTCTTCTTTTTCTCCTGCCTAGAAAAAGTATGACTTTGTGAAATGTTCAGCTTCATGTGGTACAGTGAAGTAAGTGGTGCTGTCCATTTTTCTCCCAGGATGACAGGTAAAATAGACTTTTCCTGGCACTTCAGTATAGCATGTTGCAACTATTCGTCAAACAGAATCTTTTATGGCTTTTGCTGTGAGAAATCCGTTGACAGAGCTGTTGCTCGATTTGGGAAAGGTTTTTGACTACTAGCATTTCTTGCCTTGGGCTGCAAAGGGAGCTTTGTTGTATAGTGTATCAGATCTACCATTATTACGAAGAAAGCAGGGAAACCTTTCTTTCTGTGTCCAGAGTACCTGACACCTACAGGAACAGTGGCATTTCCCCTCCAGTTTGTGTATTTGACTTCTTTTGCTTTTTTGAGGAATTGGGTGTTTTTCAGCTCAAGAGAACAGAAAAAGGAGAAGCCTGTACCATAATGGTTCAGTTAGTACATCTCCAAAGGGCATTTGCAAGTGAAGTGCTAGTGTCTGCAGCCACAGTGTCCATGTGTATAACAGCCCCAAGATATGAAAACCTTCCCTTAGCATAATACAAGTCTCCCCTTGGGGTGAGGATCTTGAACTGTCACAAGAACTTTTTTGAAACTGTTTTTCTAGTCTTCCAAGGTAAATTCATAACTCAAAAATGAAAACTAAGGAAGGTAACACAACCTTGGTTTATTTGTCTATTTTTGCTTAACTATTTTCTGATACGGCTCTAGTGTAAACACAAAAGGTAATGGTTGTATCAAATGAAAAAATACAGTGAGCATATAGTCATACTTTCTGATCAATGATTTAGGGCTATACAACAGCTATAATTCCTATGATTTAGGAGAATATAATAAAGAATTTACTTCTTGAATGCAAATTAAAAAAAAAAGTAATTTGCTCTTCTCAGAGTCCACAATTTTATTATTTTTTTAAACATCAGAAAGCTGATTAAATAACCTTTTTGAAACTGTACAGCTGGATATACAACAGAAAGTTGGTAAAATGTAAGACCAGTGATATGCAATAAGTTTCAATACAGGCATGAAGAGATGCAACAAGTGAAGCTAGAGATGAAACCATAACAATATTTTTTTTGTATGTTACTCCATATTGCTAATGCTTTTTTTTTTTTCCCCCCTTACAGATGATTCCAGTATGGTTTTACAGGCTCAAGAGGAGATTGTTGAAATGAAAGATGTATTTTCAGTAAAACTGAAACGTCGTCGTTTTGCTGGCCAGAATAAAGGTGGCACTTTGTTGGGTATCACAATCTTTAAATGCTTGAATAAAGAAGAGAATAAACTAACTGACTGTGCTATCCATTTAAATAACTTAAGTGAAGATCATTGTCAGTCATGGTTTAGACATCTGAAGGAAATTTTGAACGGTAAGCATTTAATTGGGGTTAATGTAATTTCTATTGGCAATACAAGAGGTTGAGTGAAGCTTAGAAACATTTTGCCTCTGGAAATTAAGACACACAGATCTGAATGTTATTTCTGGCACATGTTTCCTACTGAAACTTTACATGGGGAAGTGTAAAATTTAGGAAAGTGACAATAATTAAATGTAAAAATGAAACAAGTTGCTGTTATTTTTTGGAAGTGTTTTGGAAGACACTGAAAATTAGTAATTTATTCTGACTGAAGAGTCTTCTGGGAAATCTGTTTCTGAAAGAAATAAAATATTTTGTTCATATTTTCACTTGAAAATATCTCAACTGTTGGTACTACAGTAGTTGTAGATCTGGGAACTCTTTGGGGAGTTTTTGGTGACTGTTTAGAAGTTTCCAGTTGAGACCTGCAGATTCTTTAAGAGACTAATAAGAGAGACTTTCCTCACTGTCATAAATTCACAGGTGGCAGTGCTCTTAAGGTTCTGTAGGACCCTTGTTGTATAATTTGACACAAAATATATTGACACTAGTTAGTGATAGAGGCAATTCTTTACTTTAAAAATATCTCTCTGTGTTTGCCTAGGCTAATGCCAGTTCCAGGATGCTTCATGTATTTTTTTATAGAAGCTGTATCAAATTTAAGAAAGTATTGACCATTTAGGGAAAAAGCTTTTCACTGTAGTTTATATTGGAAAGACACAGAATATAGACACTTTTGATTTAAAACCTCAAAACAACACTCCCTCCACCATACCAAACTCTGATTTAGCTCCAAGATGTGCCTCTGTTTGCAGATTATAGCAAATGAGTTTGTTTATTACAGAAGAAAAACAGACTGTCTTGTAATGGACTATTAAAACTCCAACTGAATCGTTAAGACTGACACAGACTACAGAATTCAAATCCTGTACATTTGTAGATAGCTATTTATAGTGTACTTCTAGTAAAGTGATTTTAAAGTGTCAAAAGCAGATATTGGAGATACAACATTAGTTATTAATCATGCATTCTTACATTGTTTATTTACAGTATACTTTGGATTTTCCAAATGAAGATGTTCTATAAAGTTTCCTTTTTTGAAGGACTTTATCATGAAATATCTAAATCTGCAGAAGTGCCAAGATTCCTGCAGACCTTCAGCTACCCATAAAGGCAAGGACATTTGCATAGGAGCAAATGTCTGTTTTGTTCCCAGATTACCCTCCACCTATCAGGAGCAGTGATACCATATGTTCACAGGAAAAGAAGCTGCAGTATCTCTTGCTCAGGTTGCCTTGACCTCGAAGTGCAGCCTCTGTTTTACAGCTTTGTAACTGGAAGCCACCTGAAGCTGACAAAAGTGTTCTGTGCAGCACTGCTGTTTCGAGTTCTTCTGTCAGCTTTGCTCTTTCTCCAGAAGCTCAAACCTTCTGCTGTTTTATTCTTTTTTATCTCTGATCAGTGCATTTTTTCACCTTACCTCCTACTTCAGGAATAATCAGGACTTAGAGGGGGGAAAAAAATAACCAAACAAAATCCCCTAAATGTGTATATTATTCTAAATTCAATAATTACAATGAAAGTAATTTTCACACTGTTACATTGTGAAGTTTGGCTGGATAGTCAAACTGCCTTCCTACCAATAAAATCACCAAAAAAAGCAGTGCTATTTATGCATTCATTGTGGCAGAGGCACATTATCAGTAATTCAAACAGTGATGTTATAGTAAGGATATCATTCAGAAAATAAAGTCTTCTGATTTAAAATGTAGCAAATGTAGGACTTTCCCAGTGGGATTTAGGTCTGGACTAAAAGTATAAAATGCTGCTCAGTTCTGTTGATTCCTCAGTAACTGAAACCTCAAAAGACACGTTTATATATCTCAATGTGAAACAATGATGAAATTTCAGAGTTTTTGCTGCAGCTTTTTTTTTTTTCTTTGATAACTGTGCTGGAGACATCTTTGTTAATGAACTCAAATTGGCTTCTCTTGGTTTTATCCTTCTAAAACAGTCAATAGTGTACTGCTCCTCCCCACCCCAATCTATCTGTTCACAAAGTAATTTTTCATTAACTGCTGCACTATTTACTTGAAGGTTTTTTGTTTTTTTTTTTTTTTTTTTTTAATTGTTTCTGGGTTGGAGCAAATTAAAATCAGGTGATTTAAAAAGTAGAA
>JAWWEU010000163.1:24594009-24635834 GCA_035583155.1 Acropternis orthonyx | reverse complement strand
AACCCCCCCCCCCCCCCCCCCCCCCCCCAATTCCCTGCTCTGAATCCACCTTTGACCTTCCTGGTTTGGCTTGCCTGGGTGTCTGAGTCTCTTCAGTGATGACGCTGTGCCTGTGAAGCCGAAGCTTACGAGGTTACCTTCAGAAGCCAAAGAGAGTTTCTGGTAGCTGACTTCTACATCCATGCACTCTAGTTACAGTCCTTCTGTTGCTTCAAGCTAATTTACCCTTGTCAAACTGCCAAATCAAGATGAGAGAGGTTTTCTTCTTTAATGTCTAATCAAAATATTATTCAAACTTCAAACTTCCTAGAATAACTCAGGCTACTGTGTTTGAGATCTGACTTTCCAGGATTGGCAAAAAATTATTACTTTCTAGAAATACTTCTTTCCAGTAAGTAATTCTTCTTCTCTTTATCTTTAGTGTTCTTCTGTCTGTTTGAAACCATAGATAGCTATATGGCATTGCAAATATTACCACAAGACTTCAGAACAAACTGTTTTACCATGTTCATATTACAACAACAGTACTCTAAGGTGTAGTCCTCCATACAGTTCAAGGAAATAAAGTGTGTTTTGTAAGAGCAAGAGAGCTCAAGGCCTAGTTTCTTGTTGCTGATGTTTCTTCTGTGAATTAACCTGAATCTTAATTTCTCCATTTTAAAATCAAATGTTTATTTGCCATCTTAGTCATCTTTGTTCCCAGTTGTAAATCTCCAGCTGTCTCTTCTGTTCATGTCTTGAGGGACTTGTTTGTATTGCCTTTTGAAAAAACCAATCTGAAATACATAATTTTGGAATCTGTTGTCAGCAACTCTGTTATCAAATCTAAATCATAAAAGATGAATTAAAATAAAAATGCATATGTATGGAATTTATGAATTATGGTATTTGCTATTGCTTTGTCATACAAAGTAATTAAGTGTTACTCATCAGTCAAAAAATTAGGTTTGTTTTTTTTTTTTTTTTTACTTTTTGGGAGGCTAATACTCTCCTGCAAAGAGTAAGGACATAGGGGCTTGAGAACTGTAACAGTCCACAGAATCCCGTATCTTTAAAAATGTGAAATAGTAATAAAACTTTGCTGTTAAATTTGTTTCATTTCTACACTTTCATGAAAAAATGATGGATGGAGAAAGCCTCCATTTAGGTAAAGAAGTGAACAATCTCTTAACTGCTTGTCAGAGAAGCTGCATCTCTCATAGTTTTCACTTTTACTTATGCACAGAATTTTAGTATTTCAGTCGCATTTTGAAATCTTGAACATTATATTCTGGTATGAAACTATGTTCCAGACTATTAGTCAGCACATGTCAAGTGACAGCAAATGTGGAGCACCATCCCACAAAAATTATCCATTTCATATCACTAATTACATAAATCATTTGCAAACATGAGGTGTCATAAAACATTGTAAAGGGGTTTGTGGTGTTGAATAACAGAAAATGTAAAATATGCAGAAGATAAAATGAAGAAAAATTGAGAAGTACTTCTGAAAAAACCACAAATTACAAAAGGGATTATTGTTCTTTAGAAAGGACAGATCATAATAAAATGTTATTTATCCTTTAACCTGCATTAACAGATCCAAAAATCCTTGAACAGCATGAATCCCTGACTTGAGAATGACTAAGAAATACTGAAAACCTACCTTCCATAATAGGAATGAAAGAAGCAAAAACAAGATAACACCAAATATTAAGCCTAAGGAAATAATTAGCACAGTAACATGGTATTTTGGTTTTAGGTGGTGCATTCCTTCCAAGTAGACCTGAAAAAGAGAAAATAGGTTTAGTGCTAACTGGTTATTTTTTTTCCCCCTAAAAGCCACTAAAACAAACTAGGAAAATTAGTTACATTCTCAAGTAATTAATTCATTGCCTGTGTATAGATACGTATAGAGTTGCACAATTTTAATTGCTGTTGGTTTTTCTACTTTAACAAGTTTATCACAAATTCATTAAGGGAATCCTTACATATGCAATTTGCTTGTCCTTATGTAGTTCAATAACTTTTGCATTTTTTTCTGGCCAGGCTGTTGCTTTTACTTCAAACTTCAATGCTGATGCATCGTCCTGATTAAAAACAAAATAAAATTCTGTCTTTTAAAAAATAGCTTCAACACATTGATTCCTGCCCAGCAGAAATGGTAACACAGCTGCTCACAGAAACAGAATCTCATAGAAACACACAATGGTGCCTTTTTCTGATCACAAAACAAATTAGACCAGAAGCTGGAATGAAGCCAGGCTGGATTTTACTTAAGTCCACATCCACACTGCTTTTCTAAGAAAAGTACAATTATGAGTTGAAATTAAATCCCAATCCTACATAACCCAGCCAGAACAGGCAAAGCAATACATACCATAAAATAAAGCAATAAACTAAAATACATTTTTTCAGTGGTTTTCATATTTTCATACATGACCTCAAGCCTTAGCATTGAAAACATAAAACAGGCTAAAACCTAAAAGATTTAGGTTTAATCATACTGTTTGCAAAAATAGATTAATAACTAGAATTTATATTAAGAAAATAGCATGCCCTGAAACATTCCCATCAAGTATGAAAAATTCATGTGTTACCATTTCTAAAAGTGAAGGAGTAGCCTCCAGATGCAACTGAACAGTGGCTTCTTTTCCACTTTCCATGTTTCCAAGCTTGCAATGTATTTGTAAGCAAAGGCTGTCATTTTTCATGCAGTACTGTAGAAGGGAGGGAAAGATTGAAACTTAAGTTTATCAACTTTATGATCTTAGTATTGAAGATACTCAGGAACCAAGTAAAATGAAAAGATCCATGTTTGTTCTTGCAAACTGAGGGTATAACTCCAGGTTGTCATCCCTCACTGGCAGTCCATAGGAACTAAAGCTACAGCTCCTACTAGTTACATTTGATGGCACTTTCTTGATGTGGAAAAGACAGTATTTGATCTGCATACTTCATGTAATTAAGATAAAGCCTGTTTTTCCCTCCTGCATAATTTTCTATTTGTTATTGAATGTCTTTTACTACTCTGTTTGCCCACTCATTTAGTTACATATCCCTTTGGCAGTTCTTTGTAGGTGACTTCAGCAACATGTCATTAATCAACTTTCTCTTTTCAATTCTCACCTGCTTCACTAAAGTCAGTTATGACTACACTGAACTTATCACAGGTCCCACCACAAATCCCTGGAAGATGTTCTGGTGACCTCATTATGTAAGATATACTGCTGTCTTAAGGCTCATTCATACAGTCATTTATTTCCTGCTGATGCCAAAAGACAGGCCTTACCATTTGTCTCTTAGTAGGCTTTGAAAAGAAAGTGACGACATCCTTTAATATATTTTCATTTTTTTCTGCTGCAGTACATGTTCTGGGATATTGATTATAGGAGCACTGTCCAACTGTTGTCTGAAAATACATATAACATCATTACTTTTAAAATTTCAATATCAGATCAAAATCAGAATACAGATTTCTGAAAGGCTCAAAAGAAATGCAAATTTTACGTTCAGAATTCTGAAACACATGGGGCTGAAGATAATCCTGTTCTTGTTCACTCTGCTTCACCACAGCTAGCAAACACGTACTTAGCACCAACTTGGCTATGTTTTGCTTTTCTTTTTCATATAATTCATATAACTAATAATATATTACTTAACCTGCTTACCTTGATATCCAATGGGTTGAATAATTTGAAGTCCCTGGGTGGAAAAGCATTTGGTATCATTATCTCTAAGTTAGTGTTTGGAGACATGCTTGGTCCTGCACTGATAACCTTGTGGGGGAAAGTGTTACACAGTTAAAGCTTCAATGGTAGCTATTCAAGTAACAAATACATGTATATATATATATAAATACAAAAAAACATCACAGAGTAGGGTAGCACCTGCACTGGTAAGCTGCCATGAAAGTGGATTCTGCTGGGAGTTTTAACATCTTATTTCGTGCATTCTGTAGGCTTACTGAACCCTTCACTCCTCCGAAGCCAATGAGTAAGTAGTGCTAATCTGTTATGACTACCCTGAGGTCATACAGACTGTTCCAGGAGAATGTGCAAAAGGAACTAGGAGAGATTTATGTCTAAACTCCTGCTTTTAATCCATTGGGGACAAATTTATACTTACAGATCCTCTTATGAGGAGCTCCTAGTTCCTTTTTCTTACTGTAAGATAATGCCTTTTAAAGCATTTCTTAATAGAAAAAGTGGCAAGTCAGAACTGCTCTACTACTTTCAGTCCTGCTTGTGCTAAGAATATTTTCCCCAATCACTCCGTGGAAGATTTTCCAGGCCAAAAAAAGTGTTCGAAGGGGGATTGACAGCAAATTCCCATCAACAATACACAAGTTACTCACCGGGTCCTTGTACACTTAAAAGTTCCCCTCCTGACTGCACAGACTGTCACTAGATACACTAAGCATTAACCTTCAAAACACAGATGACAGGGTTTACAAAGGAAAACTCTTACATGGAAAGTGAAGTTGATATTCTCCTTCATACATGTAACTGGTGAATCTTTCTCTTCTGTTCCATAAACAAACAAAGCTGGTGACACAAACCTACAATGGTTTAGAAGTTGCTAATTAATGGAGTTGCTGTATATCTTTAGCATAACTTTCTGATCCGTACTACCACCAGTAAGGCTGGTTCTAAGAAAATACTCAAGTTTGCATTTAAGTAAATCTAGGAACACAGAGTAGAAATCCTCCAGCTTTGCAGTAGAAATTATCTACATTTGTACTCTTTCCTTTTAAAAAAGGCAGATAAATCAGAAAAAGTCATAAATCCTCACCCAAAACTATGCTCCTTGAATGCCCCACAAAAAACTCAGAATATGGTCCATGTTATGCAAGGAATCTAAGGATCTGCTATGGTCTTATTAATTACCTCTTTCTATTAAAAAAATCCCAATTTTTAAAAAATATTAGTCTGTTAAGAGACAAGTTTGATGCACCATAGATACCAGTCTCACAACTGTGGAAACAAAATCTTAGAAGTGCACAGGTCAGACTCCAGGACAGCTGTGGCATCTCATTCCCAAGATTTTTCAGCTACATCACACTTCTGCTTAAAAACTCTGTGAATTTAGGTTAGTAATAAGTCAACAGCTATATGGATGTGCAGGTATACTAGTAGCTGACTTACCCATGAGCATTTAACTCAATCTCATATTTTAGAGGTATAGTTAAAGTTAGCGTGTTATCCACCAACATGTTCCCATCTTCATTTTTACTGTAAAAATACAAAGAAAGAAAAATCTGTACTGAAGGGACCATCATATTCTATGCACTATTTCTGTAAACCAATACTAAACAGACCTTTCAGCTTATAAAAACCAAAGTATTTTGTTGATAACATGTCAGGCATTGAAAATCCTCGTATTTCATACAGGCAGAAACCTGCTAAGTCTTTCCAGTGTTTCCTAGCCCGTTTTCCAAAGCTAGTAGTATTTTATATTGAGCAATTTTTATTAGACTTTACCACGTAGCATTAATGATGATGTTGAGGTCCTCCTCTGCTCTGGTAAATGAACTTGCATCCAAGAGGAAACTATACTCCAGCTGTAGAACAAACAAAATTTTCCTTATATTAAATGGCAGTGTATCTTAACACAGTTTAAATAAAAGTATTTTATTAAACTCGTTTAGAGTTTACTGCTCTTAAAAAAAAATCAGAACTAAGAAAATACGTGTTTTTTGTATCTCCTACTCCCTTTCTATTGCCCTAACACATTTGTCCATAGCCTTAGTCAGCTCACTTATCTAGAGCCCAAGCACAATCAGTTGATACAAAATACAAACATTGTTGTCCCTTAATGAACTATTCCAGGGACTGTTTAAGCATTTTAAAAGTAGCAGGAGAGATACAGATATCAACATGATAAAGGATGCTAGCTGGGAATGAAAAAAAGATTCTGAAAAACAAAGGGTTTTTTCCCCTCATAACATATTTAGGGTGTTTCTAAAGCTAGGAACTTCATCCATAGCTTACCTTTGATTTTTGATCTACGTATAAATAACCAACACTGCACTCAAGTTTCACTGCATGAATTTCTTTATCTAACACTTCACAATGTATCTGTTTTTCTTCCTAAAATAAAGGACAAATTATTAATTATTGAAACAGGGGGTTTTTTTTTGCCCAAGACATTTCAAATTACATGCACACACTGAAATTGGGTGCTTTATATTTTCCTGAACTGTGCAGTTGTTATTTCACTGATGCAAATACACAGGACATTCATATAATTCACAACCACTTTAACATAACAGTTTATATTTGTTACTGTATCCAGTTACTTCCTCTGCTGGTTGCTTATAGTGAAGCTAAGGCACAGGCATCAGACCTAGACCCATTCATGTTAAAAGCCAACATCAGAAAGATGGATTGGGGGATTCTACACAAAGCACAGTTATTTTTAAAAGGCAGAAAGAGAGTACAGTTAGATTTGTCACTTTTTATGAGCCTGTGTATTTGTCAAACAAGAAGACTCAATGAGATCTCTGTCATCACTGAAAACATGATCCTCAGATGAAAGGAAGCCATAACATCCTGAAATACATTTATAAACATTTTTTTTATTACTCAAATTGTTATTGAAATTATTTAAATCACCTGAACTAATTAAATTGCACTTGATTCAGGTAGCTAGAAGTCAGAGAACTTAAAAACTAGCATTTTGTCAGCTTTCTTTGGCTGGAGGGGAATGGGTGTGTAGGTTGTCAGTATCTAAAAACACTCAACAATCCATAAACATAATTTGAAAAATGCCTAGCTGAAAAAGAAAAATATGAAAGGATTACTGTTTGGTTTTTTTTTTTTTTTTTGTTCTTACCAATTCTAAAACTCGAATGAAATAAAGACCTTTAGGGATTTGAATGTGGAGGACAGTTTCATATGCATCATCTCCAACATTAAGCAGAGAAACGTTCAACAATAAAGTCTTCATACTTCCAACAGCAAGATATGTTTTCTTATCATGAGGCCTATAAAAATAATTATCATAAATTATAAGTAATCCTATATATAGCTTGTATGCAAAAATTTTTCTCCACTGCTCTTTTAGTTACTTTCACTTGGTTCTGACAAAGCTGTGTTGGAAATGTAAGGAAAGGTTTCACTCAGTCCTGTAACTAAGGGTACAACACCAGTTATAAGACGCCCACCTCCAGTACTGTACCTTCTAAAGCCTCAAGTAGTTAATGTGAGAGCAAGAACATTGTTATCAGCCCTGCAGTGCTTCTGGCCTTTACAAGATCAGTCCTTCCCTCTGCAAAGTACCACTGCTACAGTGTTTTCAGACATGATTTCAGAATTCGCTCTTTGCACCCAAGATATGGGATGCAGTTAATGTGGAACTGGTCACAAAAAGAGCAAGTGAACATGCCTATCTTATGATCTATGTGATGTTCTATAATCATGTTACAAGTACAGATATCCTATGGGAGGCTAAAAGTAAACTTCAGCTTGACATTAAAGTTTAATTAAGACTTGTAGAAAGGCTGCCTAGAAATAGACATTTATCAGATATTCTGGCTTGAAACCAAAGCATTAGTCACTGAACACCTTTGGGAAAGAAGCTGGCACTTAGAAAAGCAACAGAAGGCAAAAGCACTGCATAAGCAGATAGGTTCCAAGACAAAAGCGAATTAAAGAAAAACACAATGTTAACATTTCGGTAGCTTGTCAAGTTTAGGTTAAATTTTAACATTGTTTTACTAGTTCTATGCCTACCATTCAGTTCTCTTAGATGTGTTAAAGCCAAGCTCATTAACAATATGCTGTCACAAAGATGCCTCCCAGCTTAACACACAAGTACAAAAAAGCACCAGGTGCACATCTGGGACTACAACAAAGCTGAACTAGAGCTTTTCCCCAGTAATCATATTTCATTCTTCATTAAAAAATGCATGATGCAGACTAGAAATTTACAGACCAGGCCAAAATCTAAGCAATTTAAACAAAACATGATAATGTGTACATGAAGACTCATAACTCAGTAAGTAAAGCATCATATTGCCATGCCTATTTGATTTCATTCTTTTAAAACCAAAAGTGTTTGCTTTGCTCTTCAAGGATAATGGATGCATTCTGTCTAGACAAAGTAAATTAACACTTCACAGCTAACTAGTTTTTAATCGAGATTCTAGGGGCACAAGGTAATTTAAGGTGATACTTCACACTTTATCAAGATATTAAGACTATTTATTTACACTGCAAACCTGCTACTGGTCCCTAATGTTGAGCAGGTATGTTGTAATCTGCTTTCCTTTCTTAGAGTTCTGAAGTACTTACAAAACTGCATCGCTAACATCATGAATGAAAATGCTGCACAATATTTCTGGAAAGTTTACCAGCATTCAAATAAAATAACCATCCAGCCTAAGAAAATTAAAGGGCTTAAGACTCATGCTACAGGCCATGTGTTAAAGCAGGTAGAAGGACACTTGTATTATTCTGAAATTTATGAATATGGAAAAGGTTGTGCTCAGGATCAGACAGGTGTGATTAATCAGCATTATATTATTGTCATCATCTCTCCGTGTCATTTTAGGTTGTTCAGACTAGTATTTTGATTCAAGTAGAAGGAACTTTAAAAGTGATAAATTACACAAGAAAATCCAGGTCACATACAAAATACCTAACTAGCTGAGAGTCACAACAGGTACAATTTCTCTTTTTACACACCAAAACCCCACATTTCTTACTTTGAAATATAACAGTCAATAAAGAAAAAGGTTGTGATGATAAAATATAACTTAAAATAATTAAGTGGCTCTTTTTCCTCATTTATTTGAGAATATTACAGCTTCAGTTTTTATACTGCTCATTGAGCCTTTATACAGTGCAAGTACAGTATCTTCAGAAAAGCAGCAGAAATAACCAAGAGCTTGTCAATTTAACAGTAGTTATGATGTCTGCATTGAGTATTCATCATGCAGTGTATCTTAGCCCAGTTATATGTCAAATGTAAACTACAAATTTATGTTTTTGTGAAGATGTATTTTATGAGCTGTAAAATCTTCTAAATATGCAATAACAGGTCTTCATTATAAAAATTTGTTACATTTCCTGGAAGATTTCTGATTTAAAAATATTCTTCAACTAAACACAACTTTACTCCTTGTATTTTCTCAGGGAGTCCACAGTCTACTTTTGCAAATTAATGTTATTTATATACAAAAGATTAAGGAATAATTTAAGACAAAATCTTACTGAATCTCTTTCAAAAAATGACAGCTATGTTATACTTACTTTGGAAAAACAACTTTGCCAGAAACTCTCAGGTCAGCAGAACAATTTTCTTGGGAGCAAAGTCGTGCAAAAAAAAACTGTAAAAGTCAAATATATTAAAAAAAAAAAAAAGAAAAAAGAAGAAGAAAAAAAAAAGAGGCAGTTCAGTGTATTATGCTTATTAGAGTGAGTAACAGTATTTCCAAAGAAAGAGACCTATCAGCTACTAACTATTTGGAAGTGTCTAATACCTCTTACTCCTAAAATACAATTCAACGAGTCTATGATTTACCATTCTGAGCAGTGTAACAGTGGAGAGGCTTCCAGACTTAGCCTCTCACAGTAAAACCACCTGGTGTATGTTCAGACAATTTCTTTAAAAGTAGTACATAAAGAAGGCAGAGTGCTTTAGAAGACCCAGAACTGATGTCTCTGCAGTCTCTGCTGTGACACAGCACATTAACTTTTGCAAGATTTTCTTTATACAACATTTACTTATCATGCTGTTAGTAAGGTTTGATGAGAGCAGACACCATGAGTTGCATGTGTCTGTGCCTTGCTTATCCGTGTGCTGTAGAGTACATTTCTGACATTATATTCAACAACACCCTCTTTCTTTCTCTGTAGTTCTGAGGCTTCTAAAACAAAATTTTGAATGAAGATGAAAAGGCAAAGCATACCATCTAAAAGAAGCTTTTATATGTCTTGGGAGTTCTGATGATCAAATGTATATCAGTTACATGAAGGTTACTATTTGTGAAAAGTCAGGATATGTTTATGACCATTTGGTAGTTAAAAATTCAGTGCATTCTGACTTTTGCTAAAGTCAAAAATCTATTAACTCTTAGTAAGTTTTTTTTGGGGAAAAAAGTTAATTTTGTACTTATGAAAGGATACAAACTATACCCTTTTGTTCCCCCACAGACTTTGTGTTTAAAAACCTGCAATACCTTCAAAGAATTAGTATTTCAGCAACATGGTTGAAACACTTCAAGATTAATACCAATGTGATATTGTGTATTTAACGCAGAATTAATTTTAAAGAACATTTTTATACTGGAAAGTGACTGTGTAGTTGAGAAAGAACTGATATTTCAAAGGGTGCACTTCATACATGCGTGATCAAGGTATATAGTATTATATATTCTGGCAAGTTCTGTGCACGTACCTTTTATTTATTTTTAAATCATAATACAGATTGCATGCAAGTTCTGCAAACATTATTTTTTTAGCAAAATATTAGGCATTTTTTCAGCATTCTGGTGTATTAATTAAGATCAAGCCACTACGTGTTGGTCTGGAAAATGCATTCTGGAAAATGCAAAATGGATCTGTGAAGCATTTTTAACTGAAGATTAAAACATGAATATTTACTCACTGCATTAGAAAAAAAGAGAACTCATACACTAACCTTGCTTTTTATAACATCTTTTTCCTTCCTCTGTTGAAGAACAGGTTGAAGTGGTGAAAATTCTTGAGCATTTATTTTCTGCAGAATATGATGCCCCAGACGATAACTTGCTTCAACATGTACAGGAGTCAAGATATCCCTTACATCTTTCTATGAAAATTGGAAACCTAATGAGTTAATCATATAAGACAAGACATGTATGCTTATGTCAAAGTATAGGGTTGCCTAGAACTAACTAAAACAGCAACACTTATTTTTCACATGTAGAATAATTCCATATGGCTCATACACTTCTCCAGACATCTTTCCCACTAAAGGAAGTAATCAGAAATGCAGAAAAGCATAATCTCTTCCATGGCAGCATCAGGCATTTCAGAATGGAAGATTCTTCATTTAACAGAAAGCCTATCGAATAGTGAACCTACTTCTGTCAATAATACTGCCTGACACAGCTATGAAATGGTGTACTGCCCAAGTAGAAAAATAGGCCAAAGCTGGCTAAAATTGAGAAAGGCAACCAGTGGGATAATGCCAGACAAACTCTCTGGGTACTTCTGCAGGAAATCAGAGGAGTTCTTCAACAGTACCACTAAATCAGGTCTTGATTGCATTTTATTTTTCTGCCTCTTTATTTCCCATTCTGCATTACAAAGATTGAACTCCTCAATACATGACTGTTTTATACATGAAGCCTTGACAGCATAGGAATGTTGCAGATCATAGCCCAAACTAGCTACTTGTGAAAATTGAACAGATTGAAGCACCAAGTACTAGCAATAGCAAACTGGATTAAATTATTCCCTAAGTGTAGGGGATAGATAGACACTGATTGTCCCTCCACATGGCCACTACTTTAATTCTTATCTGTAAGCTTGCATGGGCCAAATCACATATTATCTAATTCGTAATTATTTTCCACAAGGTCTTCTCTGCATCTGCTTTATATTACTTCCATTATACTAATTAGCTATCAATTAGCCTTTACTCGAAATACATAAAATTTATACTGTCTCTTGCAAGGACTGTACTTGACAGGCATTCACACTTACTTAACTTTAGGAGCTTCAGTGGGTGGAATGAGATGCTTATAATGCTATTAATTAAGAATTAAAAAGAAAATTGAATTCTATGGAGGGAAAAAATACTAATGATAGACTATAGGAAGTGATGAGCCAAACCAATTCCTTCCTCCTACACAAATGCCTGCTGATGCTGGTACAGCAATCTGCAAGGTTGGCTGTCAATCAGATCTCTCTTAGTTTACAAAACTCTTATAAGTAGGTGGCAATTTGCCATTGCTCCTGTAAGTAACATTCACTTAGGTGCAACTACCAGTTGAGATGCAACTGGGCAATTTTCCACTAGAGAACATAAGCTTTCCTTTCTACCCAGAAGCTTTATCATGAAGAATTGGCTTCTAATGGTGTCATAAACAAAAAGTAAGTGAAAGGAAGGAAGAAGAAAAATACATAGAAGAAAAAACCTGCAGGTTTTTCTGTAGCTGTAGAAAATTAGGTCTATTTTCCAGCCTGTCTGCAGGATCAACTGCACCAGTCACCCTGAGATATGTTTGTTTCAATAGGTCACAGAATTGCTACCCTGAGGATTTTAAAGAAAAGGCTAGGCAAACTAGTCTATTATTTTATTACCCTTGTTTCCCCTTACATCTAAATACTCCTTGTCCCTAGTATTTCTTTAAAGAATTTTTTTCCTCCTTAGATAAGGTCTTACAGGAGATAAGGCTGGGTTTTTTTTCAGAGTTTAATAAATGTGGTTCCTTTATGTTCACTGGTATTGTGATTTAAGACTTTGAAACTTCCCATTTATTCTCCAATTTTTTGTTGCAATAGACAAGCTTCTAAGAAGTCTGACAGAATTAATCACTTTTACCCTGTCTTGTCCATTGAATGGAACTAAAAATATATCCTTGTCTTGATCACAGGGGGTTTTTTTCACTTTCAAGACAAGTCCCTCATTCATCTTTCAGAGGGACACATCAAGCATGAATATGACAATTCATTCCCTCCAGGGCAACAGTGACTTTGAGACTGTTTTTGCAGTTAAAATCTTACTGACTAGATTCTTACTAACTTATTTCTAAGTCAGTACCATCCTCAGTTTCAAAAGACAGTTGCTGTTGGATCAAACTCTACTTCTGACACCAACAGCCAGCTTCCTGCTGCTCGGCAGCTGGTGCCACCTCTTACTGGGGTTGGTACAGATCACTCTGGCCAGCTGACACCCTGCAGGTCTCCAACAGCCTCCTGCTCAATGCCCAGTGCCCTGGCACCACTTCAACCTCTGAAGCACTTCTACCAGCAGATTTCTTCTACAACAAAGTTACCTCTATATCTTCACAGACAGAGAACTGTAACCACATTCACTACAAATCTGGTCCAGGAGAAAGACATATCTGTGCAGGCTTCACATTTGTAAAGCAGAGGAGCAGAGAGATTGCTTTTTTAACACAGTGCACATTCTTCATATTGTTCAGCTGTAAATTCATTAATGAAACTCTCACGAGTGCTCTTCCTGCCCCATTTCCATCTTTAGATTATATGAGTATTCCTCTCAGTGACTGCTGCATCCCTTGAAGGAAAAATATCAAACAATCCCAACCAAGCAAGCACTCTTCTTCACACCCTGCTAGCCTGCAGCTACTTGCAACAAATTCATTTAACAGATCATGCTATAAACCTTGAACTACAGACTCTTTCCTAGCAATTGGCTTCATTTCTCTTCCTATGAATCAGGAATGGGTTCTTTTCTTATTAGCTGAGTCTACCCTTGTGTAGTCATAGTAAAAAAGGGAGCAAGGCAAAATGTATTATTTGAAACAGTTACAAATGACCAAACGTAATAAAAATTACAAGTTTTAAGATTTTGCATTAAGGAGTACATTGGAAAGTTCCATCAGAAATGTTCAGAATATGCATGTTACACTGTATCTTCTTGGTTGCTCCACATCAGCCTCAATCTATGATCTGTCATTCATAAAAAATGGTAAAAAAAATGTCATGAATGCTCATGTCCTACTTCACTGATTATTATTATTCTGCACGTTCTCACCAATGTAAGAGATGGCAGATCCACTGACTTCTCCACAGAAAGCTGAGAAAGCATCAGAATTAATATATATTAACTGGGCAAGATACGAACACAAATATTTGACTTCCAAAATGATGCGATGCAATAGTAAACAAAATAGATGCCTTTGCTGCAGGTGTGGTTTTCAAAGGACAACAAAGGATTTACAGGACAACACATAGTGAAAATTACATTACCCTCATAAATGCTGGATGATCTTTGCAGGAAGTATTCTTGCTGTAAATCTTTATTTTTCTTGAGATTGTATCAGATGTTCCATTGGAGGAAAAATAAAATCTTGCTTGTGTATCCTCTTTTCTGGTCACATCAACACTCAGATTATAAAGCAATACTGCCAAATAAAATCCAGGGAAAATCAAGGCTGTAAAATCTTTAGGTGTTGTGATTTTCATGAATTTATGATAGAAATTACATCTTCTGACTCACTTCCTCAAGTATGTTCTGTAACACCCATTTTAAAATGTTCTACTTAAAAATGTTCTGACATAAATCCATACCTAATGAAAGCTTCTAGTACTCTGAAAATTGATTGCTTCATGACTGTTCCCTGATATGTGCTTTTACATCAGGGATAGTTTTATCACATTATATTTATAGTTGTCTACCAGAATCTCTTTAAAGAAAATCCACTTCAGTTACTTACAGGGCTGACAGTAAATTACAACAAACTGGTAAGTCAACAAACACTGTCAAATATTGTTGAACTTCATGGGTTTTTCTTTTTAAGCTACGATAACAAATTGCAAATAAGTTTCACAGCATTACCGATCTATTACTTAACCTAACTCAATGTTTAGCAAAGATTATCTACAATTTCTACTAGTCTTTTTTATTGAAGTTGAAAAGTCTTATGTCCAAGTTCAGCAAGGGTGATCCAGCCTGACTGTTCATCTTTCAAAATGAGTATGAATTTCAAAAGATCTGGACTTGTAACTTTACAGTTCATAATTGCATATGTTCTCTGTAACCTGTTCCTAAAGGATATTGTATGATCTCAGAAAGAAGAGTTAAACAATTTAATTTTATACACCATGTATTTGCAGGGCTGTTTGCAGTTTACAAACAGCACGTGACAAGTAGGTTAAAAACACCCAGGCAATAGTCAAATTTAGAGTGTAAATTATCTTAAATAAATTCACCATGAATATTCCCTACAATAGATATTGCCTCAAGCAATATCAGCTTTTGCCAAAAGCAAAATAGGCATTATATAAAACATAATACAAGATATATTTTTCAGTAGTTTTGGTGGGACTTCCTCTTTCAAATAATGTTCCACAATGGTACAATCAGATGAGCTGCATTAAGAAGGAATTGTCTTCTCTCTACTGCTAAGTGGAAGACTGCATCCCACAGCAGTCCCATATAGTTTGGTCCATGCTTGGGAGGACTGGTTTTAGAGGACATCTAAATATCATCATTGTAACATCACTGTCTCTCCTAGGTCATGTAACTACAAAAGTCCAGTAAGGATGTGCTGTTATTCTGAGTTGAACAGAAGTGTAATGGCTTGATATTATAGGGTAATCATTAAAAGGTATCCATGTTTTCAACTTTTTGTTTTCCTCTGAACTCAGATTAATGGTCTGCTAAATGCCAGTAGTATTATTCTGTAAATAGGTGCATTTAAATTGAATACATACTGGATTTTTTCCCAGGAGCTTACCAATATAACCAGGTACCTCTCGTCCTCTATAGGTAAAGCATATCTTCAAATTCATACAGGTGGCAGGCTGGTCATTTTCCACGCAGTTTAGATTCGTTCGATTTATTGAATTAGGATGTCTTAAAGAAGCTTCAACAATTATCACTGGTTTTGTTCTAAGAACAGAAAAGAGTAAATGTTCATAAATAATGTTCAGAAAAGCTTACACAATCTCTGAAAAAAACTAACCATTTCTGACAATCTATTTTTATATTTTAGAATTATCATTTTGAAGCTATCTGCATTTTTCAGGTAGTTTCAAGTAGTTGTATGCACATTATGTGTTGCCTCAAGAAGTTTCAGAATGATATTTTTGTTTTCTTCAAGGTGTTTACTTAAATGTTTCATTTCTAGAGCCTAATGACTGAAGTTTAAGACATCAAGAATGAGGTTAAATTATACTACTGAATTTTATAAAATGGCAATAAAAAATACAGTTACATTGTATGGTCTTCAAAAGCACTGAAATGCAGCAATCTCACCTCAGCACCACAGCAGAATCAGAGAAAAATGCACCAACTGCTACATCTGTACAAAAAAAAAGAAATCTATAAGCATAATTTGTCAACAAGAATTACTTCCCAGGTACAAGCACTTTATAGCATATTCTCCTTTTGGTCAGCATTAAAACACCATTTGCCCTTTATTTATTAGAAGGGATGTGCTGATATTCAAAGGTCTAGACAAGGATTCCAGAAATACTTGTTCACTGTCCATTAACACGTGCATGCTCATTTGCTGGACTTGCAGATACTGATAGTGTGATAATTTGATTGCTATTCCACATTTAAGTAGCTGATACTGAAGGACAATTCAGCTAAATAGGAAATACTTGCTTTCTTTCTAATCCAGATATTCAATGTGGCTATATGCACAACACACATATATAGTTATATATATATATATGTATATATAACTGAATTGGTTATGTATATTATATGCATTATATACATAGAGAGAAAAAAATTACTTAATTGATTCCAAACTAGCTGAAACCTATTAAAGAAATAAGGAAAGAAATATATACAGTCTATATACCTTTCAAATGAGGCAGCAGAAGTGAACTGTCAGATGACTCTAAATGATATAAAGGTCTGAGGACATGACTTGCAAATCAGCAAACAACAAGTTACCTGAGAGCAGACTACTTGTAAACTGCCTTTTAGCCCAGCATTACAAATTAACCTGGGTAACATTTTTTGTGGGCAGAGCCAGAGCATACAACATGAAGGTCATGGCAACTTTGTGCATTTAGATCCACAGGGGTAGGACAGACATCCTTGACCTGACCTGACATTTATCTGCAAAATGTTAAAATATTTTGATATATATAAAGCAATTAATAAATACTTAGAAACAGCTAAGTTGTTTTACACGAAGTTAGCACTACTATGTTGTGCCCACAATAACTCCACAAAGGTGAGCCCTAAGCAAGGTTAATGTGTTGTTCACACAGACTGAGAGTCAAGGAGCTCATGACTCCTGGCAAAATCCAGACTATGTGAAGGTCAGTAATATACTTAGGTTAGCACACTAATCTGGACAACAAGCATGCTTCCAGTACCCAAACCAGCTCATTATGACATGAGCAGATGAGATGGCTGCTTTAAAAATAAAAATTACGTTTCTCTTCCTCTTGGGCACTATGATCTTACTATTACAGTGTTCTCAGTCCTTAAATAATAGTTAGAGGACCGTGAAAACTGATTGCTTGGCCTCAATTTTACCTCTTCTCTTTTCTTTCCAAAATACGAGATGTGACATGTCACTACAATAACAGATTTTGCTTCTGCTAAAAGCATCAAGTAGCACACAGTAGGGTCGTTCCCTATGAATCTCTACTCTTTTAAAAAGTAAAGAAAATTGTTTCTTTTACCTTGATATCCATTCTTATCTGCATCAATGCCACTTGCTATGGATTGTCCAAACATACTTAAAGAATTACTGACTTGATGTCCTTCTATTCTCTGAGGAGGAAAAGGTAAAAGAGAAAATTATTCTTGGAAAGCTAATCTCTGAGCCACAGTGTTAGCCCGACCATCCTGCTGCTGAAGGCAGTTACGTGCTTCCTCAATTACTGCAAATGTTAAATCCCATAAAACCTGTCTAAAGCCCCAAAACCAATTTATTTCTCTCTTACAGGTTATACTATGACTGGAAATCACAGACTATAGAAAAATTTTCTGAAGTCTTTTAAGGTACTTCAGGTGGTCATAGTGTTAAACTCTCAGATTTAAACTTACATTTTACTGAATTGATTCTTTTTTCATTGAAAAAGCGTACCTGTGAAAATGATGGTGTTATTCCATCTTCCCTGCCATTGTAAATATAAATAGCCCCTTTTAGATTATCTTCTTGTGGAGCCCCAATTGCCACATCTGTGGAGAAACAATTTAGCAATGATTGCCTGACCAGGAAATATGAACAAGGAACGCTTAAAGAAATGCAAATCATTATACATGCAGTGCCAGACCAAATTTACTGGACTGAATTCAAAAGCAGTGCTGAACATAGATATCAAGCAACACAAACAATACAGAGCAGCTCAATAGTCTGACTCTACCTTAATTACTAAGTATCTGGAAAACAAGGGTCAAACACAGCTATTGTCTTCCAGGCAAAGTCTGTCTACTGATACTTAGACAATTAAGAGGTTAAAAGGTCATCCTGAAGATAGCCAAAATTCTCATGGTCTTTAAAAAAAAAAAAAAGGCAAAAATAAAAGCCTTGTGTTCATAGAACTGTGATGACTTTCCTGCTCTTTCCACATGGATTAAATCACTGAAACACCAGAAGTGCTCTTATTATGCTGCTTGAAATGAAACATTTATTTTTCTATGAAATATCCATAACAGTTGATAACAGGCTTGGAAAGGCATTTATGAGGAAATGAAGGTAGCTGGTTTATACAAAGGGATATATCTTATGCCTAGATGATTTAATCCCAGAGGGGTGTGGCAATGGATAATAAACTGAATGAACTCATCCACCCACAATGCACCTCAACAGCCCTTACCAAAAACTCCTGTGGTTCAAATAGCCAGAGGTTGTTAACCCAACAGTGGAGGGAGACGGAGATGAATTAGACCATCTTGAAAGTCACTATTAATAACCATGAACTTGCAATTACAAATAAGCAAAACTGAACTATCTGCAAACCAGAAATACTGTACACTGCACCAAACTGAAATCACAAGGAAAGCCAAGCTCTGACTGTTTGGTTTTACTGAACAATTCTCTGACGGAATCCACACTGATTGAATCCATACTGTGTGACTAAAATACATGAACTACGTTGCGCCTCTCTGCTGGTGAGATGAAAATAGGACAGTCAACTTGTGTCTATTAAAATAACACAGATGTTCTTGAAGAGGTCAGATTATACAGCAACACATGCACCGTTATCTTCACAGGGCTGATACTGATGGTTTAGATCATTGAAGAAGTTGGCTCTCCTGTTCTTTTTTTATTACTGACTAATTAAAACTATTAAAAATTGTTTCTAGCATTTCTTTATATTTTTCTTACAAAATTTCTTTTCTTTCTGCCACTTTCAATATTACATCCACTTTTTATTTTCAATGCTTTTGCTCCCTTCAAAACAAAACTGACTTGTTTGCTCTGCCTCCCCCTGCAATTTTAGGACACCCATTTTACATTATATTGTGTGTCACACATCAACTTTGCTATGCTGATATTAATTTGATTTTATCTCTCTGTTTCCCAGCCAGATATTTGGATTCAGTTTTCCTTTGCAGTACACAAATCTTTTGGGTCAAAAACTGAACCTTGTGTAGAGAACTATGAATTCAGTGCTAGGACATGGCCATCAAAGTCCTTTCCTCTGTTCACCGGGAGCATATACTAGGCAAATCATGAGCCACCTGAGGTCCTAACTGGGACGTAGTTCCACAATAGTCTCCCAGTTTGAAGGTTGTTTTCAATATATCCATGCATTTAGCAGTTCTTACTGGTGACACAGAAACAGATATTGACTAAATGAGTAATTTTTATTTATGATGTTACAAAACTGCCAAATTGTTCCCTAACCTTTGACTCAGATATCTAAAACAGGATTAGTGATTTCATTTGAGGTCCAACACCACAAGTTACAGACAACGTTATCACTTTATGCCCGTGCCCTTCATTAGAGAGACAGAACCTAATCCCTTTGTATTACACATCAATGACTGTGAAGCAGCTGTATTTCAAGTCAGAAAAGAAAGGTCAAGTCTCAAACCAAAATTATTCTGAGACTTCCATAATCCTCCTCTTTATCGTGACAGTCCACTGTTTTTTGAGAGAATTTAATCCAAGGGCTTTTCTTTGTATTCTTACCTTCAAAACCATCATTATCTATGTCTCCTAGATTGGCTATGGACTCTCCAAACCTCGCTGCATATGAGTCACTCCCGCTGAGCTCTATGTTCAGTTCAACCATCTTTGCTTCCTGAAGGAAAACAGAGTCAATGGCACACTAACAGGGCATCTTCCAGGGGACCTGAAATACTACTCAAAATGTTAAAACTGCCTTGGATACCAACATATAATCCTACCAAACTTTTTGGTGTAGAAGCAAGAGTTATCAAAGGTACTTCACAGTTTTTAGTGTAGGAATAATAAAGAATAAGTTGCTCTTTAAGAAACAGAACACCAATGTGCTCCCATAGCAAACACCTGTTAACAGCAGCAAGCTTGTATCAGAATACACAGCCTAATTGCTCTGAGAAAACTGTTTGCTGAAATAGTAAACAATAGCTGCTTCAGAACCATGGTGTCTGCCTTAGTGAGTTATAGGTATCCTGTAGTGACAGTTCTCTGTAGGGAAAAGATGTTAAGAAAGTGTGGATAGCAAGCTAAGAGAATAGGTATGTGTTAGTGTGGAGAGGAAGGAAGGGAGATAAGATATGAAGACAGAACTTACAAAGCCAGACAAATTCCAACGCACACAAAAGTAGTGAGTACACTTTTACTTCTGAACCTTAGAAAGAATAAAAAGAACCTAATCCTAATGCATGTCCTGTCCAGTTACTTTATTTGCAAAACTGAGGACTACCAGTCTCTTTCTTGACTGGTACTAGTAACTGCATGCAAATTTTTCATTCTTGTTTGATTCTAAAGTGTTAAATAAGTTGCTCTTCACATGCCAGTTGAGTGAAAGCACAATAATGGAGGAGGGGTTGCAAAGCAGCTAGAGGGGCAGGCTGTCACCCTCTGAAGGTATTAGGAAACAAACCCAGCCTGTGTTCAGTGGTAGCTCTACTGTAAGTAACTTCGTTCCAGTTGACACTGCTGGCCTTTGGGGGTAGGCTACACACTCCTGGGGGGTTGTCATCACAGTCCTACAAGTTGTTTTTCTTGTATCTTGAAATATTGTATGATAAGAGAGAAGAATCTCTTCTTAGCCTGTAGCACTAAAACGGCTGTGTTGCAACGTGTTTTTAAGAGAAAATACTTACAGAACCTGAATTAATATAGACATATACTCTTCCTTCTTCTCTAATGGTACTTTGCATTGGAGCACCAACTAGCAAGTCTGAGAAGCCATCTGAATCCAGGTCCACAGCACAAACTGCAGCTCCAAAGTAAGAACCAAGCTGTGTGCAAGCAAGAAATCATTACTATTTTTGAATATTGATGAAGATGTGCTGGAAATTATAAGGTGCAGAAAAGTAGTATGAAATATTTACCTTTTTACCCCTTAGTTCAAACAGAATGTTTAGTTGCTTCTCAATGCTAAAAATGTATGCCTAAAATGAAATGAAAACACAGGCAGAATTCAGCAAACAGCAAACTTTAATCTGAACTACTTCCCTATGCTTTCCCTACGACATGTGCTAGAGAATCAGCAAAGCAACACAGAATATCACAAGGTACAGCTATTTCTGTTTCCTATCTGTACACCATAGTTCAAATCAATGTTACCTAGACTGTCTACCCTAATTCCCTCTTTAGCTTTTCTCCCAGTGAGAAGTCATATATATCTGATAATTGTCTTTAATATATTAATCTAAGTTGGAAAGTCATGGGTGATTTTGTGGGGCTATGTTCTTCAAATCAATAGTATAGACAATCCCTTACTTTACCAGTCTGCTCTTGCTGGGGAGCCCCTCCAATTACTTCTGTACTGGCTGGTGTCAGAAAATGTCCAGCTCCAACAGAGTATCCTGCAAAATTAGAAATGCGTAATCAATACTGGAAATGTTCTAGAAAGAAAAAAAATGGGAGCATGCTCTACAAAACCTGTCAACATCACAGATTATTGTGAGTCTGACATTCAGACTTCATGCAAGTTAGAAAGCAGAAAAGAGTTTTTGAAATAAAAGCAAAAGGTTAATACAAACACCAAGTTTAAGAAAGCAGAAACAACTGTCAAAAACACTTGTTTCTCCCCAGGAACTCAATTATCTGCCATACTTTAAAAGCCAGTAAATTGCAAACACTTTCTGTTAATGCATATTCTGCAATTGTTCAGTGAGTTCATACTGGAATACAAATAAAAATGATCATGCACCACAATGTGGAAACACTTGATTCAATTGTAACTCTGACTATCATAGCTGCATTTCAGAGAAATTAAACATAGTGCTACCTACATGCACGCGCAGAGCATTGTGGACATACACATGAAAATGTCAGGAATAAAGTGGAGCAAAAGCCCAATTAGGTATTAAGAAAACATTACACCAGCTTTTGTAAATGAATCCATTTAACAAAACACTGTTGTACGTGTAGACAGATCTCAAACAGGACCATACTTCAGTGCAGACTCCCAGACACAGAATTGCAAAATGAAGGCTAACACCTTAACCTGGAGCTGCACAAGTCATCCTTACTCTTTCCAGAATACATTACAGCTAAGCTGAAACTGCAAAACACTTCATGTTTCATAATAGCTATTTCATAACATATGCCTACTTCCTATTGTCAAAGGAGTGGAATTAGAAACAGGAAATGTTTATCCATGTGAACGATCTATGAATGGGAAAATGCAATGGTCACAAGCAAAAATACTCTTGCTCAGGAGTTCAGGAAGGACAGAGGAGCTTTTCTTAGCACATGGTGAGAAGACTGAAGCTGCTGATGGCTTTTGGCATAAACTTTTCCAAACTGTAGCATTGAATTCAGCTAATTACTTGGATATAGGTACATGAGGAGGAACCTCATGGCCTTCTTTTCAGACATTCATAGATAAGGTTGGCCTTCCCATGTATCCAGACCAGGACAGAGTTGGAATAAAATAAACAAACATCGTGATTGGAGGCAAGTTTGTCTCTAAAGGTCATAGAATACTTTCGCTTATTAACAGTGCAATTAAGACTTGCTTGCTTGCAGCTTTCACTGTAACTAACTTTCCATATTTCTGTTATACGTGAAATCATTTTCTTTTTCTATGAAAGCCCTTGGCAGCATTACAGACTTAAGAGTGAAATGCAAACTACTGCTAAGCAGAAGCGTATCTCTACCTTCTAAATCAAGAAATGATTAAAACTCAGTGGATAGATGATAATAACAGAAATTGAATGTTTGAGAAGTTTCCTTGTAAAAAGAACAGAGAGAAAGTCTTATAACAAAATAATATTTAACAAAAATCAGAACACATCTTTAGAACTGTTTCTTTTGGCATCAATAATGAAAGCACTGAAAATCACTGTGCACTCCCTTCAAGACCAGTTATTTAGCTTATGTTTTTGTAAAGTATAAAACATTTTAAGTACCTAGATAACTGCCAAATTTCACTTGGTTATTTGAATCTGTATACGCATGGATTGTATTCGCAGTTGTATTGTATACAAAGACAGAACCAGTCCAATAAAATGATCCAGGGGCTCCCATTATAATTAAGTCCTAAAAGAAGAGTAAAAAAAAAAGCCACGTTAATCACATTTAAACATCCATGACAACAAGCAACACAAATCAAATGCTTTTCTTTAGAGCTCCTGTGAATTCTACGAAATGCTCCTGGAGATGCATCTGGCTCAGTACTGGCGTTCACCACTAGATTACAGACAATATTTTCCAGACTTTCTAAAAATATGGTTATTAAAAGCTTTGAGCTGTAACAACAAAATAGAGTAACAAACAGGGTATTCTTGTCTCAAAAGAGTTTTTTAGAAATTATATCTTAGGGTGGAATGGAGATTAAATATACAGAATATGACTCTGCAAAGCAAGAAGGTAAGCATTATAGTCTTGATGTTACATCAATACATGCTATATTCATGCTCTTTTTCCAGAAGAAGAGTAACTTTGGATTTAGTATGGTGTAAAAAAAAAAAAATTCTTGGGTATAAAAATAAAAGTCATAGTTGGGAATTATCATGAAAGTCATAGCAACATTCAATTAAAAAGAAATTTAAAAAGTCATTTTTCCCTCCCATAATAAAAGGCAGTGTTGATGTCTGTATTTACATATACATGTTTATGTATGTACACATATTAAGTAAGCATATAAATAGAAATTTGGTATCTTTAACACACACCTCAATGTAAAAACTAGAAATCCCAGCCTGGCATGACCCATAGTTTTCTCCAAACTTTCGTGCAAAATCTGTGAATGGGCAAGAAATATTAAAAAGGATGAGAAGCATGTAGTTTCAGAGTCTCTTACCAGGTCTTCAACAGAAGTTGAGACAACTTAGAGAACAAAACACTCCCTCCCCCTCCCACTCCACCCCCTAAAAAAAAAAAAAAATTGGTTTTCAGATCTGTAAGAAAACTAAAAACACTGGTTTCCACAATATTGCCTTTAGCTGCAATATAGTATAGTAACAAATTCAAAGCACTATGTAACACTTGATGACACCTGCCATTGAAATACCGTGACTTTAAAGGCTATACATTTCTTTTAAAATGAATGAAACATCACAAATAGTTGGAGCACCACATCTGGATAAGCTTAACTCTTCCACTTTGTGATTCAGGCATAATCTGACTAACAGGCTTATGTATATTGATAGGAGTATCCCCTAGTGATATGAAGGGCTTGTGTTATGGCTGTGTTAAACATATTGGTATCTGTCATCCTTAGCAGCTCTCCTTTCATCCAACACTCTCTCCTATCTCTGTTTTCCTGCAATTCCTTGCTAACTGCCTCCCATCAGGGTTCCCTTCATCTCCTAGATGATAGATTTTTACACTGAAAGTCTCCAAAGATAAAAGCATGATTTCACCAATGCTTGTAAAAGGCTCCAAAGCCAGCAGTGGGACATTTGATGGCATTATTCTGTCTGCCCAGAAAGACCAAACTGTCAGCTGATCCTTGCATTGGCAAGGCACAGGGTCATGAGATCATTCTCCTGGATGCAAGGTAGATAAGAAAGGGAAGGCATGGATAGACTCATTTGATATCTTCAGGTCTTGACCCTTATTCTACTCCTCAAGTCCTCAGAGGAAAGACCACTGAAGGTCTCATGCCACAGCAGCATTCTTGGCAGGAATTAAGTAAGGAACAGGGACACACACACTGTGTGAAGGCACCAGAGCATCTTTGTATCGAAGGCTAAGGAGCAGATGGCAACAATCACTTGCAGGTATTTCTCCTGCTCTGCAGTGAGACTCTCTCCTGAGCAGAACAAGCAAATGACAAGAGTAAAGAAAGGAGGATGTTCTCTACTGGCCTGTTTTTGAGAAGGACATATCCTTCAGTGATCCAGTCCAGGAAGCAAGTATTCTGATACCCTGTTTCAACTGGGTTTTTTTGCCTCTTGAAGTGATAAACATCTTGCTAATAAATTTACATTATAAGCTAGGCTCGTATCATCAGCACTCAATCTTCAAACCTTTGACTGCAGCACGCCTGCTCAGAGCAACATGGGCTCTTCACAACTCCACACTATCCAGTTATGTAGCTCACCCTTCCCTATGAACAGATCCAAGCCTTCTGCTTACCTATATAGCATGGGCATATTCTTCTGCTCAGTTCAGTTCGAAAATCAGAAGAGATGGCAAAACAAATACCGTGTGGGAGCTTGTGCTCATTTTTCATGTAAAATATATTTTTCCATCTATGTCCACAAGCCTATGGATATAAAGCAAACATGACATTTGACATGGAAGCAAAAGAAAGGTGAATGCAGTCTGACAAACAGATGCAGATCCAGTAGTTAATACATACAACAATAGATCCATTTTCTTTTGGCTGCCTCGACAAGCTGACACCCAGCCACTGATTATCACGCTCTTCTAAACAAGTCTTCCCACAGGGCTCTCCGCTGGGGTTGCCTAGGACACAAAAACCAATGCTCTGAACAGAAGGATAAGGTGAAGAGCCACGTGGTGGGTAACAGGAGTATCCAAGAACTCCTCAAGGACATTGCAGTAATTCAGCTTTGGTGGATCTGATCTTTGTCTCTGGCTGACACAGGTCATGTAGACATTTTACTTTCTTCTTGAACAAAGGTACAATTGCACACAGCCAAAGGGAGCATATTGGTTCTGAACACAATACGTTGGCAGTGACAATCAGCTTCTCCACCATTATTAAGATAGAAAGTGACATTACACTCAATTTTGAAGGGCTGGCTTTGTAAGTGTTTTTCAGCCTAAAAGTTCACAAGTAACAAATAATACCTGTGACCGCTATCTAAAATCTAGCCTAAAGCAAGCATCTCCTACTATATTTCTACTGGAAGCAGAACTTAAGACAATCTCTACTGCAAATGGCTGTCAGATAAAGGGTGTATAACTGCAGTGTCTACAGGGGACATCAGATCATTACACGTGCATGTCTTGTGTACTTGCACTGTTGCAATTATTTAGTAGCAGCTCTTTGTGTTTGTTGTCTAAGGAGAGCCATTTTTTAAAATAGAGAACATACTAAAACTTCTTCCAACTCTGGCCTCCCCTTCCCCCTCAAAAGGCTACAGTATTGCCAAGGTAGCAAACGCTTGCTTTCTTCTGGAAAGCAGTAGTGGTAGCCAAGGTAAAGAAGCTACACATTTATTCTACGTTATACAAAGCTTTTCATTTGTAGGATGTTTGTATGATAAGCATTAATCAAATTACTGAATTTGTATTTTCTATGCATCAACATGACAATTTATGAAAAAATCTTCTTACAAAATAAGGAAACACATTATGTCATTTAAACAAGCTCTTTTGCATGATTTTTAAGACTGTCCCAGATTCAATGAAGTTATTGGTGAACTCGAAACCTTTGAGGTTCAAGGGGTTTAGTTACCCAGAAGAGGGAGACCAATGCTGATGGGAACATTGTTTGTGTGAAAAAATCCCACATAAATCATCCTCCCTCCCCAGAAAGCAAACAAAATAATCATGCTCACAGCAGAGCTGAAATTTATTACTGTCCAATGCATTAGAGAGTTTAAATGAATACACTTCTAATTTGGTGGACTTGTTCATTTTACAGGACATACAACTTCACAATATTGATTAAGTATGGAAACAGAATAAAGGGATATTCCTAATCTATTTATAGCCAGGATAAATATGAGTGACTGTGGGCTTTGCTACATATATTCTCACAGACAACACTGACTTAAATGGTTTTATACCTAGGATACCATGGACTTTTTGATAGAAAATATCAGGTTAATGGGATTGAGATAATTCTTCATCACACAGTAAGAAAATACCAGAAGGATTGGTAGGAGTAAGACCCAACAACCATCCTTATTTCAGGGCTTGTTCCCTAATGTTTTATGACAGGCCTAGCCATTGGCACTTGTCTGAAGAAAGTGCTGGAGTCTTGCTTTCTTCCACTTCCATACTCCCCCTCCACTTGTTTTTCCAGACACCCCGCTTTCTCCCTGCTCTGATAGAGAGACCAGCAGTGCAGTCCAGAACCCCCCACCATCCTGCAGAAAGGATGATGTACCCTGCACACAACTGTACTCTACCTTCTTCCAAAAACAACACTCTTCACAGGGTCAAGAGGCATCTGACCCTCTTTCATCTCTTCTTTACTACTTCCTCCCCCATGTGCTTTGCCCTAAGACATCAAGGAAATAGTATGCAAAATCCAAGTAAACAGGAAACGTAGATCCTGTAGGTCACCTAGGGAATTAAGATGTGGGCTCTTCTTCCAAGACAGGCACAAATTAAAACACATTACTTTAAAAATCTACTAAAAAAGTTCATTTTCCTGCAAATTCTTTATTACTGAGGATTAAGTGATAAGCTTCCAAATTATCCTACTTGGCTAATGCCAGTGAACTTCCATGTACTGAATATATACCACTTTTCAGAAACAAGTTTGGAATTTAGTTTTGGAATTTAATTTTGGAGTTATGTCATGTAAAACTCATTTCCCGAGGGGGACATTTCCATAGTTTGCATGAATTATAGAGTAGGTTAATCTGATTCAAATCTCCTCAGAAAACACAACTCCACTGCACTTCCATGTGTAAGAATTAGTTCTCCTTTAAATCACAAAAGCCACCTTGGGTAACTCTCTTCTAGCAATGCATTCCATCCTCTTATGACAATGACTTACCTGGGACTTGCTTTGTATGTGCATTTGCAGGAAATAGAAGAAGTAGAGAAACCAGGGTAATAAATTTAAATCTCAAGAGGCTTTCTGAGACATTTAAATCAGTAAATCAAATAGAACCAGACAATGATGACATGAGAGATGAGAAAGTTTGGCTTGTCTCAGTGCTTCATTCCCATGCCTGTTTCAGAGGTTCGTAACAAGAAGAATCACCACCACTCCTTCATGCTCACTGGACTGTATTCCCCCTTTCCTTGGCTCCAGCATATGCTGATTCAGGATCACTTTGGCCCTCTGTTGACCTGCTGCCTTATGTCTTCTTTCTTTCTCTGACTGGCAAGCTTTCAACCACCTTGAAAATTACAGGCCCTTGTGGGAGAGAGAAGCATGAGCTTGACCTCCCAGACACCATGATGAGTCCCTGCTCAGGGTATGACATTATAAAAGGTTTATCAAATGAGAAAATGCAGTATTCTGCACAAGCAACAGAGCAGCACTGCATAAGCTCAAGAGGACATGGCAGCTTGGTTGCCACAGGGAAAAAGAGCACGTGCTGTCATAAAGTCACTGAGAAATAAGTAATTGCCCAGCCTATGTACATTGCACAGCTGGAAGATACACTTCTGCTATAATCCCCACTGAACACATTCACAGAAACACTACAATCACATACAAATAAGGTCACAGCTTATAAAGCCAATTCTAGCTTTGGCCTCAAGGACTAGAATACAGATGTTTGCAGTATCATCTGAGAAACCAGTTTTATATAACTTGCTCCAGTGTTTTTCATTCCCAACAGCCTCCCATGATCCTTTTTATGCTCCAATAACTCCTCTGGGCCTATTGCTAACTGATGAAAACTATGAAGTCTACTGCAAAGACAATAAGCCTTCTGATATCTTACTTCTAGACGTCAGGGCCTCATCAGAGTCTTTCTTTTCACTCACCCAGTGTCTCTCTTTTCATAGGTCTTATTCCTCTTGCATCTCTCAAATGACTTCTACCCAAAACATTTTTAGTGTTTCCATACCTCTGCAACAGACCCAAGTCCAGGAGGTTACATGTTCTCTGGAATAGTATAGCTGTTTCAAAGGACATCACTAGCAGGGTATGAGCAATGCAAGTGAGATAAAAAAGCCAAGTTACCAAAAGCCAAACTTACTGAAATCAATATTGAACAGACACAGGTCAACCTCTTGGGGAAAACCATTAACTGTTCACTTTTCCATTGTAATGATTCAGCTGGGGGAGCTAGAGGACAATTTGTTCACAGGTCAATTACAGCAGAGACTTAAAAGGAAGGGTGCAAGACTGAAACTGTAGGCAGAGCTTTCCGGCCTTATGTTAAACTGCACACACTGAATTTACTGTGCACATTTGTAGTTAAAACTATTTTTTTAGACTGGGTGGCAAATTGCATAAATTATTTTCTATATATTTTAGCCAGTGAATCATTCTGTTTCAAGTCTGAGAGCAATGTTGTTGAAAAATTTCTGTAATGTTCTGTAAATCCAAAATGCAATAGGTCAAAATGCTTGAAGAACTTTGTGTAAGTTCCTCTGCAATAATCTGTGACTACCCCAAGCTGATATGGGCAAGGACTTGAAATTCAGACTACAAAATAGACACCTAGTGCTCCAAGCAATAAATTGAACCTGAAGCACTGTAATTTGTAAATGTGCCTAGAGTTTGACTACAAGCCTCTATACCTAACATAAGCCACTATTTAAAAATACTACAAACACAAATAAATCTGCCGTCTAGAATATTTGACACCCTAGACGGAAGTATTAGAAAAGAAACTCTCAAAACTCCTCTATTCATTGATCAGAGAGAGATTTAAAAGTGCCAGTGAGGGGCTGGGAATACACTGACTTGCTAGTGTATCTCTTGGCTCCTTTTGGCTCTTAAACCAGCTAAGGCCCCTGCAACACCTTGAACAACATTAAAATTCTCAAAAGTATGTCTGGAGAAGTTACCCCAGATACTGTGATGACTGCAGCATAAGCCTATTCCCAGCAACTCTTTTGCTACTAAGGAAGCAGATGTGACATAAAAAAAATACAACAGCAGTTTTGCGTGATCAGAGGCTTCATAACTGCGCATGAATCCTTCATTATTTAGTTATGCCAGTTTCAAGGCTACTTTAGTGAAAAGTAGCAACAAAGTGGCATAACATATTTATGTCTCTAAGTAATTCACATCCATTCATTACAGAGGCCCAATATTTGCAAAGCCACTTCTATTGCCTGTTGTCACCTCTACATTTCTATGACTTATAATTGGAAACTTACTATCTCAAAGACTCTTTTACTAGAAAGAAATGTGAAGTCAAGTATTTAAGAAAAAGACAGAAACAGTTACTTCTCAATATGCCTGTCCAGCAATGTATTAATTACACCTCCCCCCATATTTTTCAAAGAAAGTTACCCTATTGTACAAGATCAGAACCCAAACTTGGCACTAGCAAGAATCCAAGCAGAAAAACTGAGGAGGTCACTGACTGAAAGACACAGCATTGATAAAACCATTATGTCCAGAAGTTTCTAACAGCCTGAATGAGTTACACAAGAGATAATTAAGTTCAGCTTTGTAATTGCAAGTTCCCTTGTGTATTTCTGTGACCGCTCAGCAGGATGGCAGAGGTTTAACCAACCTCAGATACTATCCCACTTCATTTACATCCCATGCACCACAGTTGCCTTTGGCTTCTTCACTGACCTCATTGACCTGCTTTACAATACAGCACTTCTATTCAGTATCTATTTAACTTCAGAAATACTACAGATGAACCTTAGCAGTGCAAAGATGTCATCTAGTACTAATGGAAACTTACAATTTGGAAAAATCTGGTGTGGTATTGCTGTTTTTTTTAAAAAAGTGCAGGACAGAACAGAAACCAACATTGTGTAACCTGCAGCATCCCAACCTGAGAGAATACAGGCCATGTTGAATCAAGCCTTTGGAACCATATAAACATTTTCATACATCTGTTGCATCATTTCATTTAGAATCCCCTAAGCTACTGAGGAAAAACCCACAGAGTTATTTCTTTAGAGCTTTTGTTTCTCCACTGGCTAAATGAGTAAGTAGAGAAGTACAGCAGATGTATGTAGTTTTCAAAGAAACTGAAACCTTCAACCCTTCCTTTCCTTCCCCCACACAGTGAAGCACTATTTTTATCTCCAATCCAGGAGCAGGGGTTTATTGCTTCCTAGCATATGCTATTTCACCACTTTAGTGGACTTCTTTGACTTTTTGCAAGCCTCCTCTTACAAACAAGCAGTTGGAGAAAAAGAAGCTCTTTGTTATATATAATTTTTAAATAAATCTAATATCGGAATGAAATTACAAAAAAAAAAAAAAGGTACTATTGGGGGTGGTGTAAGTTTATTTGCCCTTCTTTCTTGTAACAACTACTTGTCTTTTCCTTATGTGACTACAAGTAAAGCACCACTGAGGTACCTTAGGTTTTTGTAGCTCAGTTACAAAAATAACTCTTACTTTTTTCATAGTAAAATAAAATACATAGAACCTGTCAGTTCTAAGCTTTATGCACAGATGTGTAGAGAAATAATTGTTTTAACATTTTTGTCCTGGAATGCTGCGTTCTGCCCTGAAGGCCCATCAGTTCATCGCGCGCTATTGCTTTCAAATATCCCGCGCTCCTTATCCTTACTGGGCAGCACGTTCATAGTTCTAACGGATTCAATGCTCTCAGACACAGCAGGGTAGAAAGTTCAGGAAACTTTCTACGCATAGCATAAGGACAGAACAAACAGCACTGTATTCAAGGGTGACAGGAAGAGAGCCCAAAGCAATTCACACACGTTCACGTTAACCCATAGCAAAGCCTTCTCCTTTTTAACAAGTATCAGACACTTGGAAGTTGGGTAAGTGCACCCAGTTGCCATCTCCAAAGTATGGAGGCTGCGGAGCTGGAGAGGAGCCAGGTTAAAAACTAATTCAGTCAAAAATAATTTTGTTCCCTTGAAACTCAATTTTTCAGCAAATCTGCAAGCAGGGGGAACCCATCCGCAAGACAACTGTAGTTCAGAGTTACTTTAGGGCAACTTCTACGAAGGGAAGACTTTGCAGAAGAAAAGATGTCTTAGGTACATACTTCCATCTCTCCATCCCCATCCCTGAGCTAAATGCATTCTCCTCTTGCTCCGAGAGCTGCACTAGCTCCCCGCCGAGCAGCACCGGAGTCAGACCGAAACTCCCACAGGACTTTTGACCCGGGCGCCCAAGAGTGCGAAACACGGCTGTGGGAACGGGCGCTGTCACACCCAGATTCTCCAGAGCGAGTTTTGATGCTCGTTTTCTGTCTTGATGCCGCCGCTACTGCCCTTCGGCAATAGCGCTGATCTCGCCGTTTAGCGAGGGGTAAGCGCCAGTTTAACCCGAGAAGGACCCGTCCCAACCCGTCCCGTCCCGTCCGGCCCCGCCACGGCGGGGACAGCGCTGCCGCCCCCGGCCCGCCGCGCACTCACCCAGCTGGAGCTGCTCGCACTGCCCGCGGGGGTTCCCGCTGATCCGGCACCGGAAAATGGCCCCGGGATTGACCACCGAGGTGTTGGCTGGCCAGCCGGCCCGGGGCGCGCCCGCCACCAGCCTGCGGGGCAGAGACGGCAGCGTGAGGGGCTGCGGGGGCTGCGGGGAGGAGGCGCGGCGGGGCCCCGCGGGGGGGACTCACCAAGGCTCCTCGCCGTGGCGGTGCAGTAGAACCGAGTACCCGAAGAAGGTCCCGTTGTCTCCGCGGAAGAGCAGCGCCTGCTGGGTGTCCAGATTGTAGGGCCGCGCCGTCGGCAGGCACTGCCACAGCAGGAGCAGCGGGGCAGCCCAGCCCGCAGCCCCCCGCGCCCGCCCGCAGCTCCGCATGGCTCCGGCCGCCCGGCGCCCACTCCCGCTCCTCTCCACTCCCCGCTCGGCGAGCGAGCAGTGCCGCCCGGCGCCCCGCCCCGCCCCGCCCTGCCCTGCCCTGCCCTGCCCTGCCCTGCCCTGCCCTGCCCCGCCCCGGGACTCCCTGCGCTGCCCCTGCCCACCGGCTGGCCGGGGCTGGGGGTGTCCCCTCCGGGTGGGGGAATTGCTCAGCCGCAGCCCCGCTCCCTTCCCAGGCGCTGGGGGTCGGATTTCTCCCCGCCCCGGCCGCGCCCAAGGTGGGCGCAGCGCAAGGGACACGCCCCCTCCGACCCCGTGTCCCCGGTCAGAGCACGGCCCCGTGGGACGCGGCCACCCCGATCGCGGCGGGACAGAGAGGGGGCGGCCGCCCTCGCCTCACCTCGCCCGTGTGCCGGGCCGGCAAGCTTGTCCTAAAATCTCCCGCCGAGCACTGGCCGGCAGCTCCACCCAAGTGCAGGACCGTCTTTTGGGAACGGAACTGTAGAGAGGATAGAGTTTCCCTGTCAGATTTAGGAAAAAATCCCAATACCCCGTTGCTCTAAGCCTTCCCCTACTGTCGCTGTGCTGAAGGGTTTTCCTTGTCCTTCGCCGGCCGTGGGCTATTTTACTCCTGAAAACAGTGCTGCAGGAGCAGAGCATGGCCAGCCTTGCCTACCCATGTTGTACAAGACTGCTCACTGCTGATGGCTCCTTTCTTCTGCATGGAATAAAATCAACCCCCCATTGCTTCTTCTACGTTGTAGAGTAACTTTTTCACATTCCTGTTCAGCTCTTCAGTTTCTGACAGTTACCAGCCATGCCTTCAGACAGTATGGGAACAAAGGAAAGCGAGCATTGTGCAAGAGATCTGGTATTTGACAGGCCTTGAAAAGGGCTCCCTTGATCTTAGTGAGGAGCTTTACAGTGCATGTTTTCAGCAGATCAGTCACTGACTCTTGATTTAGCTTATACTGAATTGTGTGCATCTTGAAATCAAGTCTGTTACTTGCCTCACTCAAGTCCTTTGAATACCAGGACTTCCCTGTTGCTATAATAATCCCTGTATATGGATAACCTATGTATAATGGTATTTTGAAACTGAGGAACAAGAATGGAAGTACTTCTTCAAAATGAAAAGTTAAGTTACAAAGATTACTTATTGTATCTGAAATAAAACCCAGTATGATTTCAACTATCACATATTACACACATTAGAAATTAATTACCATCCCCTAATGGAAATTTAGAACATGTAATTTTCTTTTTGAAATAAAATTCCCCTTTCCTTTCCATTCAGTTGATAGAAATGTGGAAAGTTTAACACTTATGCAAAATGCTGAGCAACTACCAGAGCAGGGCACTGAGACAATGCAGGAGTGAGACATCATGTCATCCTAAGTGCATGCAGATGCGTAGCTCCTGGAATGAGATCAGCACACGCAAGATCTGACAGTCAGTCAGTCGGCAGTGTATCTTTTTTTAAGTCCTCATCTCTAGAGCCATCAGGAGGCTTCCCTGGATGACACTGATGTGGAGCAGTGACTGTTTCATGTAAAGGAGTCAAACAGCTCCTCAACTGCTATTCATCTTCCTTCCAGCTACTGACATCAAAGGAGTTAAAACAATCAACAGCAGCTGTGAATCTGCATTTCTACCACTCAAGAAGTTTTCACCCTCATTTTCAAAGCAGCAAAACAGGCATGATTCAAAACTGAAACGCTAAATTGTGGTTTAGTTGGTGCGAAGTTGTAACGCCGTTGCACCACCACCCCAACCATTTAGCCAGTTTTGAGCGACTTTTGGGCTTTTCTGCAAGAGATAGTTACAGTTCCTGGATTCGTTTCTTAATGAACCACAAAAATGGACACAAACCTTCAAAGTCAGACAAGAGAACAGTCTTTCAGACTCCTTTTCCCTTGCAAGTTTATGTCCTAAACAAATCTGCTCTTTCTCAAGACCAATCTTAAGTCTATCACTTACAAAAAGGTGACACAGAAACCATGTGACTGCATTTGAGGAATCTCTTTGCAGCTGTATTTCTAAGCATTTGAGAGAGCCCACCCTAAACCTTGATTAGATGACTTGTTTCTCTCACTTGGTATTGTAGTTTATCAATGAGTGTCATGTAGGCAAGGGGTAAACATGTACAAGCTGCTTATGGTATTCAGAGACAAATTAGAGCCTCCTGAGACCAGCATTACTGGCAGAGTTTAGGAAAAGAAAGACACTGCTGAAAGTTGTAGGAACTTTGTAGAACTTCCAGTCTAGTGGACCCTGGACTGCTAAAGAAGTGTTGAGATGGTGGCAGGGTTCCTAGCTGACAGAAAAAGGCAGATTGTAAAGCTGTGGGATACAGTTATTGGTACATAAATAGCTGCTTATCAGCTATTATATGAAATTGAGAACTGCATTGTACCTCACCTGTCAGGAGGAAATGTGCCTGTTGTCTGCTAGACTCTGCTAGAGTAAATGTGATCATGATCCACCAGGCATCAATGAAATCAGTGGAAGATAAGTCTGCTGGAGAGTGAAAAATCTTTGAGAAATATTTGAGGTTTTTAATACCTGAGGTGCAGGACCAATCAGAGAGCAAAATCAATGCAAACTGACAATAACGAGTAATACAGACAGAACCTGGATTTTATTAGGGATTAGGTGAATTTGCAGAAAAGGTGGAACCAACACTGGCAGCCAAGTACCTGTACTTACAAGTAAAATATATATTTTTATATATAAAATTATCCTGAAATAATAAGAAGAAATTTTTCCCAAAACATCTTGCCACCATTCAATCAGAATAGCATATCTCTCACAGTCCTCTGTGAGTTAATAACATTAGAAGCAAAATATCACAGTGACTTGCTCCTGTGCTTGACATTGGTTTGCCATCTAAGGCAATTTCAGAGGAGCCATTGGGACAGTTTGTTAAGCATATTAGTCCACAGTTTGGCAGAATTTTTAATAGCAGATGTGCACACTTTGTCTGACTGTCCTCATCTTGTGCTGGTCATTCTTGAATCATACTGCTGCCTCTGTTACCTTGGTACTGTTCAGTGTCTGAGCAGTGAACCAGATCAGAGTTAAACCAGGTCTAGGTTAAAAATAACCCAGTAAAACCCCCCAAACCTAGATCAGATTCATAGCTTGTACGTGTGGCTGGCCGGTTATATTGGTTGTATTAGTAGGCTGGCTTAAATCAATGTTGCAGCTTTAGGAGCTTTCTCAGGCAACAGTCTTAACTTTCTAGAAGCAGAAAGAGTCTGCAAAGTCAAAACCTACACATCTATCTCAAACTGAAGCAGAAATACGTTTCCCTGGCATTGGTCTCCTGTTGGAGCTCAAGTGTCTTTGTCCAAATACTTTTCTGCCTCAGTCCTAAGGTGTCCAGTTTAAAAAGAACTCTATTAGGGTACTGGTCCCGTAAATGCAAACATGCAACATCATGTGAACAAGGTAACCATACAGTTCTATAGAAGGTCATATATGTTATTTTAAGATTTAATATTTCAAATACAATTATAAGGTAGTAGCTACTGCTGATATTTTCATTTGTTAGTTTTTGCATTAGGGACGGGTATGAGAGAAAGTTGCTGGGAAAACAAAACAACCAAAAAATTTGATTTCCCCATAGCTGTTCAAATTGGGAAAAGCAGTGGTTTGGGTCTTTAATCACTCTGTCAACATAGTTTACCTGTAATATATCCCATTGCTAGTGAGAAGAAAAGAAAGTCATTGTAGAAAGAACATACTGATTCTGAAAGTCATTGGCTTTCTTCTGTGGGACCTATGCTACTCCCTTTTTGATTCCCTAAGTTGGGAGGCATTTGTATTAAATTAAGTCCTGTGTGTGGGCTGGTGTTGAGTAACTGATCACATGACTGCTTTAGCTATGTTGCAATTACATGAAAGCACATGTTCCTGAAAATCTTCATGAATATGCCTGCTTTCAGCTGTGTCTGTCCTTGGTCTCCTGGGTGTCATGTAAGCCCACTGCTGCTTGTGGAAGAGTGTCTCCAAATCTACTCTCAATTAGAAATAAAAACAATCAGTGGATGAGTTTCTGTTCCCAATTAGAAATAACTGAGATCTATTTTTAAATTATCTAAATATTTAAATACTGGTATATCAAATTTAAAATTTCTAAACCTTTTTGATTTACCAAAACACAGAAAATCTAGGGTATTGGTCAGACCATATCTATGTCTTGCTTTTCCTATAAGCTTCCCTACAGACACCCCACAGCAATGGCAGTGGGCCATAAATTCTATTATTCATATGCTGTCATCTGAGAAATTATAGAAGACGAATATACTCTTACACTTACCCCTAAGGTTCTCTTCAAGAAACTTCATCTTCTGTCTACTGTAAGATACATGTGAGCTTGCATGAAGAGGATATATTGTCCACTGACAAGTATAATTAAGCACAAATATCTGAGACACCAAAAAGCAACAAATGTTAGTGAGGGTCTTAATTTTATCATTTTGCTTATGTTCTCTTTAGAAATCTGAATTTCATTTAGAATCAGTTAAAGAGGAAGAAGCTTCTAGTTTAATCAGCATATTTCGTTACGCTCACATGATCTCATCTTAAGAAAGACTTTAAAGAATTTTTTTTCTCCCTTGAACACTTGTGCTGCTGAAGTAAAAACAGACTTCCCAAAAGAGCTTTCCAGTATTTAAACGTGTAACAGTGTCATACAGACAATGACTATAGCAGCCTGACTAGGAAATGCAAAAAATAGATCATTATAGTTAAGAACACCTTAACTAAGAGTTGCATTTAGGTTTACAGGTTGGTAAGGCTGGAAATTAATCATTTTATATGTATGTGTGATTAATGCATTGCATATACTTTTTACTTTTTTAAAATTTTGTCTAAGATTTTTCAGTTGCAAAATCAGATGCAACTAAATAATTAGTGCTCCTTTCCCATTTCAAAGGAATTGCAGATCTTTTGAAACTTTCCCATCTGAAATTCAAATGAAGACTGTTTTCATGTACCGTCTCTGTGTCTTCCATTGCAGAAGTCTGGATCAGCATGGTTGTAGTGTTTTTTCATTATTTTCACCTTTTAAAACAAATATTTTAGTTTAATATAGTTACTTCAACATGAAAAACAAATATGTATGTTCAGAGAATTTCAACATAAAAATTACCTAGTTTTAATTTTTTTTTTCAAAATTAGTAATTTCTTTATATCAACTCTTCCTTGTAATAATTTTCATTTCAACATATTCATCTCTCCACAGAAAAAAATTCTGATAATCTCTTGATGTTGTGAGTTTCTAGTTTTCTTGTATTTCTGTTTCACATGTCTGCTGATGAGATTGGGTGCAATGGGAATGAAACAGAATCCATGAGAACTTTGCCTGGATTTATTTATTGGCTGCAAAGCAAGCTTAAGTTAAACATTAGTCTGTTGCGTCTGCTAGAAAAGGTAAACCAGAGGATGAATTAAAAGCACAAGCTTTAGTTATTTAACCAAGGTAGACCAAAGCAGATATTAGTTTTGCTGACAGGAAGGATCAGTTCTGTACTCAGGTATGAATTTATACAACACTTACCATCACTAGACCAACATCACCTGCAATATTTTACACACATATGAGTTTCACTTTGTATCAGTCCTTGAGTATGTGCATATGTCAATACAATGACACCATTAAGTTCTACAGTAAATAGTTATTTTCCAAAAGTGTCCATAAAAAGATATTTAAATGACTGAGTATTTTGGGAGGAATGTGCATGTTCTTTGCTGTCCCTCTCATTTTTTTATTTTTTTTTTTTTTTTAATAATTTGTAACAAAAAGTATGTATGGTAAATGACTGGTGCAAGTTAGACAATTAATAGTTTAGAAACTGTGGGTCAAATGATGCTGAGGCTGAAAGCCTTTGGCTCTGTAAGAAAAAGTAAACACTATGAGAACAGTCCCCAAATTGTGAAGGTTTTGGTTATGTGTGGACCATGTTTTTTCAGCAGTGACATATCTGAAACAGCTATGTTTCAGATAGGAAAAAACTCCCAAGACCCCATTATTTCTTGAGAAAAACCCAACAAACCCACCAAAAAGCCAAACTGAAACAGTTGTTGGAAGAGAACTGTTGAAAGGAAACATCTGGAGGAAATGCCAGTCCAATTTCAATCTTCTGTTTGGGATAATATAACGTACATTTTTCAGGATGTGATACTGTGCTTCATCAGACAACATCACAATGAGATCATACCTCTGAATATGGACTCCAGGCCACCTTTATGAAGCATGGTAAACATTATGTCTGATTCTGCTTCCTGAGAGGGCACATTAGAAATATTTCTCTTCAATTGGTCATTTCTTTGATGCTAGCATGAAATCCTAGATATGCACTAAAGGACTACCTCACAAACTCCTAATCTATGTGAGGATGGAAGCAGGCATCTCAAAGCAAGAGCCAGCCTTGAGATGTCAAGACAGTTGCAGAGAAGTTTAAGACAAGCCACAAAAATATGATAAGAAGTAATTATGGTAGAAGACAGTGAAAATTGATTACTCTTCTGTAGCTGTTTTCACAATGTGAGACTTCTGGAATTTTTTAGAGGAGATGAGAATAAAAGATTGGTCTAGCTTTTTATGTATCTTACATATATATATTAATATTGTTCTAGCACTCCTTCCCTGAGTGGTCCTAGCATGTTTCCAAAACCCATCCATCCCCCATAATGTGTCTTTGTGGATTTATTAGTCTCTTCAAAAATTATGGAAAATAAAAATTTCCTGACAAGCTATCAGAGCTCTAGCTGTTAAAATGTCAACTTAAAATGTCCTTGGTAGTGGTGTTATCTTCATAAGTAGTTATTTGCTAGCTGTGTATCTGTGATTTCATAGTAATCAGGTCCAATAAAAGTTTAGACCCTCACATTTTAAACGTTAAGAATTTTTGTTGTCTTGAAGGAACAAGTCCAAATCTGTATCACTGTCATGTAATTTGAAAGAGAGGTTTTTTCCAAGTTACATTCTCATGTTCAAGGCAAATGTAGTAGTATTGAGACTAGGCAGAAAACAAAGTATGTAGAGAATATACTCTAAGAGTTCATCCACTTACAGGTAAACTTAGTTGTCCTGGTTCCTGTTTTTTGCCAAAATAGGCTGTGTTATTTGCCTGCTTGGGTTTTTTTCCCTCTGTATAGTGTATAGATAGTATATTTATATAATGGACACCATAAACAATATTACAAATTGTTGCTATATAATTTGTACCTAAATAAACGGATGAACTGCTGCCCTACTTAATAGAGTTCCTCACAGTTGTCTTTGCTCTGTTTAAGAGTACTGCATGTAATAGCTTTAATATTTTTATTTCTGGGTTTTGATTTTGGCATGTCCTAGTTCTCAGTTTCTTTCTGAAGTGTAATCACAGCTGGATGTATTTGTAATGTATGTGGCCTTTTGTGCATTTGCAAAATCTACAGACTTAACACTCGGTATATGTGTATGAACTATGTACACATGTATTTAAATCTCAGATTCCAATTGTATGTCTTCTGTTGCAAGATGGACCTGGAGCACCATGCAGGCATGTGTTCAGCTGTAGCACGGCCCTGAGTTTTAGTGAACTGAAAGTTCAGCTCATACATTAATGTCCTGATTAGAGACTCAGTGACTGAGTTTGGACCAGCAGCTCCCATCTTTGCCTGGGAACTGGTTCCCCAGGTCTGTTTGTTTCCCCCAGCTGCTGCACCAGAAAGCTCAAGGGGTGGCCATGTCCTGCACGTTCCCTGTGCTCTGCTCCCCCACCTCTTCCTGAGATTGAAAAGGCTTGGCCAAATGCATCAGCCCTTGCAAGGGAGCTGTTGTGCCTTGAGCGAGGAATTGCTGAATTGCTCTCCCTGTGGGAGAGGCCAGCGGCCAACCCGCACCATACACAGACGGTCCCAGCTGGTCCCAACGAGTTCCAGCTGGTGTCGGCTGGTTCCAGCTGGTTCCAGCCAGTTCCAACCAGTCTCAGCTGGTTCCAGCCGGTCCCAGCCGGCTTCCTCAGCAGCTCCCTGAGGGCTGGGCCAGGCAGCCTTGCTGGGGGCACCTCTGATGATCCCTGACAAAGGGCAAAGTGCTGCACGGGCGGTGAGGTGTGAGGGGAAAAGAGTGAAGGGCAGCCCTGAGAGCACCATGGTTGGAGCAGGAGTGGGGAAGGTGCCCCAGGAGCCAGAGCAGAGACTCCCCTGTGGCCTGGGGAGACGAAATGCCATTAAAGATGTCCAGGCTGTGGCTCATGGAGGCCTCATCCTGGAGCCAGTGGATATGGCCCGAATGGACTAGGGGCTGTGGAGAGCCCACACTGTAGCAGTCTTTCCTGAAAGAAACTGGTCCTGGAGAGCTCATACTGGAGCAGAGTTTTCCTGGCAGGAACTGTGGTGATAGACAACCCATGCTGGAGCTGGTTCCCCTGAGAGGAACCACGACCCTGCAGAGCCCACATTGTAGCCAGTAGGCTACAATTGCACCCACGCCAGAGCAGGCTCTCCTGACAGGAACTGGGACCCATGGAGAGGAACCTGCCACTCATGGAGAGGACCCACACTGGAGCTGAGGAAAAATGTGAGAAGGAGGGAGAGGCAGGAAGGGACTGTGATGTACTCACAGTTACCCCACATTTCTCATCCACTCAGCACCTCTTGAGCATGGCTCAAGGATATAGGGATATAGGGAACCTGGGAATTAAGGAGTGAAGTTGGCTGGGGGCAAAAAGTGTTGGTGGGGAAGGTAGTGTTTTGTCTTTTATTCTCGCTCTCCAAATCTATTTTAACTAGCATGAAATTATTTTTCCACAACTCAATCAATCTTTTCCTGATGCCAGTGACTTGTAAGTGACCTGTGGGAGACCGTTGACCGAGACCCCAGTGACCGCACAAGCACAAGGCAACTGTGGGCTCAGAAGGGCAACGTTTATTGAAGGCAGGGGTTTATATAGGGTACAGGGGGAAGGTTCCAGAACCAAGGGTAGTAACAGGGACGGGATTGGACAGAACTGGGGGCAGAGCTTGTAACTGGGGTAACCGGATAGCCAA
>JAWWEU010000163.1:24397211-24593909 GCA_035583155.1 Acropternis orthonyx | reverse complement strand
TAACAAGGAAATATTTCATAAAAGTCCATTACCACTCCGAAGAGTGGTAAATATTTTATGTCCTGGAAAGTCCAATACTACATTCCTCAAGCGAACGTAGTAAATGTTGCATCAGCATTCTGTCTGGAATGATCCTCTTCATAAGTCCACCGTGTGAAATGTTTCAGCCAAGTCTCGTAGTCTGCTGCACCCCCAACAGTGACCCAAAAGCTTTTTCATCATACTTTTTCCCTTTGTTTGGTTTGAGGAGGGGGAGTAAGAGAGAGGTTAGGTGGCTGTCTGGCAGCCAGACAAGGTCAACCTACCACAAAGTTCCAGACCTTTTCCAATTCCACAATATTTCTCTCAGTGTAAAGGGGCTGGGGTGGTAAAATTTGAGGTGTAATCAATATTCAGGTCAATATTCAAGGTATAAGTGTATGAATGTATATAATATCATAAATATGTTCCCTATTTAACTGTCTTTCCTAAAACATGATTTGGTGTTTTTTTTAAACTTTTTTTTTAATTATTTTTATTTTGTGCAGCTTACCATGACATTAAGGACAAAAGAAGGCTTAATCAAGGTCTAGAACCTGCAGAAGAGTCGAGCTGGGTCTTCATAACTAAATAGTAAGAAACACACATTTTTTATTTTTACAGACTTTAAAGTGATACAAAAATTCTTATATGATGTATAAGCAAAGATTCCAGCTCTTGGTTATATTGATTATACAAATGTGTCTCTGGGGTTTACAGCTATTACAAGCTCAGTATTGTACCTTGTGGTCTCACCTCTGATAACCCTTCCCTACCATGTGTTCCCTGCGAGAATTCTTCCTGGGGCTGTACAGAAGGCTGCAGAATTCAAAATTATTGAGGATCTTGTCCTATAAATGTGAATTTGTATCCGTTTTAGGTAAGGCAAGTGTTTTGGTTTGACCTTGGCAAAATGCCAAGCCCCCCAAGAGCCACGTGGAGTCCCAGCAAAGGAGTGAGGAAAAAAAACTTTAAACTGGAAACTGATATATATATATATTTACACAAAAGTTATAACACATATATGTACAAATATAAAGAAAACCTAACAATAACTCTACCCCAAGTTTGCCCTCCCAACAACACACAAACTCCACCAACTAGAACCCCAGAAAAACATCCCAAAAGATGTTTTCCCAGGAAGAGCACCCAGCAAGTAAAACAAGGAGACAATAATAACAAACAAAAAAAGTATTTACTTCCCAAAGACCAAAACTGCTATGAATATCTCGGCAAAGGAGCGGTGAGGCCTATCGCTCAGAAAGCAGCAACGTGTCTTCTCACACCACACACCAGGAGAGGAAAGGGAGGAAGCAACCTCCTTCCCTGAATTTATAGTTGACTTGACGTTAGATGGCATGAAATACCTCTTTGGTTACCTAAGTCATGTCATATCTGTCCCTCTAAATCTACGCAAAGCCTCATGGTCCACAAACTGAGGCCTACTGGATTTGGCTTTGGGCCTAACTGAACTAAGGCCTTAATCTGAGTTTTTTGGGGTTTATCAAACCCATCACAGTGAGTGAAGAATCTACACCACAGTATTTAATACATAATGATTAGAGATATGAAAATACATCATAATTTTAAGAACAAAAAATTTTCTTCTTTTAGGCAGAGTGCAGTTATCTTTTTAGGATCATGATTTTAGAGCAAGTGAAAAGATTGCTAATGAAAACACACACCTATGTTTAAGCATCATTTTAAATCAGGTGATAGCACTTAAAATTTGATATGAAAAATTATATGGGTATCAACCTACCACATAAGAAAAGAACAAAAATAACTCACCCATTTTCTTTCTTGTGACATTTCTGAATCACAGTTTTCTTTTTATTCTCACAGTCAAGATTATTTCATGTACACAAACTGACCATAAATGAGCATACAGTTTGCACCATAGGCATGCCTGTGGGGTAATAAACCATATCTGTTTTTAGAAATGAGTGTTGCTTATCTTAAAAAAAAAAAAAAATCTGCTTACTGAGATCACAGAAGGCAGTTCAGAGAAAAGTAAACCAGAATTTGTGTCATCACAGATGGGTTAAAAAAAAAAAAAAAATTAAATATGTAATTTTGTATAGCTAAAGACAAAATTATATGTTTCACAGAAAAACAAATTCAGATCTAGAGCTAACACATGCTGAACAACTTCAGCAATGGACCACATCCCTGTAACCTTCAGTAGCTGTAAAAGCTGTTTTGCATTTCACTTAATAAAGGAGAGATTTGCCCATACTAGAATAAGTTTAAAATTCTAGCTCTTTAATGGCTAATGGAGTTTTTCCATTGTTTTCAACTAGGCCACAGTCTGTGTTTTTGTCTCGGACTGTGTGAAAACTGAAACATAATCATTAGGTGGAATCAGATAAATGTGCCTTTTTTTAAGGTTTTTTGGCTAATAAAATTAAAGTAAAACCCTCAAAAATTCTGGCATATTTATTTGAAATATGGTTACATAAATACTTAGCAAAACGTATTAAAAATAGGTTCTCCAGTTAAATGAGTTTTCTCAAGATCTTTTTATTTTGAAATGATAGAGTGTGTTATAATGTCTTGACAGTATCAGTGTTTCTGTTTTGTGAAAAGGTGTTAGATTTTTTTCTACCGAAGTAGGAGAAAATGTAATATTTTATGTATCTTTCTGAACAAACTTGTTTCTGCTGTAAATATATTGCAGTTACTGTGAGGAACAAGTCCCTAAACATCCCCCCTCATGTCCCAGTGATTTATATATTGTCAGTAAATCTTTCAAAGTCGAGATTAAAGGTCTTTACAAACATAAAATTTATGAAAATATAGAGTTAAAAACGTAGTTATCAGTTTAAGGAAAAAAGTTAAAGAATGAGTTTTCTTGTGGTAATTTTATATGTTCCAGATAATTTTGACCCTTTTGCCACTTACTAATTTTCAAATTTATTGCTTATCTGAAACAGTAAATAAGGCTTATATAAGCAAACCTGGCAATCAACCAAATTTCTGTATGTTGGAGAGCTTGAGAGGGGTATATCTCTTCATGAATACAGTAATAGCCTTCTGAACCCAACTGGATCATGTGCAAAGATACATGCATTGTTTTTCTATCTTTCTCCTTGTCTAGATTCGTTCTTATATTTACCTCTAGTTTTCAAAATCAGAAATGGCTACTTTTTTGAAATTAAAAAATCCAAAACTTAGACTTGTGTAATCTCTGTCTTCAGAAGGTTTTTGAATATTCATGTTGTGTTGGCTGCTTCTTCATCTTTCATGGTTTAGCTCTTGTTATTAGATGCAGTTTGTGAAGGCTGCAAAACCAAATAACTCTAGTTTTATGTATTTCTAGGGAGCCTAGTGTTTTGAATTTAAGAAGCCACATGCGTCTTAAGAAGCCACAGTGATAAAATACTGCTCCAAAGCAGATACTTGGGTCCAGTGTTCATGGCCACTCAGTTTGATATACCCATAAAAAGTCAAATATTTTTTAAAGAATTGCTCTTTTCCATAGAAAAGGAAATCCAGTGCTTCTGAAATCATTAAGAGACTGCAATGACTGCTGGAGTTCAAGCTTATTCTTCAGAGGAGAGTAGAACAATCCCAAAAGTTGGTGGTAGTAGGGGCCTGGTTTCCACAAGGGAAAATAATTGCAGCTTTTCAAATGTCTTCATGTTTAAAGGAACAAGCTGACTGATGGAAATTTCACTGCAAATATTAGTGTTCCCTGAAGTTTGTTTTATTGCAATTTTTTTCCATTAATCATTGTTCATGTCTGCTAACTGTTTAGCATAAGCAATAGGTAATTATTCACAAGGGATGTTGCTTTTCCTTAATTTGCATATTAATTTATACAAAATATAAAGCAAAAAGAAGTATTGGCATTAAAATTTCAAAAGAAAACAGTAATCTGGAAACAAAAAACATTTCACGTACTATTATGAATTGTCTGGGGTCTATTTCTGTAGTGAGCCACAGAATCACAGAATCATAGAATACCAGGTTGGAAGGGACGCCAAGGATCGTCTCGTCCAGCCTTTCTTGGCAAAAGGACAGTCTAGACAAGACGGCTCAGCACCCTGTGCAGCTGAATCTTATAAGTGTCCAGTGGTGGGGAATCCATCACTTCCCTGGCAAGATTATTCCAACGGCCAGTTGTTCTAATTGTGACAATTTTTTTCTTGTGCCTAATTGGAATCTGTCCAGGAATAATTTATAGCCATTACCACTTCTCTTTTCCATATGAATCTTTGTAAAAGATTTGTAACCATTCTTTAAATACTGGAACATGATGATAAGATCTCGCCTAAGCCGCCTTCTTCCAAGGCTGAACAAACCCTTTCAGCATTTCTCCATATAGCAGGCTTCCCAGTCACTGGATCATCTCTGCTGCCCTTCTCTGGACCCTCTTCAGCCTGTCCACATCTTTTTGTATCTTGAGGATCAAAACTGACCACAGTATTCCAAATGTGGCCTGAAAGTAGCACTTTCTAGGTGAAAGAGAATGCTGGGATAATGTGGGATAATGACTTCCGTACCTCTGCTGTTGATGCAACCCAGTGTCCCGCTGGCTTTCCCTGCCACAGCAGCAGCACTGCTCATTCACACTGAGCTGCTGGTCCACCGGGACCCCAGATTCCCTTCACAGAGCTGCTCCCCAGACAGGTGGACTCCACCCTGTGCTGTACTCCTGGATTATGTTTTCCCAGGTGCAAGACCTTACACTTGTCCTTGCTGAACTTCATAAGGTTCTTGTTAGCCCACTCTTCTAGCCTATTCAGGTCTTCCTGCAGGGTAGCCCTCCCTTTCAAATTGTCTACTTCCCTACTCAGTTTGGTATCATCAGCAAATTTCATCAAGCTGCACTTGATCCCAACATCCAGATAATTTATGAAGATATTAAAGAGAAATGTGCTCAATATCGATCCCTGGAGGGTCCCACTTGAAATACAGGATGATGTAGAATGTAGATACAGATGTAGCTATAGATACAGATGTATACACACATATGCACCCATGAAAGAGAAAATAACTATCCTTTAAAAGGGTTTAAACTGGTGCCTATGCATCTTTTAAAATTGCATTTTAAACATGGTAAAGTGTATTTCAACAAGAGCTGCTGTTGCTGTAAAGGGAGACTGCAGCAAGCACTGTGATACTTGCAAGTGGGGAAAGGCCTGTTGAAGTCTGGGGTGATATCTGAGGCACAGAATCATAAGCACAAAGGAAGTGTCATGCATAGTTCTGGTATTTGGTTAAAAATTGCAACTCTGGATCTAATCAGCTGACAGGGTCTGACTTCAATAGATATGTGCGTATGAGTAAGTAACTGCCATCTTAGGCTGTAACAGCCAGCAGAGCTTACAATGAACCATGACTTGTAGAGAATTGCACATAGTAAATAATGCAAATCATATATTAAAAACTGTAAGATGCAGCAATACAGTTTGTTAGGCAGACTGCAGACTTTTATTCCATGTCTCAAAGCTAAATAGTATATGGCTGAAACATGATTGGGGATGAGAGGGAATAAGACTGATTCACACCTGCTGAGAATCCAATGTGGTGAATTATTTTCAATCACTCCTTGAGCAGTAGGTATGTATTTTTGTCTTTCTGAAATATTTTCCTCCAATTGCCTCTGTTGAGCAGTGGTTGCCGACATTAAATATTTGAGACCAGTTTTGCCACAAGTAGGAGGAGTTTCAGTGACAGCTGAAGTTTTCCCATAAACTTGTGTGGATTATGCAATTTAAGTGGACAGAATTTAATCTTAGCTGCCTTGCACGTTGATCATAATCACAGTTACTTTTTAGAGTGTATTTATTTATTTATTTATCTATTTATTTATTATTCTTTGCACACATGATCTCTGCAACTCAGAGTGTTTGCATACCATGAAGCATTTGGCACAGTTTTTACAGGATCTTAACAGATGCAGTCAGGAACAATGTATAACTCCCTGAAGTCTAAAAATGATTGTATTTCAGTAATCTCTTATACTATAATCACTATCCCATACAAATGTAACAATCATATGGCATTGGATATTACGCTGAAAAATCAGAAGAAATGCCCACAGCATGTAGCCACTGAATCTTTTGTTTAACAAAGAAGAAATATTATAGATAGAGCATACTAAAGAAAATATTTACTTAGAATAATTATTTAAAGAAATACATGAAAATCTTTGTGTCAGGTTAGTTTTAACTTAAATCATTGGAAAGACTTTGAATAGCAAATCAACCCTGCATATAGAAGATGTAAATGACATATTTACTTAAACTGTTACTAGTATTTGGCCTGCACAACTTTATGTTAAGGAACTTACAAAATTGCTTCTATTTTCTTCATATCAAAAAGAAAGAAAAATGTGTTTCATTTGTGTCTGGAATATAGATACGCCATTGTAACATAATGGAAGTGTTGGGCTCATACTTTCACTTATTCCACAGAAGTATCATTGACTGAAGTGAATGTTTTTCCTGAATAGAAAGTCAGAGAAAGTGGATGAAATGCCTGATGAAACAGACTGCTTACAGTAATTTTAAAATAATTATAATGTTCCACGACTGTAAGGAACTCCAAGTACAAATCACGTGTACCCTTTCAGATCCATGCAGTAGATCTGAAGTTAAAACTCATCCTCAAGATGATTGCTGGGAAAAAAAAGGAAATAATTAGGTGCTGAAAAGAAAAAATAAATAGGCACTGAAAAGTCTTCAGCCACTCATCAGTAAAACTATGGTTTTGTATCTTCTTTTGTTGTAGAGAAAAACATAAAGCTAACATTTGTCTAGGTTTTCTCTTTTTTTCTGTTCAAGTTTTCCTTGGCAGGAAGAGAGGAGTATGAGTATTTTTTGAGATTCCCAAGGTTCCAACAGGACTCTGGACTACAGCCTTTGGAACTAGTAACCACTAGTATAGTAACCATTACTGGGTTACACCCATTGGACTAATAACCACTGTGTAGAGCGTTTTTTATTCAGGAAATGTGTAAGGAAATGGAAAATGAGCAAATTAAGAACAGCATTAGGCACGACTCTGCAAGTTAATACGAAGGCAGATAGTTTCAAGCCAAGCATGAAACAGGTGTCTGAAGTGGTGTGCCATTGAGGAAGGCTGTAGTAAGTCCAGCATGCACATGTAAGTAATCAAAATGAGACCAGGCTCTGTGGACAGTGTCTATGACAGTATCAAGCATGTCTCTCCTATTGCTTGAGACTTGCATTTCAAGGAAAAAGGAAATGAAAATTTTATTAGTCAGTTTATTCCAACCAGACTGAGCTTTGAAATCTGAGGTCTCTATGTATTACCAGTCAGATTTCCCTTGCAGCACACAATAAAAAGTTTTGAAAATATAAAAATGATCCCAACCCCAAACCCAGGAATTAGATCTCCATCTAATGACTTAGAGATTCTAAAGGTAAATGATTTTCAGGTATCCTCACTTTTATGAAACAGAGATCAACTAATTAACAGCTGAATAACATGTGACTTGAGTGATCTATCACATATAATTATGTGCAAATAATAGTCCTACATTTCAGGTAATCCATAGGCAGCAATTTATTTTGACAAATGTCAGTGAACAGTGATGAATAACAAGCAAATTTTGTAAGATCATTATTGGTTTGTGGTTCAGTTCTAGCAGCAAAATTGACATGTAGTAAATAGTGTTAATTTTGAATGGTTCATCCAATTTTGCCAAAAGGCTTCTTGGGGAAAAGATGACACAGTTTCATTTCTCATTTTCAGCAGCTGGTTTCTGTATTGCCAATAAGTCATAGATAGTGAGTCAAGAATGTGCTCCTTACAACATGAGCAACTCTCTAGCTGTCTGTACAATAAAACCTTATTTGATGACAGCATTAACCCAAAAATGCCAGAAGTGTATTTTGATGTTTGCTTTTCTTGTCCATTTCATATGGTTCCAGTTTTCATCTCCTAAAGGTTTTTCTTTTCATGAGCAGGCTACTCTGGAGAGCACTCCAAATTATCCAACACCCTTTAAGTAGTGTCTCTCTGAGATTTCAGAAATTTAAAAGGAAAATCATGGGATCTGAGAGGCGTAAGGTAGCATAAATTATTTGTTAACATTGTTTAATTATTATGGGTACTGAATAGAACATTCAGCCAATAACTAGTAATGTTGTTTGTCTTTTTTTTTTCTATTTTGCACAAGTCTGCTCTTTCATCTTTTGAATTGCAGTGCAGCTCTTCTTCAGCCACCTTTGTCTTAGAAGAGGTTGGTTGCATGACAAACTTTTGCTTAGTCACTGTTATCATCTTTTGTCAGAGAAACAGTGGGTGGTAGGACCCTGTTCCTGGATGACCTGCCAAGGTTAAGCATGCTCTGATATCCATTTAGAATCAGGTTTTCTTCATAGAGGCACAGTTTTCAACTCTAGAAGTGTTACCTGCAACTCAATAGAAAAGGTATTTCTCCTATCTTCTTGTGAAGGAGAGATGCTATACACTGTTGCTATTTCAGTTATCAGGATAGAATATGGTGAGGATTTACTAATATTTATACCCTAGTTTAAGTTTCATGTGGGTAAGTATTTAAGCTGAATGAATTTGGAAAAATACCTCTGAAAGAAAAAGCCCCACTTCTGTTAGTAAGTGATATTTTTTTAAGCCATTTATCTGAACTAAAACAGTCATCAGTTTTGTGATCTTCTTTCAATGCAGATTAGGAAGTCCTTGATCTGAAAGTACAGAATAAAATAAAAAACAAAGCAGGTTTCCTCCTTATTATGTTCTATGATGCGTGTTTTTCACTTCATTACAAATTTATGTTTTTCCCTACTAGCTGAAATATATTGTAATTCTCTCATTCGCATAGCCAATAGCATAATACAGCAACACTAGGAAGGCAAGGCCCTTTGGATTTTTTATCAGCTACAGCAATAAATAGCATGCATACGGGCAACACAAAAGGACTTAGTACCTTAATTCTGTATCTAGGCTTAGTCTCTTAGCTTTTGTGCCATCAAACTGCAGAAGCAAGGAAGAAGGGAAGATGAACTTGTATCTTCTGTTTGTACAGTACAATACCTCTCTCATCTGTTACTACGCAGTGTATATTTGAAGCAACAGAAACAAAGCTAGGCACTTACAAACTTAAGCTTGATTTCTAAACTTCAGCAAAACCAGACCCATCTGGAGGATATAATGCCCAAATATTCTTGCTTCTTTTAGTCTTTCTGAAAATGATTAAAGCAAGAACAATTTTGCTGTGGGGCTTATGGAAAAATAAAGCTTGCTCACTCCTAGGATTTTAGATTCTGGAGCTAATTTCTTCTTAACTAGAAGTTTTGTAGAATTAATTTGCCAATACTTTAACTATCTCAGAGAGTGATGAGAGGACAAATGCATTCTCAACAGCTAAAATTAACTATTCCTATATGGATAGATCTTTCTGGTCTGCTCGAAACAGTGGCTTGACTTCATCTAGCTTCTCATGCTCAAATAAGCATAGATACTAACTAGCTTACATTTCCAGCGATGTGGTAGAATAAAGGCTTCTTCTTGCAAACACCTTTTTTTTCACGGCAAGAGAACAGTAAGTGATATAAAAGTCTCTAAAGGAGGTACAGGCAAACCAGCAGTTCAACCTGTACAAAACAGGGAAATTGTGAAGCACCCAACTTAAAATTCATATTTGAGTATATGCAACAGAATTTCCTGTTTTCAAACAATACGACTTTTTTTTTTTTTTTTCCCATCTTCTTTAGAAATATTTAATTGAAAAAAATTAAAATAATTCTATTTCCAGCTTTGGTGAAATTTTCTAAGGGAGAAGAGTAGAAGGGATGGAACGTCTTTTTTTTTCAGATTAGTTTTACCAATGCTTCTCACTTCCTATTAGCATTCTTTTGTTCCTGCTGTCTTCTGACTTACCTTGAATTGTGCCCTGAGAGAATCTAAATCATGCTGCTCTATAGTGTCCATAGCTGACTGTTTCTTGAAACTATCCAGGGAAAAGTCATTCACCTTTTCCACAAGGCCTGGGGATTTTGAAGACTGAGCATTTTCATTCCTATACATCTTGGAAGTGGGATAAAATTTTGTGAAGGAGGCTGGATGTAACAGAGACTTGAGTTACATGAAACAACAATAAATCTGGATGGTTTGTTACTGAATAAATGATTTCACTAGATTTTAGTTTTCATTTGATACTCTCAGAAACATAAATTCAAATGAGACCGGGAGCTGAAAAATGTACAAAATCCAGTTCCATATCTTATTTTTGTTGACTTATTAGAATCACAAGAGTGTTTTAATTATAATATACATTTCATGTAAGTAGATAAATTTAAGATACTTCTTTCCTCTTTATTCCCCACTCCCTCCCCTTATATTTGTTTACAGTGTTAGTTTAATGTGGTTGCAGAGCTCTTTCACAATCCATCAGCCATGCTTTGCACAAGACCTTTCCATAGAGATTCTGGTAACCAGAAACTTGATGTAAACAAAGACCAAACAGGAAAGAGCATTGTGAGGGGCTCCATTTACATGGATGGTTGGATCCCAACATATAAAGGAATACTTTTGGAAAGTGTTGGGTCATTTCAGGAAAACCATTATGTTTTATTGCAAATATTAATTTCATTTTGTATGACTTGAAAAATTCTATTATGTTACTTTTCCACTAATAAGAACAATTACTTTCCAGCTAATTATATAAGGTGAGATTTTCTAACTTTTCTAGCTTCTGTGAGCTTTTTAGAGGTGCAGCCTAATATCCCTTGAGTACTTTTGAAAATCTTGTGTGGTTAATTTAATATACTCTTGTCTATGTCTCTAGTGTAATGTCTGTGCTAGCAAAACTTTTTTATAGCAGGCAAACATAATATTTTGGAATGTTTTCCCAAGCATATCTGAAGGATTTTTCCCTTATCACAGAGAAATAAAAGAAAACATAACCAGTACTCTGTTTACTGGTCTTGGATAAGACCAGTAACATGACATAAATGTACTTAACATAAAAATACTGAGAATTTTTCTTAATCAGTACCAAATTTATTTCTGGCTGACTATGGGAAAAAGAAGGCTTAAAATCCCTTAGATACTATTCGGCAGAGGAAGTGCTTAAAAATGAAAGTTGCATATGAAGTCAGTGAAGAATACAGAGACTATTGTATTTAAGTGGTAAAGTGGGCTGATTTCTGAAGGACACAATGAAACGTGAGAAAATGGGGCAGAGGAAGAAATTCAGGACCTCTGGTATATAATATTTTTTCTGATGTGTTCAGAGGTTGTGTCAGAATTGTTGTTAGATACAACCATGGTTGCTATCAACAGAAATTAAGACGAAGTTATACGGTCAGAAAAAACAGGAACAATTTTCTAATGCAAAGGTCTGGGCATGCCACTTAGCCCTGAGTTAGAAATGGAGTGAAGTGGAAGTAGTTCGAGGTAAAGGCTTCAGTACCACTACATCTACAATGTATGGAGATATCAGCTTTCATGAATATATGGAATAAATCTGAAACTGTGCAACTAATTTTGGTTTTAATCTAGAGACTTCCCAGTTACCTACATTGGTCCATTTCCTGTCTGAAGGCAAGGCATTATATAAGCAGTAATTTGAGATATGTGCATTATTACAGCAGTTAGGATTATCTATATGATAACATCCTACCCGATATGAAAAATATCCAGAAGACACCTGCTGTAAGTATGGCTCCAGTACTAAATAGGAAGCAGATACAGACAAAAGTCCCCAGAAAATATTGAGCCTGACCCAGTATTTCCTCCATTATCTGTAGCAATTTTTTTTAATCTTAAGTACAATAGGGTAGCATAAGGTGGAAAAAGAAAGGAAGGACACATAGGAATGTATTTCATCTGCAGATGAATTTTTATCTAGGCAGTAATACCTGGCTTACTCACAGAAGAAAACCTTTAATAAAATGTTTAATTTCTTGCTTGATGTAAAAATTGTTTTATTATGCTAATGAACAGTTTTGCAACAATGAAACATCGATGAGAATGAACAGCATGAACATTTCTGTAAAGTTACTTGTTAAGTATTTATAAAAACATACAAACTGCAGAGATGCTGTATTAAACTAAATTACCACCATTTGTGAAAAATAGAACATATATTATGTAATGATGTGATTTTAAGTTGTTTAAACAACCCACATAAATGGCAGAGGCAAGACCCTAGAGTTTTCCCCATTGAATTCAAAAGAGACTACTGTTGAAAATCTTTAATTTAATAAATCAGTGTCTCTGACATACATGTTGAAAAGAACATGTCACATGGAAAAGCTAGAAAGAAAATCTAGCTCAGTCATAAGCAGATATTACTGTATCTGGGCAGAAATTTTCCACTGGAATCCTTTTCTGTTGAGACAGGCAGTTTTAATTCGTTCAAACTGATTGAAAATTTTAATGTTCATTATTATTTTCACTGGAGAAAAAAAAAAAAAAGATGTGGTTCCTTGGACTTGTGAATCCTTGTCTTGTCATGCAACAGAGCCACTGTGGGGCCAGGACTGCTCCAAAGACAGGGACCGTGACCCTGGGAGAAGCTTGTCCCCCTGTGCCCTGGGGACTTTGGTCACCGCAGAACTGCTGCCTTTCAGAGTGGGAAGGCTGGAAGCCCACATTTCTGGGTGACCTGCTGAGACAGTCAAAGGCCCCCTTGATGGGGTCACCTCATCCTTAGGCCCTTGCTCCACAAATTCCTGCCTGTCTCTTTTAATGATCATGCTAGGGAGTCAAATGTTTTAATAAGACCATTGGTGGCTTTTCCTGACTATCAAACTTCGAAATCAATAAATCATGCAAAAATAGTTCACCAGGGATACACCTCCTCATGTCCAACCCCATGTAGAAGTGTGAGCCAGAGGTTGGAGTACAACACCTGGAAGTTTGGGTGGATGTGGATATGTTGTGTGTCGGAGCAAGCATTGTGCTCCCTGGAATCGTGGAGCAAGGCCTTGGCTGCTGTGTGTCTGCACAGAGTGTGTGTGTGTCGTGGAACAGAAGTCTTAGAACAAAAATCACCATGTACTTTATATAGCCACTTTGTTTAGTAGACAAGTGGACGATTCTGTGATGTGGTTCTGTTTCTGCTGCTGCTGTTTTCTTAATGCTCCATGACAGACTGAAATAAGATGACACTCATAAATGGAACTGCATGGACTTTGAAATATCTTACTTTCCTGTTCAAAGTTTCAAACAGTTCAACTGCAAAATATTTAGTATTAACAAGAGTATCTGTTGCTGCTTAATTAAAAAAGATAACTAAATAATAGATCACTATTAAAATATTAAGAAACTATAAAGCCCAGGCAACCCAGGAAAGAAGGGACTTCTAACATTATGATTGCCTAAGTTCTGAGCCAGAATTCTGCAATTCTGCTACCAATTCTAATCTTTGGGGCTTTTTTTCTATAATGTATGAGCAGAAACAGATGTTTTCCGGTACCAACATCTGATCTGTGTGTAAAGAATTAAGGGTATTATATATAGTCAAAGCAATGACTGATATTTAACCGTTCAGACTCTGTTAACCTCAGACAGAACTAGAGGGGTAAGCGTCTGCATATTGTCCTCAAACCTTAGAGCAACCCATTATGACAAGTCTCCATAAATGATATAAAAGTATTTAAAGAAACAAGATTAATTTAGATAATTCCAAACAAAGGCAAGCTTTAGTTGCCAGAAGTGTTAGAGTCATGAAATAGTTTTGATTTGCATGATTCAACAACAATTTCAGGTATCAATCACACATTTTAAACTTAAGCTTGAGTCCTCTTCTTAACTGTTCCAGTACGTTCAGTTTCTTTCACTGCTGCAGGCCAGCCCCAGAGTGGGCTTAACTGACCACTCATGTTTAAGAGGATCACTCTCTGATACACTGTTTTTGTTGTTCCTAATTTGTTTCCCTTCTTGACCTGGATCAAAGAAATTGGAAAGTCATGAAGTCAGCACTTCACTTCAAGTGTCCTCAACCACCCAGGCTGGAATGCCCAAGGGAAAAAAGCATTTAGCAATGATAGTTATGTTATTGCTGTCTCAGTACAGATCTTCTTGGCCACTAAGGAAGAATAAACTGTGGCATGGACAGAGCCTGTGTAAATCAGCCTGAGGGTTATGACAGAGAAGAGCCATGCAACAGCTCTTATCCTTCCACAAGGAGATTTTAAGTAAAGTTCCTCTGGATCTAACATACTTAATAAATATCAGATCTGATACTATTACTTACAATCATAGTGACAGTGGTTTGACATGGTCTTTGTGAAAGCTCATTTTTGCTCCAAGTTCCTTGTAGTATAGTTGGCCATATTGACCACCATCAGTGGTCCACTCTGGCCTCCAGTCAGGAGGCATGGAGACACACTGTTCAAAATGCTGCTGCTTCCTTTGAGAGCACACACAGGATCAGTGTTGAAGAAAAAATACAATTTAGAAAGAACCATGACTCGTCAACACCACCTGTGGAGACTTTCCACTGTGCCATTTGCAACTGGACTTGCCTATCTCACATTGGCCTTTTCAGCCATCAGTGTGCTTGCAGCAAGCGTGGGTAGAGCCCTTCCCAAGTCTTCATTCGCAAAGCCTAGCCATGATGATGATGATGATTGGTACCAAGAGGAAATTCCCTAGAGCAGCCAAGGTGCTTGAATTGAAAAGAATGATGGAAATCACTTTTTAAACCAAGCATTTTCCAAAGTTATTGCCATAAATCTGCCAAATACATTTCAGACTACTATCTTATGACAGAATATTCCCCTTGATATACCCAATGGGAAAGACTGTAAACCATGTCTTCTTCACAGTAATCAAAGAAGCATACTGAAAAATGTTAATTTAGAAAAGATAAACATGATACAACATTTCATATTAAGTTTCAGTTTGAAGAGTACTCCTGTAACAAAGCAATCATAAAGAGCTGGATACATTAATGAGGCCACTTGTGTTAGCAGATGCAACACTGTAAATAGTGATTTGTTATCAAAAGCTGCATGTCAGTCAATGAACTAAGTTTATTTGTAGTATACATTAATTTTAAAAAAAAGTTTTACTGTAAATGTTATAGCCTGCTGCTTTTGAACAAGCTCAACAATTTTATTTGTTGGAAGAGCAGAAATCATAAAATATGAGACTCCTGTAGCTTTCAGGAAAATGTGTGGCAAGGAAAGAAGAAAGTTTCTGTGAAAACATCTCCAAAGTCCCCTGGATTGTGCTCTCAGGTGACATCCTGAGCAATCACCTCAGAGACCCGAATGGCGCACTGCTAGCCCAGCCATGTAAATCAAAGGTGTGCCTAGGCTGGAAGTGTTGGATCTATGTTTGCAGGGACAGGCTTTGCTCAGGTCTTCAATAGTCTTGTGATCTGCTGAAATTCTTTTAACTTAAAAAAGAATGGGCTGTGTTCTGCTGTTTGGAGTAATATCAGAGAAGTGAGATGAGTAGAACATCTATAAATAAAAATAGACAAGCATTAGAAAATACATTACTGTGACCCTTGCTTTTCAAAAGTGAAATTAAACAATCCAGACATACTGAGAGTTGAAGGAGGACTTTGTTGTGTCCCCTGATCTCTCAAGAATGTGAGATGCTTGTGTCTAAGGGTGATCCTGGGTTCCCTACCTACCCTCACCATTCACCAGGTAGGGCTAGGTATGCAGTCTCTGAAGAAGGAGAAGGGAAGCTATGCACCAGATAATGTACATGTATTTGATCCTTGATTTGCTCTAAGAAAACATTGCTACTAGCTTTGTCAGGGCTTGTGGCAAAGCCATCAACTAGGCACCACTCTGTGAGATGTGGACAAATTCCTGTCACTGGAGCATATTCTTTAAGAAAAGCAATATGAAGAGTAGAGAGTGAAGTGGTTTTATTTCAAAATGCTCTTGTCTAATATTACCAAGATATTACCACTGATGAGAAGAATCAGATTTAACCACTCTGAGCTATACATAAGGGCATGTGGCTGCCTCTTCTTGTCTCCCTAGGACTGGCCCCCTGTGCCCTGCTTCTTTAATGTCACAGAAGGGACATTAGATTAATGTCTTTCATTGTTTTTTCTGGAAGAGAGGCAAGTTATGTTATGAGGGTAAGCTTTCCCTTGTCAAGGGAAACTGGTGTGAAATCTCCTTCAGGGTAAAGCTTTGTTCATTATTCTTCCTCTTTTGGAGTTATTTTGATGCTTTTTGTGTAGCAGAGGACAGGCAAGGCTGTAACAGTCGGTTATAAATTCCTTTGCATTGAGTAAATGTGATTTTTCCTATACGCTAAAAAAATTAATGACATCACCTCTTAATCATAGTTAATCGCTCAACTTATTATAGTTTAGCTGTTCTTGGACATTAAAGAAAAATCTGTCAGACATAATTTTACTGTATTTTTGGTGCCAAAATTCTTTTCCACAGTTCATTTCCCTATGAAGTTAGCTTCAGTCATTTTGAATTCATTTAGAAGGAATGGCTTCCCTCAGTCATCTACCCACCTCACTCCCCCTACCCCAATGCATGTAAAAAACCAGAAAAGCTTAGTACATGATGCACTAGGAGATTGTGAACAGCAGGCTACATTCCTCCTTTTGATGTAAGGAAACAGTAGGTGGGGGTCTGTACTAACTGGATTGTTAGTAAATAACTTCCCAAGATTCCAATTTGTGTGTGTAAATATGTCTTACAGGCTATCAGCAACCCTTTTGAGTTAGTTTTAGTGATAACCCCACTTATACTTATTAATTATCTCATTTACAAATCTGCATAATTGAGGTTGTCATGGTCAACTCAGTTTCCATGAGACAGTTTCAAACACAGTACAATATCATGGCAATGGCTACCACTGCACCATCACTATCCCCAGCTCTACACTCTTTCAAATGTACTGCCAGCTCTCTGACACTTCACATGTAATGCAACCCTAATATGAGTACTTGAATGTGCCGTAAACTTAATTCTAAACTCAAGAGGAACTGAGCCTAAACCTATGATCTGGCCTGTAGCTAAGCAGAGCCACACATAAATCCTTAAGCAACATGTTAAGTTAGAGATCTCTTGTTTATCCATTTCATGCTTTCTTTAACATTTAATGCTCCAATTAATTTTTCTTCATATTAATCCACATGTCCTTTTTGATTCCCTTGGATTATGTTTTCTGGATTTAGTCATTCTTGAATTTATTTTTTTTTCATTCATGAAGAATAAGATCTCCACAGAATTATAACTGTCATAGTTATTTCATGTCCACAGAAGTAGAGTAAAAAAATAAAATTTGCATTAAAACACCTGTAATGTTTGTAGCATCATTTTTCTACCATATATTTCTTTATTTGCTAGATTACAGCAAACAGATATTATGTAGAGAATTCTGAAAACAAATTTCAGCTTGTATTAAAATTTGTTGAACACCTTTAGCAGTGCACAGAACACTACAACTAGCAGATGCCAACCCTTAATATTTCTTTGTGTACTCTGTCCATGGAAAAAAATTGTGTACTGTAAACATTCATTAAATCTTACTGAATGTTAGATGTGTGATGACATATTTCTTACTAGCTCAGGGCAAAAGGCTAGTGTCCTTTTTGCAAGATATTATTTAGCTCACCTAGTGAGTTCCTAAGCCACGATCAATTTAAGCCAAATTGATATTATTTTAGAATGTTTTCCCATGTCTATTAAATTTTCGTTGTAAAATAAAGCATACAAAGTAAACTCTCATTTTTTGGAAGCATGCAAGTATTTATGCAACAGACTTCATGCCCTTAGAATAATTTTTCCATAGGTCATGTGTGTATATTTTAAGCAATTACAGGAAAAACGTTTCCTGTGAATTCAGAAGTCCTTAAATTTTTCATTTTCTATTAATGATGCAATAATATGTCTTTACATGAGTTTTGCATTGCATATACCATGCACAGCAGAGGCTTAAAGACATAAGATTAGTATGAAAGGGTTTACTTGTTAAATGTAGTAGCACCTTTCATAGCTTCATGTCCTTTTTTTGGTATTTTTGTATTACCAGAAGCAACCTGAGCAAATTCTAGGGCACATTCAATCAGTCTTGCTTAATTCTACCTCAAACATGTACAAAATTATAAGGGTAAACAAAAGATACTAGTAAACCTGACATATTTCAGCTTTAGCAAACTGATGTTTCAAAATATGTTTTTTGGTTTAAAAATGAGATGAAAAGTTCTTCTCACGAGTTTTCAGTCAGCAACTTGATCTTACAAAGTGTTTCATAGTTAAAAAAAGGAGGCAAAAATCAAGTGGCGTGAACTTATACAGGTTTCAGTTATTGAGGCAAGGATTTGTAGGATAATAAAAGGTACTGTACAGGAAATATCCTTGCTGATCACATAGAAAGGCTTTCCATATTACTCTAGTGTGTAATAAGTGAAAACCCCACACATTTGACAAAACAAAGGTAAGCAGAAGGAAAATGTGTCCTAGGAGAGCGCAAGCAAGCCCAGACCCAGAGGCTATTCCAGATCTGTTAGCACAACTGCATTTAGACCTCACCATGCAGCCAGATGTTGCTGCTAGAGCCTTCCCAAGCTTGGCATCTGGGTCCTGGCATGCCCCAGGAATGGCCCGGGGTGCTACCCCCCTCACGAGGGTAGGTGCACAAACATAAAGGCCGAGTGAATTGCTTCTTTTCTCAGCTGAAAGATCTAATTTGCTTCAGACTGCAGATCCTGTAGACCACAAATGTGAAATATTTGAGTAGAAGTGAAATAGATTATATATTTCTCACTAAATATAAAATTGTGTACATCTATTAAATATGAATTCTCTGTCTTCTATTTATAGAAGGTTTGGTTTTTTTCCCCCAGAACTTCAGACTCTGAGTAACAGTAATTTTTCTCAATTTCTAGTAATTTGTAGAAGCATTTATGAGGTTTAAAAATTGTGTTACGTTTTCAGGTTGAATATTATGAGGCTCTTGTAGCCTTTGCATGTGGAGATATCCATCACTGGATGCCATATTCTGTCCTAGACAGATAGGATTTCACGCACACAATAGGGATACTGAGCAGTTACTGTAAGCCAGATCTTCAGCTGGCACTAGCTGCACTATGCTTAATCAACTTCAGTGTGAAGCTATGCCAGTTTGTACCAGCTGGGCATCTAGCCCTTTGTCTACCCCCACATAAAAATTGTGTTTATCTGCTTTTATTGGAGCTTTACATTTTCCATGTGAGCATAAGTAACATTTTCATTTTAGAGCCAAAACTGACTTTTTATTTCATTTCCCATTTCTGCTCCATATCCATCCATCTTGAGAATTAAGTGCACACAGGGGAGGATAAGTAAACTGCTTATGAACATCTGGGATGCATAGAGTCTCTGTTTCAATCTCCAGAGAGGGCAACCCATTTGCACAGCACGTCTGATGAACATAGAGCTGTTACTGGAATCAGTGGCTACTTCACAGATTAATGGGATATCCAAATCTTGCTGTGCTCCCTTCCCTTTAACTTCAGTCCACCTTCAACAGCTACTATCTGAGCCCAAATGGGTTAGTCATGGACGGATGTTATATAACATTGGGCTTGATCTCTGTGGCAAGATCCTGAAACAGCTGATTGTTTGCAAGATTCTTCATCTCCCTACTTCAGTCTGGATGAGATTGCTACAAAGTCAAGTCTGCTTGTGCAAACCTGAATACATGAGCAATCATGTATCCACCGCTGCTATTGATTTCAACTTCACTGTCTAAATGCTCACCACATGAGTGAGGCTTGAACATAATAGCCTTCTGATAGTGTTCCAAGTTTGGGGGGATATATGAAGGTTAATTGAAGCCACAGACTTGGCAACTTGCCTCAGATGGCTCCATGCCATGGTGTTTGGGGATTTTAGCTGTTATATGTATAAGTAATTGCTCTTTACCAAATGCTTTATGGAGAAGAAAAATTACCAAATCTAACAATTTAAAGTATAAAATTCTCCATGAAAAAAGCTAGAGCAAACCCAAACCTTCAATATATGTAAGGTATGCATTGGACTAGGACTGTTATCTAGCACCAAAAACCATGTCCCTTCTTCTGAAAGCTTTTATCAGCAAATCACTGTCTGAGTAGATTTAATCTTGCTGTACAACAAAGATATTTATGAGAAGAACCAGGCTCATGTTGCATACCTGGAGACCTGGCATACAAAAAGGCAGCAGGCAGGCTGAGCTTTTTTAAGCCATTACTTTTCCCATCTGTCTGTCCTTCCCCACCACTGAGTGTGACTGGCCCCACACCACATCAGCAGAACAAAATGTGTGCTCATGCACCAGCCATTCTAATAAAAGGTTTGCTATCCAAAGATACGCTGGGTTAAGCATTAACAAGTGAAGATAATATGGTGAATTGTGAATTGTGAACTGAAGGAGCTGGGAAATGTTAATTTCTCCTACCCCTGCCGTGCAGGCTGCAACCTCCAGCAAAGGGTTCAGGTGGACAGCCAGAAAAATGGTGTTTAAGTGATTGATACTAAATCCAACAGAGTACATCTGTTAGAACCCTTGATGAATACTGCCAAAGAAGATAAGTCTGTATTCACGTGGTAGGCTTTAGACCAAAGTAGTTAAGGCAGTAGATCTTCTCCAGCCATTGCCTTGAAGCAGAGGGGCAGAATGGATTGCTTGGCTAGGTTATTGTTGCTCATGTTTTAGCAGTTGAAATACTTTCAGTCAAAACATGATCGTCTGATAATATGTAAGAAGAATATGTTGAATAAAAGTACTCTTGTAACTGCAGTTGGAGGTAAGAAAGGGTCTGGTGTTGGAGATAAAAAGGGGAGTTTTTGAGTCGAAACTTCAGAACAAATACCAATTCCACATTTTTCCAGGATTTAGGAATACCCTTTGGACTCTGGCATCAGGAGAATGATATAAAATCAAATTCTGTCTCTTTCTGAGGATGGCAGCATTAGCTCAGCTGTGCCAATCTGACTGCAGCAGTCAGCAGAAGTTGTGTATGCAGCCATAGAACTGCAACAGAGTCTGATCATCATCCTGATGAAATTACACTGATCTAATTTGCACGCTGTGAAGACATTTGGCACTGGCTGGATCTGAGCTGTGACATCTTCATTGGAACTAAAAGTACACTAAGAAGTGACATTACATTTCATAGTCTTTTGTGCCAGGCTGGGGCATTTCTTCCTCTTTAAAGGCATTATTTCAAGAACATTTAATTTGGCTTTGATATGTCTGCCATTTTGCTGTGCAGGAATGTACTGAGCCAGAAAAGCTCAGCTGTAATAAAGTTTGGCACCATCAGCCCACCATATACCTGCACCATCCTGTGCAATTTAATTGGCATTCAGTCGGTTGATAAATGGATTGGCTTAATGAGACAATATACGTGACATATGCAGGACTCTCCTGAGGAATAAGATTCATTTTTGCACTTCACACATCAACATGCTACAGATACCAACACAGTCACCTCCAGCAGCTGTGCTATAACCAATGACATGCCTTCCACTGTGTTGACCAATATCTCTGCTATGTTTCAAACTAGCTTTACATCATTTTCCATTTAGGCATTTTCCTTTCTTAATTTTTTCATTATTTTTCTGATTGCAAAAATAAAGCAAGATCCCATAACTGCTTTTGAAAGTTTCCATATAGCATTATAGTGATTTCTTTTCTGGTATGAATCAACAGCCTATCTTCATAGCTTTCTGAGGATTTGCCTCCATGTTTAGAAAAAAGTTTTAGTTGCAGTTTGAGTATAGTATAAATAAAAATACTCACTAAAATACACATAAGAGCAAATACCTATATTATATAGTTTTAAGTGACTATGAGTAAGCATGACCCATTCTCCTCAAAGGCTCATTGCGTGGATGCATTAGGTATATATTAGAGACACCTCTGGATCAAGTGTGAAGATGAGGATCTCCAGGAAGTTGCAGAGTAGCTGACAAAGGGGAGCATTTCAGTGCTATTACAGTAGAAATAATTGCTGAATGCTATAAAACTTTATTCAGATTTTTTTTTCCCAAAACAAACCCAATTTTGCCTTAGTCAGGAATGAAAAAAAAGATCACCAACATCAAGGATCTGGTTCAGTGTTTAAAAAAACAGTAGTTGTATGGTAGATCTTTGAAATCTCCCTCTCATATGTAATCATAAATGTAATCAATGTCCTTTGATGTTTTTCACAGTCCTGCTTGTTGGGGTTATAGATCATTTAAGCAATCCAGAGAGCTAATCTGTCTTGCATGGACAAGAGAGATATGCATCCAGCTTTCTGGTATTTTACAAAGACTTGGAAAACAGAGACAGAAAATATTAGCCCACTTATACAAGACACACACACTGACTTAGTTTCTTAGCAGACTTAAAAGTGTACATATATCCCTCTTATTTTAGAAAAAAAAAAGTTCATTATGACCAAATCCTCAGTCATCACTGCCATCAGGATAATGAAGATAAAATGCAATAGTTTTATTGGCCTTTCTACTCTGGTGCAATTCGGAAGGCCAGATTCAGACGTTTTAAGTGAACGAGTTGTTTATCAAAATACAGGGAGGAATCACTACCAAAGAGCTGGAAAATTTTGTCAGAATCATGTAGGCAAGTTTCTGCATCCATGAGGAAAACTGAGAGCCAAAGCACTGTTTGTCTGTCTTGCCCCTGAAAAACTGTGCAAGGATTTTCAAAGGAACCTTAGGGAATGAGGAGCCAAACTCCTGCTGAACATACATGCATATTAATATGTTAAATTCCTTATCTGTATGGGAAACAAAAGCTAGTCCATGTACCCAAGAATGTATAGGCTTACACTATGGGAATGGCCACTGCTTCAACCTGGAAAAGAAAATTTGGCAAAGAGGTGAGGGAGGCTGCAGCTGGCTGCTGCTGAGCTGTGCTCTGGGCTGTCACAGTACCTGCCGCTGGCTTCTTGTCCATGAGGTGGAAGAAGCCCACGTGTCACTGCCTCAGATTTCTACTGGGTGCCAGTTTGATGCTTGCAGTTCTGCTCTAAGGAAAGCCTCATACATGCAAATAAGCCCAAGGAAACTAAAAAATGAAACGGTGTGTGACAGTTTCTAATTACTGCGTAAAAACAACATATGGAAACTTCATTGTCCATTTCATCCCTGAACATGTACTATCAAGTTAGATTTCTTTTGCTCAATCATTCTCTCTAGAGCATTTGGAGCTATTTCACTTGTATTATATGAAGAAAAACAGCACTTGATATGAGCAGTGTGATGATTTTACTTCCTCTGTCCAAGCTCGTTAATCTCATGGAGAGTTTAAAAAATCCCAACAACCTTACTGGGTTGGCAGAAATTGCAGTTTTCCAAAAAAGGAATAATTTCAAAGTTTTTTTTCCAGAAATATCCCATCCATTGTAATGAATCATATTTGAAAGTGTATAAACATTGAGAAACAGGAGAATAACGTAGTATTTAAATGCAACCATGGTAAATGCTAACAAGTAGGGAACATCACTTGCTGATTTGTGTTGATGGGGTGAATTATCATAGACCAATGAAGGAATCTTAAGTCTGACTTTTTGTTATGCACAATTAAATAGAAGGATGTATTCTTCCAAGCTTTTAAGTGTTTCCTCCAAGACTTCAAAATGAAATATTTATAATGGAAGCATAGGAGAAAATTTGAAGGATATGGTTGGGTCGAAGAAACAAAGCATACATTGAAGTCCCATTTACTTGCGAGCAAAAGTCTTGCAGCCTTCCCTATCAAGCCCTGTGGCCACAGAAGCACAGTCAGTTAATGAATCAGAAAAAAGCTGGTTACCAGATGTCCTTACTTATTAACACACACATCGCATTCTGTAATGGCATTCACTAAACAATCTGTGTGGAGCAGACTCTGCTCTGTTTAAAGTCCCTTTTTCAAAAAAAAAACACTTCTAACTTTTCTTCCTCTATGATTGATTTCAGGATAGCTGTTGTTTAAGATGCTGCCAGGCATTTTGTCTAATTGAAATTTCTCCAACTTTCTGAAGGTTCCTAAGGTACCTAGCAAAACAAAACTGCTTTTAGCATTTATTCTTTTACCCTTCCTTCTAAAATGATAATGAAATAAGATAAAATAATAAAAAAAAAAAAACTTAAAAGCAAAGCAGGAGAGAAACCACTTCTCTTTGATTGGTTTCCACTGCTGCTAATTTTAATGCCACCCATTGTTCAGCTCTGCAGTCTAATTTTATGTTAATATCCTGAAAGTTGTCAAATCTTGGCAAAACCTATGCATAAATTACACAGAAAGTAGCTCACAGGAGGGGGAAAGTAATGACTGTCATGGTTAGCCAAACCCATTAATAGTCTGACAAGCAATAACCCAAGAGCTCTGGTCAACTGCTGCAGACATCTGTGAAACTTTTGCAATTAATTTTTTTTTTTTGGAGGCGGGATCAGCTGTGAAATAGCACATAAGTGACTGATTATTATCATCTCTGCTGGTGAGGGCAGAACTGATCAGCTCCAAGCATTCATCCTTCTACTACAGACTTATTATTTTATGAATATAAAACTTTTATTTTTGTTATTTTTGTTTATTTTTGTTTTATTTTTGAGGCACTTTAATCTCCAGAAAGGGAAAAGGAGGAGTAGTTGTACATAAGTAGCACTTTACTTACACATAATCTTTCACATCAGCAGTTTCCAAATAATTTTACAGAGGTCATTAGCATTATCTCTATCTATAAAGTGGAGAAACTGAGGCAGACTTAATGTCTGTGTGTTCATGCACATGACAGAACATGAGAGAGGCTGAGAAATGGACAGAGGAACTTCCCTGAAGTCAAATATTAAGCCACAGATATCTCTGCTACATCAGGCAGTGCTCTATAAAGCTGTATGGTGACCTATTTAAAAGCTGGAGAGATCACACTGTGCTGAGGACAATGTAGGTGTTTGATAAATTTTTTTGATCAAATATGTTCCCCTGAATTCTTGTTTTTAGGCTGAAGGGTCAGCTGAGATCTGTTCTATGATTCTTCATGAATCCAAAATTGTCAGTGGCATAAAGTCTTTGGGGGAAAGTGCTTTATAGTTGGGTGGACCTGGTAGAGGTCTATTGCATCAAAGTGCAGTCCTGTTAAAATTGGAAATGCATGTATTTTAGTTTCTGCATTAATACCTAACATGAGTGACATGCTCCCAAGTAGTGCCTGGATCTGAAGAGTGAATTCGCCCTGTTGCATTATTGTGCCTGGGTTTTTTTCCCTGCTTTTGTATGTAATCTAAAATCCTGATAAGCATGTGTCACTGGTAAATTGTATTTTTATCTTTAGCAGGATACCATTGCTGGAAGCTTTGACTGAATTAAATGCTATGCACCTCCTTAAAAGCTTTTTCTTATGCAAGAAAATTCTATTTTCCTCTAAGTAGATGGTCTGAAATATTGTATCTGAATTTCTTATTGTCACTACAGTACAAAGTAATCCAGTAGATGTTAAACCAAAAGCAAAACATCTAAAATTCCTCATGCACCATGATTTATGTGAAATGCTATACCCCTAAAGAAAATAATTGCTCTCACCAGTATTAATGAGAAGATAATTAACATGATAAGTACATGGGGCATATAAAAGTGCAGCAATATCTTAGTTTTGACTATGATACAGACCTTATGTGCTGCTATAACACAGTCATTACATTCCAGATCTTTAATTTTCAACCTTTTCTTTTTTTATATTCCTTCTTGAACTGTGCTAAAGTTTAGTGGACAACACAGAATAAGCAGACATTTTAGGATGTATTCTAGAAAAAAAAGAAATATTATTCAAAGAATAGTATTTTTAAATGAAACTTACCTTGGAAATCACAAGAAAAAAGGACATGCTAAATGTAGCACATAAACTGATGCCCACAGTCTGGAAAACAAGTTTGCTACTGCCTTGGGACACATAATTTTTAGAAATAATGGACCATTTGGCAGTTCTGCACATGTCACCAAGCATGCTTGGAAACACCATGGGCTTTGCTTTATTAATATACATGATTTGAAATAAATTCCCTCTGAAATGCTAGAGAAATCCTCAAAACAACTCATTCATGTGACCTTTCTTTATTTAAGACAGACTTAACACTCAGGCTGTACCGTACTCTATAAAAAGATAGATACTAACCAGGCTACAGTTTTTCATCCCCAGACTCTGGCAGACAGCAGTTCTCTGGGATAGATTATAGTGCATATGTGGGAAACTAGCAGTGGGCATTTACTTGGGATGCTGCATCATTGCAGTTAGAAGAAAGATAAAAGGTAAACAAATCTTGCATCTTGATTCTGTGAGCCACTTCAAACCAAGTTTAGCAGACCTTCCCACCTCAATGAATCTGTTTCTAAAAGGACAGTACACACCGCCTTTTCTAGAAGAGTCCTTGAAAAGAACTTGAACATCAGTGGCAGTGGCGAGTTCAGACACTTTCCACAGTGCTGTAGTGAATGTAGTCCTAGGAGTCCTAAAGATGAGTGTAATCAGTACAGGCAAAAGAATTACTTAGGTGCCAGAAAACTCTGCTTTCTAATTCTAGCCATATCCAGGGTGCAGTAAAGCAGATGAGAGGGCATACCCTTCTCATACATAATTTCTAGGAGCTTTAGCCCTGCGGAGTCATGTTATTCCATGAGTACAATCTCTGCAATTGTGCTCAACCCTGTGCACAGACTGAATACCTGAAGGTGCCCTTCTGCCCTTGTGTATCTCTGCAGACGTGGACACAATATAGCTTTTAGTTCCCCAACTACTCTGATCTGTGTTATTCAAAAGCATCTTTTCTGTTGGCTGTGGGTTATTTGGAGGAGAAGGATTTGAAGAGCCCCCTTTTTTGCTCTTTGGCACAGAAAATTCAATAGAATGTTTAGGTTGGACAAGGGCCTGCCCAGAATTAATGCAGTTTTTGTTGTGAAATTTACTAATAAGTGAAACTTAAGCATTTTTTTCCTTGTCAGTTTATTAATATGTAACTACAAAGCAGGAAAATGAAGAAATGAGATAAAAATAAACTAACATGGACAAGGTCAGAAGGAATATCAGGTTTTCTTAACATTAAGAAAATGAGAGAAAGGGATATTACATTTTAAAAATTTTGGTTCTTTAAACTAGATAGTTGTTGTTTTCCCTCCTCCCACCTTTATTCCCTTTCATGAAGAGAAAGTCAAAACTTTGTTTTTCTTTTTTGATCCATACTGGTTATTTCTACATCAGTAAATTAAACTTACTTGTGACTATTCTCTGGCATATGGTGCAGGCTGGCCCATATCCATGCTATGAAACCATCTCACTGTCCAAAGGGTGTTCACGCTACCTATGGGGAGAGGTCCTTGTGAATTGTTTGGAACTGCTGTAGCTGGGCAAAGCCAGGAGTATGTCAGGGAGACATCTAACAATTTAATAGTATAGACAATCAAATTCCAGTCCCTGGAAACTTTTCCCTGGCACTTTTAAATCTACTAGTCTAGACACAGCTACTGTGGTCAAAATCTGCTCTCCCTGTTCACACAAATAGCTCCAGTGAAGTCAGCTGTGAGATTGGCTGTAAAACAAGAATTCTGGTTTGCAAATGACTTCAAGCATTTGGCCTTCATTCTGCTTTGTGGAAAAAGAAAACAACCCACAACCTTGAGTTTTCAAATTTTTAAAATTAAACAACATAACAGAACTATCCAAATAACCAAGTGGCCAGTGCGTTCATCTAGAATGTAGGGGCTTGTGCTGAAATCTTTATCTTCTCTGAGGGAGAAAGGCCTGTCATATTCCTGATGAGTTTGGGAATCTAATGTATCAGAAATTCAATATATCAGGAATCCTGGCTCTCCAAATTGTTTTCATTATTATATTAGCAAGAGAGCTTACCCTGAAGCTGAGGAAATTCCAGTCTGAAATACTTTTACTATGGAAAAAGTGTTTTGTTAAAGATATCCTGGCTATTTTACAGGATGTGATTCTAGAAGTTCAAAAAAACCCCCCAAAAACCCCCAAAAACAAACAAACAAAAAAACCACCAATAAAAAAAAAAAAAACCAAAACAAAAACAAACCAAATCAAGTCAACCTATACTACAGTAGTGTTAAGACATTTGCCCAAGTATTGTCTCATCCCAGAGCTCACAGGAGTTCAGATGGGTCAGGAATTTTCTCAAACAAAAGTTTTCCCTTTGTAACAAAATTAACTTGTATGTGAATTTTGGGAAGTAAAAATATGCAACAATACAACAACTTTGACAGTAATATTTTAGAAAAAATACCTCAAAGCATTTGATATCCTTTACAAGTACGAAATGTTGAGCCCTTGTTTTGAAAATGTTTTCATTTGACTTTCATCTCATAGAATAAAATGAGAAAATAAGTATACTATATATATTCACATGAAATATCTAAATGGAGCAAAACATTTGGGGTTTTGGGTCTGAATATTTTAATTTGATTCTTGCTTGAAAAATCAGTATTTTTAGTATACACATTTTATCCCCAAATGAAAAATATAATCTACCCCTGCTTTAATAAAGTCCTTTTTAACAGTAGTCAAGAGTTTGCATATAACGCTAAATTTTTTTTAAAAAATAATGAGTGGAAGAATATTTGTTATAATTCTCTGAAAAATATTTTTAATTTAATTCAGCTTTTGCTAGACATGCATTTTCATTATGGTTTTCCATGCATAATTTCAGATTCATATTTGTTTATTTCAGTTATTTTCTGTAATGTCTCACTATAGAAATAAGAAAGAAATATGCCATAAATGTAATAGTTTGAAAAAAAATAATATTTAATGGAAGAAATACCTCTAAATAGGATATTATTTGCTTCAAATTAGTTTAAACAGCACATCCTGGACACAACTGACCATACATTAACATTAACTGGAGACACTTTCACACAAAGGCTGCTGGACTCATACAAAAGCCTCACAGACCCAAAGCCCACACAATTCATCCTTAGTCACATACTAAACTCTTAATCTATTTGATCAACCACATTAGCCTTATGTTTTTTGATCTCTTGGGATTTTACAGTATTAACTGTAAGCTAATGCACACCCCTGTGCACCTTGCACCAGACTGCTGCTGATCACAGTGCTAAAGCAGCCAGAACACGACCTGCAGCCCTGCAGGTCCTGAGGTAAGTGCATTCAGCGGGGACTTGCTGAGAGGCTGTGTATGACGGGTCACTCTCCATGGGCATGGAAAGCCCCACCCCAGGATAAAAGCAGGCAGTGTCTACTACATTTACTAATTAGTCGAAGGACTTAGAGCATGTGATGGAGGAAAAATAAGGTGAATCCCCTGATCAGAGAGGACAGAACAGGGACTACTGTGTTTCAAGTGATTCGCTGGTCTGATTCAGAGAGAAGAGGGGAAGGGCATCTTACTCATTGGCACAGTTGTGTGATATTAATTCATTCCCCAGGTAAAGAGCTGGCTGATGGGTACTCACAATCCCTCATTAATACATAGGCCAGCTGATTCTCTTCAGCCCTTCTAGACTCAGGCATTTTATTGACACCTGCCTCCAAAGAGGGAGGGTGATGGCTGGATATGAAAGACTTGGAGAGCAACAACAGAGCAAGGGCTACTCACAGCAATCCCCAGCACTGGAGAGGATCATGATGTTGCAGTAGCTACACAGAGGCTGCCTCCTTGCAGATAGCCAGAGGCAGAGCCAAAACCAAATCCAAAAGGAGTAACATCAAGGGCTTTTTCTGCTTCAAGTCCTTTCCTTATGCACATGATTTTAAACTCACATCCTTGCTCTGTAATGTGATCCTGCTGTATTTCACATCACTCCATGCAAAGATATGAATGATTCAGAGAAAAATACCCACTGAACCTTACAATGTTTGTCACTGGCAGCAGTTTAGACTAAAACAATTCATAAGTTCTGACTTCTGTAACTCTAATGACCTCAGCTAACAAAATGTATTAAGCAAACTGGTAATCCATTTACATTCTTGTACAGGACTTTCAGAATAAAACTACAGGTCGGGTTGAAAAAATGTCAGCCATCTATGGAGATGGCTTAACAGCTTATGTTTTCTTTATTATTTTATATAAAAATACTTAGAAATACTACTCTGAAAATAAATACTTTGGAAGGAAGCATCCATCATTAAAACAAAATAAAAAAGCTGAAACATCAAGGTTACATACATTAGAGCTAGAATGAATGCACAGTGTCTTAACACAACAGCATCCTAACATTTCGATTTTCTTATTTCACAAATGAAGATGTATTATAACACCTGGAACTAATATCTTGATTGATTCGTAGTCACCATCTGTAGGAATAACTATGTAAGTATCAGAACTCTTCTTACATTTTCAAAATACAGCTGCTTCCTCTTTTTGGGTATATTTTAGTATTTAAAATATATGGGATCAGATGCTCTCAAGTACTCAGCTTCAGTCTATTGCAATTCAGTAATGTTTACCTGAATTTACACCATGACACCTGAAAACAGAATTAGATTGTCTTACTGCAGAGCTATATACTTTTCCCTCAAGCTTATGAATGATAAGCAAATCAAACTAAGGTCTATTTCAGCCTTTATTACCAAACAGTAACTGTCTTGCTTTTCATATTTCATTCTAATTATTATTTATTTATATATATATATAAAATTGTTTAATTAATTAGATCAGAATGAATAATTTTTATCTCCAAGATCACTAAAGGTGTATTCAAATTTGATGCTTGATTTTTTATTTCAATTGTAGATTTTGAAATGTCTGAGAAAGATGATGTCTCTACAAACTTGTTTATCAATAATTTTCAGACTGATATGTCTTTAATTATTAAAATTTAAAAAGTCCATGATTCAATACATATTTTATGATATATGTGTTTCCAAGTCAAATATTGTGATTTGGAGATGTGGATCTCAAGAACTTCAATCTGAAGTTAATCTTTGTAAATCAGGCTAGAGTGGATTAAAATGCAAGAAAGGGAAAACCTTACTACAGGTTAATGAAATGGACTGAATCTAATCCAAAAGAAACTAAGTGATTATAAATTGAAGATTACTGCAGAATAAGTCCTCTGTAATCCTTCTATAGTTGACATTGGATGTGTGACTTTCTAAAGGCAGGTCTATTAGAGTTTAATTCCTTCAGTGATTTTTTTTTTATTATTATTTTCTAGAGCATTGAATTGTCTTATATAACTAGTTCACCGCAGTTTTTATAGGATTTAAAAAATCCTTTTCCACTCTGTGTATGGCTCATAGAGAAATCTGTACCTTGATTATTTTTAAGAACAGGGTTGGGTTTTTTTATTTTTAAAAGCAAAGAAATTTCTTTTCCAGCACCTCTTCCCACATTTCTTTCCCTAAGCAAGCTAAAAGAATAAGTTATTAAAATAGAATCCTTTACATGGCTGGTTTTGATTCCAAAAGAGCCCTCAAGGTTGGGTGGGTTGCATGGGATTCTGTTGTCCATGTTTGCAGTCAGGAAACACCACTGGCACATGCTCAGGTTGCTTCCTTTTCAGGTCCTAGAGTCTGCTCCCCAGCTTGCTCTCCAGCCTGCTGAAGTGCAGTAAATCTGGTCTTTCTCTCATAAAAATTTCAGGGAAAATAAATAATGGATTTATTAACGGTATTCTCATTTAATGGTGTTGGATGAAGAGACGCTTTTAATAATGTAAGAAAAATTGGCATTCATTAAAGAAGAAGATAAAGAGTAATAGGAGTGTTTGTACAACACCGGAGCAGCAGTGCCATATCTCATTCTTAACAGGTCAGTACAATTCCACGGGTTTCACTGAAGCTAAAGGCAGAGTGGTTAACAGCCAAAAATGCCTTTCAACTATAATTGTGCATTTTAAGACTTCACATAAATTACTGTAAATTGTTGCACTAACAGAAAATTTAGCAACATCACTATTAGACAAAAAAAATTTACAAAAATATTGCATAATAACGCACACAGAAACAATGGAGAATTTAGAAAATTCCAACTGAAACGTCAATGAATTCTCATTCCATTTAAGATGTAGAATCACAACAAAGCACACATGACTAAGATTAAGATACTGATTTTGTTCTTATTTCTTTAACTGTCTGTAATAGTTCAGGCAAGGTCCTTAACTATTTTATTGTTTAGTTTCTCTAAGTAAGTCAAGATTATGCTGTTTCATTATTTTTGCAAGCTGCTTTGTGATAGATCAATACAAACATTTACATATAAAGTGTGCCACATTCATCTTTATCACTTTCCATTGCTGTTGTAATATATGGTATTTTTGGTAAAGAGGTGGCTTTCTTATGAAAGTTAGACTTTAGTCCAGATCAGGCATTGCCTATGATCTGCACAGCATATATTTCAACATAACATTGTTGGCAGCATGCATTAGTAGAAATACATTTTGACCTGCACCAGAATACATCAGTCTAAATGTTTGTTTTCTCAACCACTTGGAGAATTTGCAAAATGTATCCTTCTGGATGTCCAGAAACTTTATGCCCCATGCTCCAGAAATTCTATAGCTGTTTTGCAGATGCAAGGAGCAAAAAAGAATATTCTCTTGTAAATTTAAGTTAAACTGCTTCTTTCTCTTTTTCTAAATGAAGATTTTATAAACAAGGAATGCAGAATGGATTTATAAACCGGGATTTATAAACAAGGAATGCATATTATAATAAAAAGTAATCCAGAGTCCACTAATTCCATGACACTCCTAAGAGGAAACATTTCCTTGCTTAATCCAGTGAAATTTCTAAAACTGATGGCTCTTTCCAGACTGCTTAATGCAGACCAGTCCTCCACAGCAATCAAACAGGCTTTGTATCATCAGACGAAATAGTTCTTCCTGGTTTTAAGGTGCTGGGATTAGTCTGAAGGGCAGTCAATAGGAATTTAATCTCACCAGTATTCTCTACATGGACTTTCAATGCAAAGACATAACTAACTTCCTGTACATCAGTAAGCTCATTGACATAATAAGGCAACAGCACATTAAGCATTTTAAATCTCCAGGGAAAACAGACATGGTGATGGATGGCTCTACACAACTAGTTAGCCCCTGAGTAATCAAGTGAAATAAACTTTAAAGTGATAGTGGCTGTATTCTTCATTGGAAGCTCTCACACCTGCAATTGACTTAATGACACTTAAGTTCGAGAACTTAATGATTTCTTGAATGTAATCTGTATAAGCCCAGAGTTTCAGTGTGTCACCTCTGATCACTGTCCCCAGTACATCGCATTGGTTAGTCATGCCACTCACACCACACCATGCTAAGTGCCTGAAGAAGCATGATCTGCAGCAACACTAGCTCTGTTGTGTTTTACAGATCCCTCTCCCTCATGTTCATCTGAAGGCACAGAACAAAATTCTGTCATCTGCATGACAAATGTGAATGGGTATTACTGTACCACTTATTTGGCTATTATGTGTCCTTCATTACATCTTAAAATATTTTTAAAATGTCTCTGACATGATGCTCCTTTATTTGATATAATTTATTGAATCTCTTGTGTACTTTGTGTACTTTTAGTCTGATTTACAAAGGATGAAAACAAATCTTCTTGCCTCAAGTTTATACCAATGTAGCCCAAGAGAAGGCTTGTCCTATTTTATTAGTAATCCCTGTTATTTCTTTAAAAGCATGAATCCCAAATCTGCTGCATTGGAAGGGCAGAAAAGATGATTCCCTCTGATCATATAACATACCTGGTCTCTATGTAACCTACTGCTATATACCGAGAACCATCAGTCTGAAGAATTCTTTGAAATGAGTCAATCAATTTTGCACATTTATGTTTTCTCTCATCACTATACAGTCATTAACAACCTTAAGTAAACCTGAGTAAATTCCAGGAACTGGATTTTTTTTTGTCTGTTTTTCCTTTCTCTCTCTCTCTCTCTCTCTCTCTCACTGACTTTTTATTATCATTATTATTTTATTTTTATTTTTTATTTATTAAATTACCCATAATATGTAACTTCTTGTCTTGAGTTTAAATGATACTGCCTTACACACACAGGCAGACAAATATATATTTACACATTGCCAAAGGCACTGCTTGGAATGGAATAAAATAATAAACAAGGTAGCGTCTATGGAATAGAACTGCTCTTAAGAATGACAGTCAATATAAAAGTGAAAAGAGGGAATTTTTCCTCTTTTTAAAAAAGGTTATGGACCTTATTAATTGTGTGGGATGAATTTTTATCATAACTCAGAGGGTTGTGAAGCTCTCTCTTTACCTACCAAAGAAAAACATAATTTACAGAATACAGAAAACCTACCTAAGGTTTTGTGTCTCAGGAAGATCATCCATAATCTGGTCTTTAAAAAAGAAGACAAATTAAGGGACATCAAGCTGGAGTGCTGAATTCCTGAGATGAATTTGACTTAATTTAGGCTGTGTGGTTATGAATGCAGGGAAATTTTCAGTTTCCTGAACTCGTAGGCTTTTTTCCTCAGTAAAAAAAAAAAAAAAAAAAAAATATAAGTTAGATGATAAGAAATGAGAGTTCTGATTCAAGGCACTGTTTTAAAAATATCCAGAAACCCAATGAGTTTTGAAGATATGTAAACCTTTATGAAAGTAAGCATGAATCTACAGTCCTTGGAAGTCCAGGCTCTTTTGTTACTAATGTATCATGACCTTGCCCACACAACATTTTCACATGCACTATCATTAATCATTAGCACTATTAGAGATACAATACAATTAAATTAATCTCAATTTACTAAAACATTAACATTCAAACAGCTACCAAGCTGGTTATATCATAATCCTATGACAAAACAACTAAAACTAAGGATCAATATAACAAACAATGTAACTAAAGTTTAAACATATTTCTATGCATTTATTTTTTTAAATAGAACAGGTTATTGACTTTACTATGGTGACACTTTATTTTGTGATTAATTTTAAAATAACATTGTAAAAACTATAAACTCATTTTAATTTGACAAGCATTTGGTAATTAATTTTCAAACAATGCTATGGGAATCTAAGAAGCACTGTTCATTTGACACGTATTTTATAATTTATTTTAAAACAATGCTGCACAAATCTGAAAAGGCATTATTCATTTGAGAGTTCATTAATTATGCAAATGAGTTGCAATTAACAAATCTGTTCTGAGGATGACATTTGCATAATAATGAACTTCATGTTTGTGACATTATTTAATAAGATACCTTTGTGCATTTTTAAACAAAACACCCTTGTGAATACTTTGGTTAAAAATGGACAACCAGCCAGTAACATTAAAAGCCAAAATACTACCAAGAGCAGTATCACTAAAATAAATCGAATTGCCTAAGCTCTCAGTAATAAAAAGGGATATAGAAGCTGATCCTTTTGTTAACCTCTCCCTTCCAAAACATAGACTTTATTTTTCATTTATGGTATTTTTAAAATGGTGCTTCAGGAATGACATTGGGGAAGAACTGGTATTTGTCGAGACAGCTGGAAAAAAACAAGTGAGTGCAAACCCCCATTTAGCATTTGCTGCTGCGTGACATAGGTTGAGCCCGTCACTATGCAGTGATGGATCTTATTACAATCTTATATGCTGCATGTGAGCCAAAAGTCTAGTGATGACCTTTTGCTCGTATGCTTAGCAAATGGTAGCAGCATCAAAAACATACTTTGGGCTGAACATTCTTGCTAAAGGAGAATGGCGAAGTACAGCCCTTTTGTTTACACCACTGCAGCAGTGAGTTGTAGCTCAGTGCAGCCAGTGATCTGTTCCCACACACCCCACACAGAGCTTAGCACAGAAAAGGTTTTAGGGTGCTGGAGACCTGTGGTAACTGGAGGCAAGATTGTCAGTGTGAAGAAAAGGGACTTCAGACAATCACGAAGCCTTTGTGGCACCTATTTTTGTGTTTAGCCCAAGACTGTTGCTTGGCAACGCGCTGGCAGAGTCTTGGTCCTCTGATGGGAGACGAGTGGCAATGAATCAGTGATGCGACTGATAAATTCACAGTGGCACCTTCTAGGTGCATTGCCTGCAAGCTCAGAAGGCTGGAAATCCTTAGATAGGGCTTCAATCCTTCCCTACTGCCAGTGACTCTCCTCTGGCATCTCTTGTGTTTATTATTCTGCCGTCTGTCACTGGTGAAGAAGTATTGTGGTGCAGAGCTGTGTGTGAATTCTCCAGGACTCAGTCAAGTGCTTTGAAATGCATGTGACAGCAGCTTTCATCTGAGAAAGTAAGATAAATATGCAATAAAAGCAGGCAAAACCAGGATAAAGATACATAGAAAAAGATGAAAAAATTGCCTGCAGAAAGCTGCATCTCCAAACTCTTCAGTACTTGGAGAAAAATAACTTAATTAGCTATTTTTTGATTGAAAATTAAAAGTAATGAGCAGGAGGGGGAAAAGAAGAGAGTATGAGAAACTTTTTTATTAAAATATTTGATTGATGTTTTGTTCTTGTTTATATTTACACTCAGGGAAGTCCAAGATAACAATTTTATTAACATTAGCATTTATAGGGGTGCCAAGAAATTTCAGCTGATAATGACATTACTTGTGACAGACAAGCTATGGGAGCCTCTCATCTGGGAGAACTTAGAGTTGAATAGGCAAGGCAGAGAGAGGGACTTGGGGAGGAGGGGATAAAACAGACAAAGTAGTGATATTTTGAGATGCCACATGAAAACCACAGTACTTGTGTTCATACCTTTAAAAAGTTCTAAGTGATGAGGTTTTGTTAGGAGACAAAGAGGGTATGGAGAGGGGAGATAAGAGAAAAGAGATGTAAATGGAAGGGTGAGGCAGAATAAAGTGATGGTAGCAAAGGGTTTCAAAAAAGCCACCACGTGTTCTTGGTAAGTACACAAAAATCATTCTTTGCAACATTTACAGAAGCAAACATTTGCTGTAGCTGTTCCTCCTCAGCTCTTTCTAGGTGGCCATTAGCTGAGGCCAACAGCAACTTTTGTCATTTTGTTTTTATTTCTTTTACCCAGAGGCCCAGTGGCTAAGATCTGGCATCTCCAAAGGACTTCTGTATTAACATTTCCATTTCAGAGGGGATGAGAGGAAGAATCTTGCATCTCAGCCCCTTCCATCAGCGTGTTGCTGTGATCCCAGTCTTCAAGGTATCCCCAGTTAGTATGGGAAGAGAGAGCATGCTGGCTCTTTTGTGTGAACAATTGAACAGGAGTTGCCCTGTAGTACAAAGTTAGTAGGAGAAGTTTTGACAACCCAAATGTCCATTGTTTTACATTATGTGTGAACAGGTGACAGAGTGAAAAGAAACAACTGGGTACATGGTTACTAGATCATAAAATGATCAGTCCTGAGGAGTGGCCATGCCACCTTGTTCCTGCCTTTTCCTGTTCTTTTTATAATATTCATAAAGGGACGGTCCTGTGGTGTAATGGTTAGCACTCCAGACTCTGAATTCCAAGGGCCTGAGTTCGAGTCCTCAGTAGGGACTATCCCCTGGGCAGTTAAATGCCTTCCTGTCAGATCTCGGATGCTCAACAGGGTCAGCCCTGGTTAGTACTGGGTGCTGTAGACAGTCCCGAGGATTTCACTGTCCGAGCTTGCTCGGCCATGGCAAATGGACCTCAAGACTTAAACGGTGGGGCCAGTTCTGCGCACGCTGTGCCTCACCTGAAAAATCCCCTGTGCAGGCTGGGAGGGCACACCCATGTGGGGAGAGCCCTTTCCAAGACCTTCGTTCACGAAGTCTGGCCATTATTTATTATTATAATATTTGTACTTTTAATTGCCAGCTCCACTACTCATATTTCTTCTGAGCATCCTTCTCAGGGAGCCCTGCCATGCAATGATGTCCCCAAAATATTTGGGATGCTGCTGGTATTCTTATCTTCCCTGCTTGGAACTAGAAGCTCACTGAAATTAATCTATGCTGCTTTACATGGGCAGTTTACACATGCTTGGTTTTTTTGTCTCCCAACTTCTTACTTCCTGATAGGTTTAACATGGCTCTCAGATGCTCTTTTAGTCAGCCTGTGATGTTTTGTCTCCCTCATTCAGTATATAAGGGACAAGTGGTGACTTTCAGAATCCTTCTGACAGTATTAATTGGTATCTTTCTCAAACTGTTCATGTCAGTCAAGTCATTTACTTGGTTGTCAAATCAGGATTTAGTGCAGCTTTCTCTCTGTTTTGAGATATCTCAGTAGGTGGGATTTCCACTCTTTACTGGGACAGTAAGTGGAGCAAGTATAAGGGTATTGCTATATTAACACATCATAGTGAACCATGTTTGGACATTTTAACACATTCACAGATATCCTGGTTTGTAAAACAGCTAGGAGTTTTTACTGTACTATGGAAATTTGAGATACTATTTCTATTATTAAATAATGAGTATGGAGCCTCTCCTTTGTATTTTGAAATCTCATTAATGTATATTTATCATTAAAATACTATTGCACCATTGAATCAAGTAGTGAGGTTTTGATATTTGCTCAAGAACAGAGTAAAGCTGGATGTGAATTTCAGATTTCTGTAACTGTTGATAAATGTGACTCTTCTTCCCACACAGAGAAAGTATTTCTTAAAACTAATTTGTAGACAGAAGGAACTAACATGCAATTAGATCATGTAAACATTCATTATTTCATGTAAAATAATTAATAGCTCAGCAATTGTTCTAGGAAAATAATGTATTAGCACTAGTCAGTTCTTGTTTAATTTTCCTTTATATAATTCAAACACTGGGCAAGTCCAGAAGCACTTGGGACAAATTGTACTTCCTAAAGTCTCTCCAGGTGAAAGCATGAGGGGAGTAGCCAATTGATACAATGTTGAACATAACTGGAGATTAAAAGGAACTGCTATATCTCAAAATCCAAAAAGAGTGATGTTAATCTTTTGCTCTCATTTCATAGCATTTATTGTATCCATCTTATATGTCTCTGTTTAAACTTTATTGGTAATTCTCAATGTCTTGGGAGCTTGATTAACCTTGAGAACAGAGAACAGGTACTTTTGCAGCAGCCACTGACATGAACATCTGCAGTAAGAGACTGATAGCCTGGACACACCCTACACTGGACATGCTTAGTTCTGCAGATTCTCAGGGAACAGTTTACTTAGAAAAGGTTTGCAGAACTGGGCTGGTGGCTGTTTAAGTTATATATTCTGGCTATATCTTTAAAATATGTAAAGATATATAGAACTGCCCAAGGGGAACAGAGGGCTGGGATGCTAATCAGTTTTCCGGAGTCTTACAAAAAAAGCTAAAACAGTTTTGTGATGACAGCCTACATACACTATAAAAAATATAGGTGCGTATAATAGCACTGATATTCTTCAACAGGTACGCGACTGCAGATGGGCACAGCATTTTTGGTGTTTCCTTATTGCCTGCAAGTGAGACTACTGAGAACTCTGTTAGCACTGAATGTTAATACAGATGGGCATAGCCCATGCTACAGCAAAAAATGCCCCACTACTGTAAATTACGTTACACTGTTATTAGTAGCTATATCCTGTCTATAACACTATGGCAGGGGAGAATGGAAACACTGAAGTTTCAAGGAAGCTGTTGTGGAAACAAAGGCCATGATTTCTGTAAACTGCTGGGGAGAGGAAACTGAAAGATTAAAGCTGAGGCTCTTTAATGAATTGACCATTTGACTGTAGCCTTTGGCATATTTCCACTATGTTTCACTCCCAGCTGTTGACCTTTATGCTGTTAGATTGTGGGATTTCCTGGTCAATCTACCTTTAATATCACTGCAAAGACCAGTCAGGAGTTTAGTACCAGAAAGTATTGTGAACTGGTTTTGTCCACTAGATAGCAGTGCCCTAAATTTGAGGAAGTGATGCTTTTGAAGTATAAGATACAAGTAGCTGATTTTCACCTTCTACAGATAGAGACCCTTTTCACTGGTTTGTTCTATCCTTTCATTTGTGCTGAGAGCAAAGGACAAATGCCCCTAGAATAATTGAATTCCATTTTGTACTTTCTTCTCCCTATGTACTGGCAGTGTAATTGACACTTTCAAAGATTTACAAGCAATAAATTCAAATAATTGGAAAGACTGTTTTTCTCTTAGGTACTCCTGACCTCTTAGTTATTTCAAGTGCTTTCTGCTATAAAGTGAATGTATACCAGAGAGTATAATGAATCTTATTGGTGCATATGTATGTTTGTATAAGGCCCTGTCACTAGCTCTGTCAGTGGGATCTGGGAATCTCTCCCGTATAGTCACTAGTTTCCCATGGTGATCCCTTTGAAAACTAAACACAGGATGAAGCAAACAATCCTGGCCACATCCCATTTTTGACCTCTTAATCATTCCTACATGCTAACTTGCTGTAGCACCAGAAGATGCTATTTTTGACCAAGCTGCATATAACCATGAGCTGAATAATTGACACAGGAAGAATTATTTTTGTATTATATTTTTGTGAAAGGACATACAGACACTGAATCCAGGAGGAATAGGACCAGGAGCAGCAGTGGTCCTGCTGGGTGGCCAGATATCCTGTAAATTTCTGTAACGCCCATTTACAAGAAGCCTCTGAGCCAATGGAACATTCTCACAAATGTGAAGGTTCAGAGTGAGGTATTGCCTGAAGTAAAGTATATCCTTACTACAGTTTAATCTCCAGCTACAATTTTCTCCAGTATTTCCACAAGTTTCTGATAAATGATAGATTTCTTATTTAGTTCTGTACCAGATTTTTTTCTATTTGCTTGAACATCACACTACGTTTTGTTCAACACGTCGTGAGTATAAGAAGGATTCCTCATGCACAGATTGAGTTTGACTCTGCACCATTGCATAAATGATCCTCTGTGCTGTACAGTGACTGTTTTAACTGGATTCTACCAGAGCTTCTTTGTGGAGCAAGGGAGGTAGCAGAAGAAAATACCCCCTTCTTTTGTACTCTCACAATCTCTTCTTGCCAGTCCAGATCTGTAATTATATAGGCTTAACAGTGGGCAATAGTTAATGGGAAAAATATATTCTTTGGCCTTCTTGACATTCTTTCTGTTGGGTAATTTCAAGTGTAAAAATTTGTCATGACTTGCTCACTTGTAGAGTGTGTTACTCCCTGCTGGGATTTCAGTTACCATCTTCTCATCTCTAGTGGTATCAGTGCTATTGTTTTTATCAGTCACATAGTACCTACCTTTCTTACATACTAAATTTTATATAAAATATAAAATATTTAATATCTTAAATCTTCTTTCCCTACTCTTCTCCATCTCTCATAATTTGTTCCTGATTTGACCATTTCCAACCTCATTATCCTTTCTGCTTAGGACCATTACCTTGTGCAACCACTAAGAGCTTCTTTGAAACCTGGCTTATCTAACTGGACAGTACTCTTGGAAGCCATGTAAATGTGTGTTTTGATTGCAGTGAATTAAGTTGACCTATAAAATATCTATTGCTGTTCTTTCCGTCAGTTACATACTTGTTTATCTCTTCAGGGCATGCAAAGCTTTTGAAGAAAGACGGGGTGAGGAATTTTCTAGGTCAGAATAGGTGCTCTGAACAGACCATATGTGAAGGGCCTGTCTGGAGTTTTTTTGTAAAAAATGAGAAAACACAGTGAGTAAGGAAAACCCTGTGTAATAGATGCACATAAGTTAACTATATTTTGCCTTCAACTTAAGTACTGTTCTATTTGGCTATACTGAAAAAACAGATAAAAGATTAAGAAACACTACTACAACTGAAATTAAAGCACCTTTCTGCATTTTATAAATTCCACACATTGAAACACCAGAAGGAGGAAGGCTTTTAATCTTGTTTCCATTCTTTATTAAGATGCTTTGTGTAATTAGTTGCATTTCTATTGGAATAAATGGCAATTTGGAATTCATCCAAATTGAAAACCTAAATGAAAAAGGAGCATTAGTGGTGGATTGCATGCTAAAAGAGGCAAACTTCTCTAGGGCAGATCTGTTCATGCAACTTGGCCCTGCTTAAATAAAATCTATAGAATCCATGTGGAATTTAAGAGGGAATGTAGCACATAGGATGGATGAGAATGCAAAAGAAAACAGATTTTCAGCCAGAAGGGCAATTCACTTATAGTTTAATGAAAACCCCCTAAAACCAGACAGAATTATGTATGCTATGTAGAAAGTTTGTTTTGAAATAAAAAAAAGGAAGCCTATAAATAAATGCAAACATATGACTGTGTATTTTACATTATTGAATTGAGTGTGTTTCAACAGTGACTGATACAAGGACTAAGTTGCCAAATGAAATTATGCTGTATTCAGGTGACAGCATTATAAAAGTACTCTTGATGCTGCTGTAGGGTATAGTGTGTCACTGCTTCCAGTTATAAATTCCACTTTGCAGATCGTTGTTTGGCCCTTTTAAAGTATTTGAAAGGCACAAAATTTTCACCTATGTATTCAGGCAGTTATAAATTATAAATATTTTCTCCCCTTTTTTTTTTTTTTTTTACAGCGAAAGACGTGAAGACATTAATCTGTGATGTATTCTTAGTGCTTTGAGGAAAAATGGAGAATTACTAACTTATTTTGGTTTGGGGAAGTTATTACTGATAATGCACATTACCTTTCTGGGGATAAATATTTCATAAAGAGTTTTAGTGTACAGACTTGTGTGCATGAACAACAACCACACAGGACATGATAGACTGGAATGCCTCTGAAAGAGCTGTCACAGTCCATCATGTCAGTCTTAGAGCTGGGGTGTGCTCGAATAAAATTAAAAATTCTCTGGGTTGGTTCTGGTGACATTTTGATTGTGGTGTGAAGAATCCAGCTAAGGAAAGCAGAGACTGCACAGTCTTGATACATGATCAGAAATAGCTTACTGGTTGGTACTGGAGTTTGTAATGCGCCAGAGAAATCATGAACTGCTTGCATGACTTTCAATGCCTAATACTCCTCTTAAAGCCAAGGTAACTGGGCTTTTAGAACATGACCTATGATGATTTATATGATAGATGCAAGAAGTATCTAATTGCATATGGATTTGATAGTTCAAATGTTTGTATTATAGCTAAAGACACAACAAGATGAAACACTGAAAGTGACATAAATTTGTCTGTATACGGAGAGATGAAAGAAACCTCTTTCTCTGTTGGAAGAAACCTGAATTACTCCTATGGAAGCCTTATTTTCCTTTGTTCATTGTTTTAAAGAAGTACTTTTCCTGTGTTTGCTAGTAACAGTAAAGATGGTTTGTGTTATAGCTCCACAGTTTCTTTACAAGTTGATTGATCTAATAGGAGTTTTCTATCATTAAATTCTATAGGCAGACTACAGATCCTTCTTCTACTCGTGCACCAGATTTGAAAAGTTTAATTCTTTTCAATGCATACGTGAAGACCTTTGCATCAAAACATGAATGCATAACTACATGAACATCACATTTTTGGTACTTGTGACTGCATTTGCAGCTGCCAACATTATGTTACTGAAAGTAAGTTTCTCCTGTTAAGTTTCAGGAGTCATCTTTCTAGGACTATCAAAAAGTACAGCTGTTTTTTCCTGATTGGCATTACACTTTTTCACATTTCGTGTCTGTTCTTCCGGGCCTATGTCTAGGTTAAAGCTTTTGCATATACGCAACATCATCATGTTCTGAAGAAACATGTAAGTTATTTATTGCTACTCTCTTTTGACCAATCTTCTCAACTTGTGACATGCAGCAATTGGAAAACAAATTCAAGGCAGTTGTCTACTAGTTTTTGTAGCAGGGCAACTAAAATGTTAGACTATATTTAAATGATCCTCTGCACCAGCTGTAAACACCTGCTTTCATCTAGCATTTCTTCATGAACCTATTGTAACTTCACTTTAAATAAGAATATTTTCATGTGAAGAATCACCCCCATACAATAATTCTGTCGTGGATGGTGCAATAATCAACCTTTCCCACTGCTTCTTTTGCCTAATGTTTTCTGTGTGGCTTAGAAACTGCAGGTAATTATTTACACGTGGTTGTGATCACAAACATTTTCCACAAAGATGAACTGAGACAGAAGAGCTTTCTATCCTTTTACAAACGTAGTACTCTAATGACTTTAGGTCTGATTGTCTTTGGAGTCTGAAAAGGTTGAATTTTCATTTTGTCAAAGGCATCTCAAACAAAATTGGCTAAAAGCATGTTTTATGTTACAGGAGAGTGAAGCCATGAATCACATGGTAACACAGAGTGACTAGTATCAAAGGAGCCCATGGGGGATTTAGGAAAAGGTAGTTAAGCAATTAATGAAGATATTTAAAATCCTAACATGGCAGAGACAGCTTTGAAGGCAGCAAGGGATCAATATGTATTTAATAGACCATCAGATTCTGTGCCAAAAAAGAACTATAACAGACGTCACCCCACTCAGAATGCAAACATGCACAATTTGAAAAATATTTTGTGGCAGCAGTGACATCAGCACATCACACATTGTCATGATAGCTGGGAAAAATATCTTGCCTCAAAGAGAGTATTACCTTTGCTGCTTTTGACTATTTTGGCTGAAAATTGCTGCAGTGATCCAAGCTCTGTCACAGCACACTGAATGCAGTCTTCAAAGAGAAAGGAACATATTGTTACTTAACAGAGGTGGCACAGGTTAGTTATATAATTGATAACAGATAACTGTGACTATGCTTCAGTATCTCAAGGGGTTGATGTGACTATCACTTGCATGTAGGAATGGAACTTTCCAGTTTCCAGAATTGCTGGTCATATTGGATAGATCAAATTTTACTTCTCAGAAAAGGTCAAACTTCTGTGTTTATTATAATGGTTTTCAGAAGCTGTTTATGACTGACCATGCCTGGCATAGTTTCTAAGATGCAGTGTGTTAGGAGTGTGAAAGATTTCTGTAAAGGTCCATTATTTCTTTTTGCAGAAAACCTGTAATTCATGAAGAGCTCATCTTCCTTAGTGGTATTTCTTTAGGTTTCCAGAACAGTGATATATTGTCATCCTTCCCAGTTAAAGTTTTAATGAGGCTGCTGAGGAGGATCATGAACAAAACTACTATTAATGTATTTGTTTCTTCAGACACAGGTGGTGGGGTTCCCTTGTGTCCCCTGCTTCAGGGAAAAATAAAGTTGTTCTAAAAGCTGGCTTGCCTTAAATCAGTTCAAATAGAAGAGAACTAGCAGGTGACAACTGTTCCATTGGTCAAAGTTCAGGGAGTTTCACATGGAGAGGTACAAAGCTGGAAAAAATACAAGGAGTATATACACTGCTATCAGATATCCACACACGGAGAAGACTGGAGACTTCAGTGCAGAGAGACTGAATGTATCCCACAGCTGGCATTATTTCTTTTATTGTTTTTCAATTAAAAGTATGTAAGTTTAACACAAAATTCACCTAAAAACATTAGGAGAGCTATTCTTTATGGTTTCTTTTGGTATCACAGAAGTCTGAACTGAAATCAGTAGCAAAATAGAACGTAAAGCTGAGGATCAACAATTCTCACTGGACCATCAATCTTGGTGGGTTTTTTTTAACTTCTGCTTAGTATTTAACAGGGTTTTTACTCTCGCTGATTTCTTTCAGACCTTGACTCTATTATAGCCATTGCCTGAATTCCAAGTTACCTCTGGTTTTGACATGCTGATTTAAGGAGAGTTTCTCAAGAAACAGTTAATGATGACATGTTTTATAGTGACCTGCTGCTGTGCATTGTTGACAGAGTAGCTTTGCATGTATCATTCTATTTTAAGTGACCATCTAAAAAAATGTATTATAAAGATAATGCATTTATAACAACATGAATTTAGTAACTACCACTATATATCCCTTCTAGAATCATATGCTAATGAAAAAGATGCTCTAATAATTAGGCCCTAAGCCCACTGAATACAACACCTTCCAATTAGCACTCTCCAGCTTGAATACTACCATTAACATTAAACAACAAAACCAAAAATGGTATCAATTCACATAATAGAAACTAATTGATGAAGTTGGAGGGTGTCATTATTTGTGATTACTTTACAGTCATGCACTGAATGTAGGAGAACCCCAGTTAGTAGTTAATCTCTAGCTACCTCTTTGAAGATAATGAAATTGGCTTCCTACTGATGATTATTCATTAACAATTAATTCTTTCTTGGTGATCTGCTTAATTTTCAGCTTCTCACTGCAAACATGCAATGGAATAATTACAAGTGGAAATGAAAAAGCAATTAGTGGCAGATAATGCCAACATCTGATTAAAAAACAGTAGAACACATTAGCCATTCGGTAACTGCAACTTTGCTGCCTTCAGTGGGGAGATGTAAGTTACCCAACAATATTACAGTTCAAGCTGCGTTTCCCTTTTACTGCTTCCCTTACATCACGGTCTGCCACATTAAATGCTTTCTTTTATTCTCTGGGGCATTGACTTGTTGTAAGTAATTTCTAAAGATTAACTATTATTTGAGATGATTTGTCATTCTTTATGTTGAGACTCTCTGTCAAGAAAGAAGGAAAAAAAGTACTTAAGCAAAGTGTTTATTGTATTTACAAGCAAATTTTTTTTTTTTTTTTTTGAGGGAGAATGATTGCAAGTTTGCTTAAGTGAAGTGTGTGGAGACAAAGATCCTGGAATTTAAGCTCCCTTCCCCTAGACAGTGTTTTCTTAAACAAATATTTTCTGGTGTAGCAAATGATAGTTGTCTTTACTGTCACAAGCTTAGCTTGTTTTTTGAAACATGTATGTGAAACATGTTTTGAAACATGTATGTGAGGCTGCTGGGTCTGCAGATCACTACCACAGAAATTGATCTTTTAAAACTGCGCATCATTTATATCATGCAGTACCTACAATCCCATAATTACCAAACACTTAGCAAGAAATCCAACTAAGCAAATAAATGCTTTGCAAGAAATCTACAAAGTCTGTGGGAGATCTGAGACCTGAACTGAGAAGTCGTCTTGCATACACAAGCCACAGGAACTGAAAGGCAGAGTCTCAGCCCAGTCTGGAATATCAGGCTGCATTTTCGCATTGCAGAACCTTCAGCATGGTAAATTGCCATTTCTCGAACAGAGATGATGTGACTGCTCTGGACTAAGTTTACAAAAAAGGTTGCTTTTCAAATGCTGATTAACGAAATGACTTGCTATGATGTGATAATTTTTCAGTTCTGCTGTAGATGAGTGAGTTCACAAACAGGTGAATAAAGAGAGCTGGAAAGGCGGCAAGACTATGCATCAATGGCAGGAACCTCATTAACTGCTTGGTCAGAAAATGACCAATAATAGGAACTACAGGTTATTTTGGTTTTCAGTGTGGAGTCAGCATAGCAGTGAGTGTTGTGATAGACATATGGTCCACTGGCTAATTTTCAAAACAAAAAATTACCAGAATATTAATAGTTAATGTTGCTTGCTTAGTTTGAGAGGCTGATTGTTTTGTTTTCAAAAAGGATGCCTATAGACAGTGTTCAGAGGTTTCTGTAAGAGGAACTGAAAATTACCTCAAAACACCTGGTAAACAGAGACAGATGACAGAGAGTATTTCATGGTGTTTAAAGGTTTCATTTACATTTTCTTCCAAAAATGTATGATGTACATGTGCCGAAATATTTGTCACAAACTCCTGATTTGCAGTTTGAAAGCTTCTTCTCTGTCCTAATGACAGCCAGAATGTGATAAAAGGATAGCCTTTCAGCCTCTGCTGCTATTGCAGATTCTATATCCTCGCTTGCTTTGTAGCTTTCCCTGCTTTTGTAAGAACTCCTGGCAAAATCTTTGTAAAGACATGCCTTCTGTCTTGACTTCCCTCTATCTCCCTTTATTTACTCTGTTTGCTCCAGATAGAAGCTTTGCTTTTGCGATATCATTGGTTCTTGCAGTTTTTCTAACTTTTGCAATTTTCTCCTTTGCTTGTCTTATCCCTGGTATTTTCTTCATCATTTCCTCTACCAAGTGAAAGAATACCTCTATTTCACCTATTCTTAGTATACCACTCTTTTGAAAAAATGGTTTTTCCTCCTTTTCTCTAAGTTATAGTGGGAACTTTTCACATGCATTGTCTCATAATCTCCTGGAGACAATGGTTTTGAATTATTACAAAATTGCTCAGAATTTTTAAGGTACCTCTCTCAATCATATCAGACACATCATCTTATTACACAGCTAATTTCTTATCCTACACCTATTGCTGTGGAAAGTAGGCGTCAGCAGGAAAAACTTTCACAACACTGAGCTTTTCTCTTTATCTGTCAGCAGCCACAGTAACACCATCCTACCTGCTACACAGACTTTCATCTGTCTGTATTACCCATGTAGAATTAGAATGTTAATTATGTGACATGAGTTAGAAAGCAGCAGCAACATATTTCCCTGCAAAACAGCAGTTTTTTCAGTCCAGAAAAAAACATTCACTTTGCCTTCTATTGATACTAAAAGCAAACATTGACCTGCAAAAACCACAGTAAAGGCCTCTAACCAAATGTTCTAACCATATATTTGGTGGAGTATGAACTGATCAGACTAATCACCCAAATTTTTCATGAGAATAACTAAGGGTGTTATCATAGTACCTCCCTTCTCCCACTTAGTAAACTTCTCATTTTGAGAAGACTTCCTCAGTACATCTGAAGAAGATTGGCAAATTGCATGTAAAATGTCAGGGGAATCCTGGTGGCATGGTACTGATGTGTGAAGCTCTTTTTTAGCACAACCTCCACTCAGTTATAGAGGAATGTATTGCACTGTTTATAAATTTAGGGGAGTTTTGTATGAGAAAAATAATTGATTTGTATTTTTTTTCTGCATGAGATTTTTTCTCTGTTATTTCTTTAAACAAGATTCTGCAGCCAGTCCTCAGAAACATATCAATCACATTCAGACGTAAAATAAAGAGAAATAAATTAATAGAAACTGCAATGCTTGTTCCACCTAGTTCTGCCTGGCTGAATTTGTGCTCTGAGTAGTAGAATTGTGTTATTGACACTTGAAAAGCACTTACAGGCCAAAAGTTGCTTCCTGAGGAAGCTCTTGAATGTTTTGTAGTTTTATTTAAGATGTCAAATATAACATTTGTAGCATGGAAGTAAAGCATTAAGCTAAAAATATGCAGCAATAGTGGCCATTTCATTTGCAATCACCAATAAAATAGGAGTCCTCAAATACTAGATTACATTTGTTGATGCATTACCACATTGCATTGATTTCTTTTTCCTTTCATTTTGTAATTAGTAATTCAAACTTGTATTAACGTAGAACATTTACTCAGTAATCCTATAGTATTTAATGTATTAGGTAGTTTAATGAATTTATTAAAAATAATAGTTGGTAAGAAATCATCCACAGGCCTTTCTAAACTTCATGAGCTGAGCGTGTGACTCTGCATAGTCCCTTAAAAGCAGCAGTACCAGTAACATGGTGTGTGCAGTACCTACATAGGAAATCAGTATCACATTCACTGTAAGAATGCACGTTTCCCATATAGCCTACCACCATGAATCTATTTTTTCTTTATAGTACCAAATATGTGACTGGACATGTGATTGGGCTGGTCATCACCATTTGAGTTTCATGGGTTGGGCCACTTACCACTTGCAAAATTTGTAACCTGTTTTAGACATGAAAGCCTTTACAGCAGGCTCTTACCAGCCACCTTGCAGGAAGTATGGTTAGGCAATAGGCAGATGACTGTCTCATTTCTGAAGTAGCAGAAACACTACCTGACCTTTCTACTTCCTTGGGCAAGTTAAGATCTCCACCTAGACACTGAATTCCTCTTGTCTTTCCTAAAAGGTTTTAGAAAGGAAGACGGACAGTTTGTTGAAAATTAAAGACTACTGCATAGAGCCAGGGGTTGATGGCACACAGTGCTGACAAGTCTATGGTTATTCAAGTACAGGTTTTACATTACACAGATGAAAATGGCACTGCTACCCACCTGTAGCATGCTGTCAAAAGTAAGAGCACACACAATAAACTTTGAAATATTCAGGAAAAGCAAGCGGTTTCATTCTTGTTTCATTGGCAAATGATTATCCATCACATCCCCTCAAGTAATTTTCTCATTATCCTCAGCCACTAGAGATTTTGCAACAAGTAATACCAATGCTTTCCTTGCATTCTCTTTTGCATCATGATCTGCAGATTTAGTCTTCAAAAGTCTTACAGATTACAGGTTTTTTGGTTCTAGTTCTAAGACTATCTACATCTGTAGTTTGTATTATTCTCAGATTAAGGCCTTCTTACTCTGTGACACTTGCAGCAGTCCATGGTACACTCCTTACTTTCCTTCTACTGTGCCTGGGATGATGTTTCAGAAATGCAGAGGCAGGCTGTCTGTTCCAGTAAGTGCTTGCTGCTCTCTTCAAACTTCTCAGAGAGACTTCTCAGTCTATTGTTGTCACTAAAAACCAAGAAGGCATCACCTCCCAGACAGCCACTCACTTATTATCTGAAGTCATATTTGACTCCCATCTCCTACTAATTCTTCTCTTTAAATTGTGACTGTAATGGTTTTCCTCTCCCTATGCATACTGGAATTGTCAGCCTGTATCAGTCATCCTTCTGACTGCTCTGCTGACCTTTCCTTCACTTTCATGTTAGAAGCATGCTTTTCTATTTTGACTTCTAACACTTAAAACCTGAATCACGGCTTAAATCTTCTTCAGCACACATAAGCAGAACAGGAAGAAATTCAGATCATTTAGAGAGATGATGCAATGAAGACTGGAAACAGCAGAAGAACAAAGCTAAGGATTAGCATGCCACCTTAAACCCACCATGACAAACTGCTGGTCCTAACACTTAGGTGTCAAAATGTTGTCCAAGAAAATCGCTATAATCCATGATACAAACATTTTACTGCTTGAAAGACTGCTACTGGCTTTGTGTGCTATATATTTTACTTATCTTGAAAGTTCACTCCAGATGTCTTTGGGCTAGAAAAGAAGTCTAGATAGAAAAATGTCTGAAATAATAAATAAAAATGCCAGCAAACAAAATGCATTTAGATTGATGTTGTATCAGAATCAGTTTGTTTTCCTAGCGTAGCATTGTGATTTTGACATAAATGAATATATAAAACAAGATAATCTTTTCTTTGTGTCTAATGTTAGGGACTCATTAATCATTGTGTCTGTGGCTCAGTGGTAGTTTAAATCACATGTAATGTAGCGCAATTGGGTGACAGTTCCAAGAACCAAGAAAGTGTCTATATGAAAGAGTGTGAAGAAGCTCCTGGTATTGTTCATTACAGAAGTAATTTTACCTTATGCAGAAGTACAACCCAAAACAATATGTACTGATAGAGAAGTGTGTGGGTAACTGCCCTGTTAAGAATGTTAATCTGAAATGTAAAATAGGCTTAGATATTCTGGTTAAAGTAATTTTCTGTTACTATCTTACAGTCTACTTAAACTCCACAGATCTTTTTCCTTTTCTCACAAGACCTCATCTCCACTGAAGTGACAATTACCTCTTCTTCTATTAAAGATGCACTGTATTTTCAAGGTTGGAGATCTAGCAATCACCACCTGAAATCCTCACATCCTCAGGTTAGTCTTGGAGCCACATTTATGGTCAGTTCAACAAAACAAGATAGAAAACAAACTTTGCTTGAAGCCTCAGCTTTGTTTCTCATCTATAAAACCTTGCAATAATAGTGTAATGTTTTTTACATTTTGAGAATTTGAACTAGTCCACAAAAAAGAACCAGGTTTTGGCATCTATCTGTTTTTGCTAACTGCACTCTTCACAAAAACAAATAAACAAACAAACACAACCAGACATGAAAAACAAACCACAAACCCACCCCACCCTAAGCCCACAGCTCAGCAGCAGGGTAGGATGTATGTACACACAGCACAAAAGGGAATGCACTGTGGAGCTCTGTGTGCTGCACAGTCTCTTTGCTGTATTTCTCTTCCACTTCTCCCAGTGTATTTCCTTTCACTGGATAGGTGCCTGCCTATACTGTTTTACCACTGAGGTGGTAAAACATTCTTTACTGAATCCCAATCTGGACTTTTAGGGTAAAGTTTTCTCAGGTGCTGGGTGACAATGGCGATCACAGTGGCGATCTCTAGCCAGTAAGGAAGATTGAACTCTGTGACAGTTCTGTGAGTGGATACTCAGGACTTCATTATTCTCCTGCAAGAGGGAGAAAAACAGTGTCATGATGAGGTCCTGGAGAAACTGAGGAAGTTTTTAAAAGTAGGAACAAATGGTGGGGAAAAAATTAATTCTTTCAATCTTTTTGTCCAGCATCTCCAGGCACTTCTGTTTGCATAGACAGATCTGCTGGATTTAGTTTACCAGCAAGCAACACTCTGAGAGGCACTGACCTCAGCAGGGACAAATTTCTGAAGTACATTCTTAGTAACATGAAAATGTTCAAAGTCCTCAAAAGACTCACAGCCTATGCTGATCCTCACACTGCTCTTAAGGCAGTGACAGACCAAGCTCATTTCAAAGATAAGATGGCAACGTCTACATCAGACACTTTGAGCTCTAGTCTTCTGTAGAAATTAGTGTCACACAATCAGTGCCACAGTCATTTACGAGCTGTGTGATCCATAGGCAATAACAAACCAAACTGAACTCCACCCAAAACCCTATCACTCTAATATGCAGGCGGTGGAGAGGTAAGAAACCCAATGTGTTTGATTTGTAAGCTTGTTTTGGTTAGCACCTACTTACTAAACGTTGTTACAGTTAGCTACTATATGCAGACAAGATGAAAACAGGTGCTGAACTGTCTTGAAGTTCAATTGAAGGGGAAAGGGATGACATTCACAGTTGAGCTGTTTTCTAGATTTGCTGGTAAAGTATGAATGACAAGCATGTAATGTGAAGTGTTCCTTTCAGAAAATCTGAATTCTTCTGTGATGGAAAACATACCTTCTTTTATTGAAATAGTAGAAGTAGGACCATATAGATCTCTTTTCTTTACACAGTGTATGGTGGCTGGTATTAGGTGAAATGATTGCACTATATTCCTGGCTAGGCATTTTTCTTAAGGGCTGAATTTTATTCTTCAGTACTTAAAGCACATATTACAAATAAAAGTTGATGTTCACGTGTCCTTTTCCACAGAGGTCCACCCTTGCCAGGTCCACCCTGCTCTTATCTTTGCAAGGGGCTCATCCTTCTGTAGTGCAGTAGTTTGGCATCATCCTTGAACTTCACAAGACTACTTTTGGCCCTTTAGTCTCTCTGGGTCCCTCTGAATGGCAGCTCTGCCCTCAAGTGTATTGATCAGTTCTCTCCAAATCAGTGCCAGCTGTGAAGAACTGAAGTATCTTTAATCAAAAATAGGAATTTGACTCCTGTCCCTCTCCTGTCCCAGGTATGACACAAGTCCAAGGCTGAATTCCCCATGGCTTTCTCCCCAGTAAGTTCTCAGTGGGCACTTCTGCCTCTGAAGATGTCCTGCTGTCTTCTCCAGGAGTCTCTCCCACACGTATGTCTGGTCAGGCGGTGAGGACAGCTGTCCCTCTGCCCAAAACAGGAGCGATGTCTGAGGAGCAGCAGTTTCCAGTTATGTAATAGCTCAGACCTCAGTCAAAATATGTTAAAAGTTTCTGTTTGGGACTTGAATGATTTTGTTTTTCAGACTGTTTGGGATTTAGTTGATTTGTTTTCATTCTCTTTCTGTCAGGAGCTCAACCAGTCTTCCAATGCAGCTCTATAACTGTGGAAATCGGTAATTAATTAATCACTAGTCAAACTCTGGTGCCAGTGAAATCAGTGTGGAACTTTTGGCCTTGAAAGGATGACCACTCACACCTAACAGTGACTAGTTTAACATTTGAAAGGAAGCCAATGGAAAAGTATTCTCACTGTTAAGGTCTATTCAATTGATACTCTGCAGAATCTAACTGTAAAAAGTAAACACAAAATTCTCTTTCTCAAGGAAGTTCCATCTAGAGTTTTCTAATAAGTGCTGTGGAACAATTCATATGCTAGCATGTGGGTTTTTTTCTTTTGCCTATGTACAGTCTCTGCCACTCAGGATACAGTAAGATGATCTATTTTTAATTTACTTATTGACTCAGAAGATTGGAGTAAGGAGTGCAGCAAATACTTCTTACTATACAGACAGTGAGATCCAGATCCTCATTAGAGCATATATATTATAGATTGGTTCATAGATTTATTGTTTACCCTCAGAAGCAAGTAGTCAGCTTTTCCTGAGACTACAGAACATTCTCAGCTTCCTGCCTTCCAGCCTCCTAGACTTGTTTCCAATGAATGCTGATGGACTGCAAGAAGCTGCTCATTAAAACCTAAAGTCTTACACAAAGGAAATACCTTAGCAGCTGACTGAGTCTAAAAAGGGTTGAAAATAAACTAGGAGAATAACAGGAAGCTGTTCTAAAGCTCTGAATATTGATCTACTAAAATCTTGCCTTAATTCTCCCTACATTTACAGCAGACTGTGGTCCCATTCCCTCTTAGTGTTTATTTTAAAGAACTTTTACAACCTTCAAAAAAATCTTTGGTCATGGTGAAACAGATTTTTTTCTATTTCTACAATCAAATGCAAGATTTCACAGCTCTTTTATCACATTACAAAAGTCCCCCCATGCTGTGCATCATGATCACGCAGACACAAGGCAATGAAGCTTACCAGGTTACCCAAGCACAGCTGAAGGAACAATGTACTAAAAATACATGTATACACTCTACAGTTACATATGTGCACACATATTATGTTGTTTTGTGAGATGGAAAAGAAAAAAATCTTTCTACCAAATAAAAACACTGAAAATTAAATGACAACAGCAGCAGATGTTAAAGCAAATCATCTAATTAAGATGATTTCATCAACCGTTTTAAAAAACATTTAAAAAGGCAGTATTTTATTAAGTCACCAGAAGAAAAGTTGATTATGCTTGCATATACAGGCACAATAATACTGTAGCTGAAGCTGCCCTTTCAAGCGTGAAAACAAATGATACTTTCAAAACTGTTTATGTTTTTTATCCAGCTGTGTTTCACATCCTGCTAAGGAAAAGTATACACATTAAAAAATTCTTAAGAACGGCAACTCACAGCCAGGAAATTACAATTAAAACCAACAGAAGTTTTGCCTCGGTCAAGACTGCAGAATGACTTCCACACAGCATGGAGAATAGCTTCATTCAGGCAGTGGGAAGGACCATAACACCAATTTGCAAACATAGGGAACCTCATTTTCACTTCTATTCTTTGCTTGGGTGGGCTAAATTCTGTCTCAGAAAAACCTGAATCAAAAGCCAGAATGAAGACAGAACAATATGAGTCTGCATTTTAATTCTGATGTTGACAGAAAATCAAAAGGTAGAACTTTGTCCTTCTCCCTTAGAATAATGTTACTATAAACTACTGTCCCCTCCTCTTAGGTTGGCCCTTCCTTTCAGTTATACTGTAAAGTGCAGTATTGGGTTTTTACTGCTCACTGTCATTCTTACTGTAAAACATGGAGTATGGGAGAGTTGCAGGGGCTGCCTCCTTACCACAGCATAATGTATATTCAGCTTCCTCTTTCACTGAGTTTTATAATGAGGAGCACACTTGACTTCATGCCACTTGTTGAATTTTTATTTCCAGCTCTCACCATTTTTATTTTAAAATGGCTACTGGATAAAATAGTAGATATTCACTAAAAAAAAAAAAAAAAGAAATTAAATATGTAACTGCACTGTCTTCTTTCTATCCTTCCTGAGATCCAGTTCATGCTGGAATTCATACTGGGCAGTTTAATTTCTGAAAGGTCTCTGGTTCCTCTTGTTTTCTTTCTTATCATAATTGCTTCTGTAGGAATGTATTTTTACTACTTCTAAAGCAGTCTGCAAAAGCACATTATGCTTTAGAAGAAAAGAAAGTTTTTATTATGAATGTTACAATAAAGGGTAATAATTCTCAGTCTTATCTATTTCTTTTAACCCATCTTCATGCCTGTTTGTTAGTTTTCCTTTTATTTAAATCCTTCTTCATCAAAGCAAGGCATTACCCTTCATCTCTTTGGAGGAACATGACTAGACTCTTTCTCTCACTAGTGTTATTCCTAGAGATTTCCAAAGGAGGCTTTTCCCTCTCATCCTGGCCCCCATTACAGACTCCTGGTACAGAAGACTTCTTTTTTTTTTTTTCTTCTTCCTTTGAAGAGTAGTGAGTCACAGCACGAGCAAGTAAACAGGCTCTTCCTAACACCCTCCACAGGGGGTAGCTTACAAGCAGTGCTGGGGAAGAAGAGCTGGGACAGAATTAACCTAACTAGCTGAGACAATGAAAGAAGTGCAATGCTTAGTGCAATAAAGTGAAGTGGGGCTTCAGGAACAGAACTTGTTTTTTACAGTTGAGATTCTTGACCATAAAATTCCTCCATAAGAAACTCAATTGAGCTTCAAAACTGTTTTGTGATGTGGTCAGGTCTCACTTTCATGTTTTTGTATAGATGTTTTCAAGATGGGAATAAAACCATATTGACAAAGTTTATATTTATCCCTCTTCCTTCCTGAATGATTCTGACAGCAAGTCCATTAAGCAGTAATAAACCTTGACTGGAAAGATACTAAATTGATGTCGCATGTGGATGTTACTTAATAATATTACTATCAATTATTTTCAGTGGTTGCCTCAGCAACAATGTGGAAAAAAACAAGTAGATTCTGACAACATTAGAACTCAAGTGAAATGTTTCCTCTTTTACAAATAGTTCCTTTGACAATCTCAGGTTCACTGGCACTACAAAAACTTTTTTTTAAGAACCTGAAGGTAATTACTAGACTCACAAGGACTGCAAGACCTGAAAACCTGCTGTAAATTAGAAAAACTTACAGAGGCAAGTTCTCAGAGTAACAGCACCTTTCTTTCGGTGAGGTGATCAGATTTTTCCAGAGAAAGCAAACTGTAAAGATATTTTCATCAACAGAAAGTGGAACATCTAGTAAAACCTTCTTGTGCTGAGAATGACAAGGATATCATAACTGTTATTAAATACTTGAATTGATGTTCAAGGTTGCCATTGTTCAAGTCACCATAAAAAAGTATCAATAAATAGTTGTTTTGTCATTAAAAAACAACAGGTTGGTGAAGAGTTGAGATATACTGTTTCCTTCAAAATACATCAAAGGCAGGGCGGTCCCATGGCGTAAAGAAAAGCACTCCAGACTCTGAATCCCAAGGGCCTGAGTTCCAGTCTCAGTGGGGGCTATCCCCTGGGGAGTTAAATGCCTCCCTGTCATCTGATCCCGTCAGATCTCGAATGCTCAGCAGGGTCAGCCCCGGTTAGTACCAGGCGCTGTAGACAGTCCCGAGGATTTCACTGTCACTGTTCAAGCTCGCTCGGCCGTGGCAAATGGACCTTAGGACTCAAAACGGTGGGGCCAGTTCTGTGCACGCTGTGCCTCACCTAAAAAATCCACTGCGCAGGCTGGAAGGGCACAGCCACGTGGGGAGAGCCCTTCCCAAGATCCTCGTTCACGAAGTCTGGCCATACAATACATCAAAGGCAAGGAATACCTGAATATTTAAATAGTCTAAGTCAATTCATATGAAACAGTGACATCAAAAGTACTAAATATTTATACCAGATGGAGGGAAAGAAATTGTGACCAGGGGCTTAAACACGATAGATACCTCACGGCAGACTGTCACAGCTGTAAGGCAGAGCTTCTCTTCTGACTAGCTGTTCCCTTGCAGTTTTCAGTTGATTAATGAAAGCCACTCTACAGTAGAAAAATGTAAGAGCCAGGAACTGTGTCTGCTGTCTATTGTGAGTGGATATTGTGGTATGTTGGTACACAGCAGTGGTGGATGTTTTCTCACAGAGAGGAAGAACCATTGTCCAGAAGTGATTCCTTGTGGATGTTGATATGGGAGTTTCCTAGCTTGGGAGGAAAGTTAAACTCTTTCTCTACTACCATATGTTAGCAACTTCCCTAGCTGCAGTTAATTTGTTTCAGCAAAGAAAAATTCAGCTGCAACTACTGGAATTGAAATTTTGGCGAAATACTGATTTTCAGATAGGCAGAGTTTTTCTTTATTCTTCACACGGACATTTTCAACCGAGTCCTGTCATTTATATTGAACTCAAATTTTTAATTTGAAAATCCAATTTTTTTTATCCAAAAATTATGTATTTTTTAAACCAACCCCCACACATGCTGCAGAAAAGTTAATTAGTCCTGTCTTCATTAGATAGACATTGTTCTGGTAATTTTGAGCTAGTGTCATTAAGCTGAACTTTCTGGATGACTCCACTAACCCTTGTTTAAATGCATTACAAGGTCACATCACAAAAATGAAACTGCTTAAAATTACTAAGATTTCTCACACAAAGTGGCCTGTAAACCCCCAGGCTCTCTCACTGCTAGTTGATACAAGTCACCTTTGTACAGATTTGAATAATCCAGAAAAACAGAACTGTTGCAGCATAACCTTTAGTGCTGGTCTGAAAGCCGAGAGGGTGGAACTTCTGCTCTGTGCTCCGTTCTTCACAAGTGTCTTCAAAGAGAGTGACATTTCAAGGACCTTTGAATGTATGTCAGAATTGGTCTGCTCATGAATTTGCAGCCAGAAACAGGAATGTCCTCATTAATTGTGATGTCTCCCTGTCTGGGTTGGACAGTGGGTGGGCGGTGTCTTTGGTGGGTCCTACAGCACTTGGAGTTTATGCTTCATTGAAAACTTGAAGCTGAGCACAAATAAGGGCAAGACATTGGTAGTGGAAAAGCTTATGTGGGAAGTGGATAGATAATGTATTAAACCTTCTTTTTCATGTAGTGTTGAAGGAGGTGTTTGTGGTCTGTGATGAGAAGTGTTTTGCATTTCTGTGCACATTTAGCAATGTTTTTTCTCTGTATGAACACGTGACCATCAAAGCCCTTTATATTTGTTGCAGCAGATGTAGGAAAGCATAAGGCCTTACAATTTCCTCTCCTATAGAGCTGGTATTTGTGTGTTTTTTTCTGATGGAGGCACTTGAGTGGGTAATGTCTGCAGTAAAGACACTCGAGACATTACTGCAAAGGTCAAAAGCAAGCCTGTTTTCCTTTTGCTCGCATATATGTTATGTTGGTTCCCATATACCATGCTATAAAAGTTTCCTTTAACAACTTTCACCCAGAAATACAAAGCCCTGTTGCCTGTGTACCCTCTGTGTGTAAGATTAGATAAAGGCAAGCTTTGCCTTCACTGTTAGCCAACCATAGACACACTGTGGTTAACATCCTGCCACAGTTCAACCAAAAAGTGTTGTTGACAGGCAGACTGTTTTGGCTTGGGCTCATTATTTGCTTCCAGTTGCTTGGAGCTCTGGCAGTGTACATATGCTCTGAGAAAAACTACAGCAAATAGGTGAAGAAAATGTTGCAGAGGTCATCCACAACTACAGGGAAAATGAGCCCTAAGACATCTATGCCATGCTGCATGGTGTTGGCAGACTGGGGCCTGCTCACAGCCCTCAGGACCTACTGCATCTCTTGTCCAACTCACTGGCAGAATCAAATTGCACAGCCTGGCTCCTGTAGAGCTTTCTTAAAAGAGCCACTTTGGGGCCTGGAGTCGCAGAATTAGAAAGCCAAACCAATCTGCATTACATCTTTAAGACAATGTATCTGAATCTGATTTGCATATTTTACCTTTTTCTCACTCATTCATCTCCTACCTATCCCTTTTGGCTCAAATAAACCCACAAGTTGTGGAGCAAAAACTGCACGTCAATAGCCAGCTGGCCATCCTGTGCACTCTAGGACCTGATGAAGGGTGACTAACATGTGGAAGGCAGGGAGGAGATGCTGACCCTCTTTGCAGACTTTTGTTTTTCACAGAGGTAGTGGGTACTCGGCAATGGAGCCTGAACAGGCTCAGGATTAGAACTGAATGAATAAGGAGTAAAGGTTCAAGTTTGCCTTCCTCACTAAAGTGTTAGTAGATCAACTACCACCTCAGCAAGATTCAACTTGCATGATTTCTTCAAAACTTTCCAAAATCAGAGAAAAAAATTCAGTCAGTTATGTTCATCATTGAAATAGTAGGCATACTTTTCACCTCAGAGGTCATTTCTTGATGTTAGTGTTAAAAAATGCCCTGTTTCCCCCAGCAGAGTTACCCAATTTGTCTTTGCAATGAATGCCAATGTAAATTATCTCAACTAGAAGCACATGAAACGTGCTGCACCTATTCAGAAATGCAGTTAAAAAACCTACATAAATAAAAAACCTCAACTTGAGGCTGGAAATAAGTTCTTCAATCACAGGACACAAGTTGAATTTATTTACTATAATAAATCAAAAGCAATTTCAAAGGTGGCACTCCAGCATGCAGTTGCAGAGTAGGGGACAATCACTGGTATTTGCGCTCTGCACTGTAAGGAGGAGAAGCTGGGAGCGCTTCCTTTGCTCATCCTTTGGGTCACTGCCACAGGGTAGAATCAGGTAAGTTTATGGCACAAGGCAGGTGCCAAATACTGAGACAGTGACAGCACAGCATTAGAGGCAGAAGTAAAACTGTGTGTGGTCCTAAACCACTGTGTCTCCCACTGGCTATTTCTTTCCCAGGAAGACATCACACCTTTGTGTGGCTGTCACATACAGCTAACTCAGCTTCACAAAGCTGCTGCCAGTAAGTCTTTTGCCTTAACACGAAATTCCAGCCACATTTTACACTTGCATTTACAGGTGCCTCAAGGCACAAACACATTAGATCTGCAGAAGTTGTGCACAATCTCTTGACTCTCTATACCCTTTTTCTTCCATTCCAACTGCCTAACAGCTCTGATGTGATCCTTCTCACCAGGTTTTCAGGGAATGAATAGGCAACCTCTAGTCTTGATGGCCAGGGGATTTATCCCACCAAACCAGCCCAGCCCAGTAGCTGCAGCAGATCACAAGATAAGGAGCTGCTCCTCATACTTCTTGCAAAATGTAGTGTTTGGGTGGATATCACACTCCCTCTTACTGTGATCCTTGCTGCAGCTGTCAGCATGATTGCTCAGCATGTTTGAGGAAGTTGCTTTGGAGCGTATGAGTAATTTCCTTTACTGGTGTTTAGGGTTGTTTGTCAGTCTGAATTTTTTCTCTGCCAAATATGGTGGGCACAAAGTGCCATAAGCAGAAGAACCCCTATCTACAACTGGTGGACACAGCTGGTCTGGATCACTCAGATCACCAAATTCCCACCTGGACTGGGTCACTGCTTCTATGGAACTGCTACAGGATCTGATGATCTGCACATTTAAGGGTGGCCAGTCCTTATAAACACTAGTCTGCACCATCAGAAATATCTTGATTCCTTTGTGGAGGTTCAAAAACCTCTTATTTTCCCATCTAAACCAGAAATAGGTTATCAAATGGACAGTGTGAAAGGGTAGATTTAAATATTTGCATTATTTAGGAATTTGTGTCTACTTCATTTTGATGGGGCCCTAGTATGAGCTTTGCATGGTATAAACAAAACCAATTACTGAGAATGTGGTGATGAGGCGACAATTTTTGCCATACTCTTTGAATGGCAAAAAGTAAAAGCCATTACTCTTAATCAATCAATAGCTGCTTGATAAATCACTTACTACCCATACATGGAAAAAGGTCTTAAGATTTGTGTATGTACAAAAAATACTGGTCTTCATTGCATGTTACATTTTGAAACAGACTATTAAATATGTACTCACAGTTCATTTTGTCTTAAGCGTGGTACTAAGACAAGACAAAACAACCCTTGTATCAGGACTTTTATCAAAAGTTGTTTTGGCTTTCATGGTCTATATAATTTTATAACTGTATCCCTTTTTTCCTTCTTAAAGGAGTTTTTCAGAGTATCTCATCTTTTTATAATTAGATAAAAACTGGGAATCAAATTGAAGAAGAGCAGTGTTTTCTAGAAGTAAGTGGCACAGAAATCAGTGCAGTGGGATTCCTGTCTTATGCAGTTGAAATATGACAAGGTGTTTTTTTCTTCCCCTCCGTTGCACCACCCAGAGTGTCTTGTGTTATATCTTCGTTACCAGGTACATATACTGCCAAAAAATGTCAAAGTCTATACTCCCTTAAGGCTGGATTTTGTTTGCTCACCTTGATGAGAATTTATTTTCATAGGAATTCATCAGGAATTTGATTATTTATGGGAGGGAACATGTTAATTTGTTTTCCAAGAAGAAGATATATTACTGACATCAACTGGCTGTGGCTGTCTAGAGATATTTTACAATCTTTTTTTTTTTTTTTTTTTTTTTTTTGAGACAAAGCTTTCTTTATTCTCTAGGCCATAGTGGTTGCTGCATACTTTATTTTTGTAGGAGGGAAGGTGTTTGAGACCTTTCTCCTTGAATGGCAGCATTAAAATTTTTTAAGTTGTGTGACTTCATGACTTTTTGGCCCACTTAAGATCAATTATGGTCGCAGAAGGATCAAAGTGATGCAGTGCCCTAGGACAAAAGAGGCAGATTGCAACTGGGGAGCTCTTGGGCTTACATGGCAGTTGTGGTGAACACAAGGAAGATCTGCTGGTGTGTTGCAGAGTGACTGGCTTTTGTAAACTGTTTGCTGGGTCATCTCTCTGCTTCAGTCTGCAAACACAGGAGTTGTACAGGGAAAAGAATCCTAGCAGCATCTCAGTGAAACACCGTTCACTGCACCAGAGTGGGAAGTTTCATTTTCCTGCAACTCACCTTTCACAGACGTTGGTAGGTTTGACTGTTAGTGATTGACAGTGATATCACTCCTAATTTGAGGAAACTGAGAGCTGTCTCAGTTGAGTGCCAAACCATAGGTGTGTGTCTTAGGGAGAAGCAATGAGGAATTTAACTATATTACATCCAATAAGGGCCACATGTGCGTGTTGGGTTCTCCCCATCCCACTGTTTTTGCCAGGATCCCACATGCAAAGGTCACATCTAAAGGCTATGTGTGCGTTTTCCAGTTTTCAAATAAGCAAACAGGAAGGAGCAAATTATTGCTGAAGACCTTGTTCTCCACTATGTCTACCCTGTGAAAAAGTCCTATCTTAAAACTACCGGATTCACTGGGTGTGAAACAAGGGCAGGCAGCCTGTATGCAGTGCACTGCTGCTGCTCTGTACCCTGTCCTTTGCCTTGAGTGGGTTTTTGTGGCTTACCAGCAAGATTCCCCCTGGAGAGGAGATCACAATCCAGACAGGAGCTTTCCCCACCTTTCTGTGAGACCAGCCATGTCGCAGGACAGGAGGGGCTGCAATCTCCTCTCCAGGCTGAAGGTGATCCTTGATATGAAACAGATAGGAACAGACTTGCACTGGTATAAAATATAGCTAAGCTTGGTGAGTTGGACATGCCAGTTGTCTTTCCTCTTGCTCCTGTGTGCTCTGCCAGCAGTGGCTAGCAGTGGCTACTTGGGGGGATCCAACTCTTTGAGGTTTCTGAGGAAACCCGCATGACTGGGACTCGAGCTCAGCACTGGTGAGCCTGTGCATGTTCTGCTTGCAGCCTCACCGCTGCTGACAATGCTCAAATGCTGAGGGGGCCACTGGCATCATCCCACAAGCACAGCCACTGCAATCCCTTGCACACTCTGGGCAGTTCACTGAGTGGCCTGGGAGCAGGCAGTGGGAGATGTACAACATGCTAGCAGCACCAGAAGAATCCTCAAAGGTGCCTCTGTGGATTTAATGCTTGAGGATTTGGTCTGAATCTTATAAGGTGAGTCCACAGAACTCCTTATGACTGTTGGATTCGGTGATCCTTGTGGATCCCTTCCAACTTAGCATATTCAGTGATTCTGTGACCACTGGATCACTCCAGAGCACGGGAAAACTATGATACAGTACAAGCCAGTGGCTGATTCCCCTTTTAATCATACATTATACATAATATATGAAACAAATTTTTAAATTAAATAAAATATATTTATATAATTACAAATAATATATACATAAACATGTATGTAGACATACATATAAGGTACATACTTTTAATTATACATGATGTATCTATTTAGAGAAGTTCATTCAAGAAGTTTTACTGTAAAAATCCATCCTACGGGGATCAGCCTGGCATTTTTCACTTTATCATTCAGAGGCAAATGCATATGGAGCTCCACATCCCTTATCAGTCACAAACCCTTTTAACAGCTTGCTTAACGGTTTGGAATATTGACAGAATAGCTTGATGGCCCACAAAAGGTCACACAAAGTTTCTGATAATGACATTATATTGACGAAAAGCGGCCTTAAGGTTTTCTTTGGGGGACTGTTGTTCAGGAGACTAGGAAAGTGCATCCTAGGTCACAAGCATATGTGTATTAGGATGAAAGAGTGAAGCACCCAGAGGAAAGAATAAAGACCTGTTGTAATTTAACCTGATTATAAATCAGGAGCATGGCTATTCTTTAGCCCACTTTTTTAAAGTGGCTAAAAATACAGAAGGCTGGATTATGCTCCCCACTCTACTCCCCGCACCCTGCACGAGGAAGGGTCTGGAGCCTCCTTCTTTGCACAGCCCATGTGAGGGCTGTCCCCAGCCTTTCCCCACTGCTTGTGAGAGCACAGAGGCTGTGGGTGAGTTGCTCATTTGCACCAGTGGTGTGAAAGATAGGAACAAACTGAAAGGGATGATAAGGTAGTTAGGAAGAAGGACATAACACCCCATCAGGCTTTCCAGCTGTTAATTGTACCCAGCCCCACTACACCATTCAAGTAATCTCTGAAGTTAAAAACACTATTATCCCATGAGCTGTCAGGCCCATTTGTATATGCCATGCTTGTTAAATCTAAGTGTGAACTATAGTGTATCTCATTAAGTTAAAGGTGCTGTTTTAATATTAGCATATATGTTGGAAGGACATTTTTAGGTTTTTTGGCAGGCGATGTTGTTTGGAGGTTTTTACTTTTAAAACTTGTTACGGAAAAAAATTAGCCAAGAAATCAAAGTTTTCAATTTTGGAAATGTTTAAGTAAACCATGTAAATGTCATCACTGGAGAAGCCTTGTGGATTTAGCAAGCTAAATGTGTGCAAATGTTTGTCTGGCTATTATATTAAATCATTCTCTTAAAGCTATTCAACTAGCAAGATTTCACAATGAAAATTTTCTGTGACAATTAACCCCAAGAAGATACCCCCAGCAATAGCAAATGCTTTGTGCTATTTATTCTAGGAAGGCTGGTTCTTCCATCCTTTCCACAGCAGCAGGCCTATGTCATGCTTTTCTGGGTAGTATTCTTGGAATCATCTCTCCAATGATTCAGGGATAAATCTCATCACAAATCTTTATAGGACCTATTTTTTTTGGTTTTTTGTTTTTTTTTTTTTTCCCCCTAATGTGATTTCTGGAAAAAGGCTTTTCTTGGGAAAGGGTTGGTATGAATACATATCACATTTAAGAACTTCTCAACAGAGCTTCAAAATGCTTAGCTGCCATCTTACCATTTCTGAAACATCTAAAGCTTTCATTTTAAAATTTCAGGTAATTTAATCCCACAGTCCCTCCATTCCCACTCCAGTCATGCAGATTTGATTGTTGATTCAAATGCTGAAAATCTTTCACTAGATAAAATGCATTCTAATCTGGCCACTGCTACTTTCAAGCTAAAATTCAGGTATAGAAACTTACCTGGCTTCAAAAAAGGTCAGCTTTTCAAAACACAGCATATATATATATATATATATAAACTATACTATTATATATAATAAAGATAATTTAATATAAGGGTGATTCTTGTTCTTGCATGTTAAAGGTCTATGATTTATCTGTTTTGACTGTGATAGACATCTTCAGATTGAAGCACCTTTAGTAAAAAATGCACACAAAAAACTGTAAAATTTCAAATCCTAAAAAAGGGGGTAGAAAGTTGAAAACAAGCAATCTATATATGTCTTTGTTTCATAAAGATTTGAGGAGTTGTAAAAGTCAGATATAAAACACAGTACTCCATGACATATCAGAGGTTTCAAGTTTACAGCTGTGGCCCCAGCAGCAGTTTTTGTTAATCCCACTCCAACTTTATCAATAATTCTGTCTGAACTACATGTAAAAGCACAAGATTCTTTGAAGTCTGGAGACAAAATTCAGCCAAATTGTCTCTGGGCAAATTTCTGTCAACACAAAGCCCTGTGGAACTGATTTAAAGTCAATAGGAGCTTTTAATGAACAAGAGAATTGGAGTGGCAGGGGGCACGCATGAGCAGTTTGCACCACCCTCGTTCCTCACTGCATCTTACACAATACTGGTTTGTGCAGCAGGCCGAAGGAAAAGAAGTGGCTTACAAAGAACAGCCACCAAAGTGAAGGCTGGCAAAAAAGGAAGAGTGGGAAAGTTGCTTGTCCAACTCCTGTTGTGGATAGCACCATAACACAAGAACAGAATACTGGGTTAGAGCAGCATCCGTTCTGCTTAATACATTCCTCAGTGTTAGCCATTAGTGGATGTTAACATAAGTTCACAGAGGTGAAGTGAGAATATGTAAAACAGTTGACCAGCTTCACTGCTAAATATATTGAGCAGAATATTAAAAATGCTGCTGACATATTCAGACAGGCTGAATGGTAGCTATGTCTTTGCTTACTCTGAGCTTCGGTTTGTGTTTCTTTTCTGTCACAATTGAAACTGAGCTAAGAGTGCTGCTGCAGATGGGGAGGACATCGTGCCTGACATAGAAGGAGTGATGGTTGTACAAAACCTAGAACTCCTCATGCAACGATGTAAGCACGTCACATGTTCTATATGGCAGAGAGACAACTTCATCTATCACACAATTACCTCCAGGGTAGAAGAGGGGAGCCATTTAAAGGGACATAACACTACCCAATGACTAAGGACAAAAAGCAAATATTATCTACAAAAGCAAAATTATGCATGAACTGTTGGGAGTACAATGGTTTATAATTTCATTCTGCTTCCACTGAAGTCTGTTTGACTATTTCAACATGGATAGAACTATGCCTGCTGCAATTTCTCAGTGGAAGTTTGGTTGAGGTATAACAGCTAACGTCATACTGATAACAAAACTGCTGCAGGAGCAGTATAGAGAGTACAAGCTGACATGATCTTGGAATGGAAATTTCTATCAACCAGCCCTTGCTGAGAGGCAGCCATGGGGTGCGAGTCCGGTATGCTGGAGCACCACAACCTGCTCTGTGACACATTCCTTGGGAATTTGCCTATCCAAGTACTGATTAGGCCTGATCTTTCCTGACATCAGAAATCAATCAAGAAGGAAATTAAATGGTATTAGATTATCTATAAGGCAACTGTCTAAGCATGCAAGTGTGTAGAGGTCTGTTATGCCTCAGGAAAAAAGAATTACTCCTTGACAACTGAACTGAAAATTGTAAGCTATTATTTGCTGGATGTACTTACAGAATGATCAGTAAACTCAGAATTGCAGCTGAAAATTCCACATTGAAGCCCTGATGAAAAAGATACGCTTTACTCCAAACATGTTGAGTCATTGAAACCAAAACTTCTGCTAGACAGGGTCATTTTCCATGGATTAAACAGAGCATGTGTTTGTTCAGAACAATCCAAACTCAAGCCTCAAAGTGAACCAGAAAAGGATTTCTACTTGGTATTTTCCCACAGATAGGTATGCAATCACTAATTACTTGCATCTTATTGAGCTAAGTCGGTCTTAAACAGTTGCATTTGAGTAATTTTTCACCAGTCTGTGTTGATATTTTTATTTTTTTTAACAAAGACTATAAAAATTGTGATAGCAGGCAATCAAGTGGTCTCCTGTGCCTCTGCACTGGCACACTGACCAGTGCTGTCAGTTTGAAATGCCTTGTATATAAAATGAGATACCTGGCTCCTTAGGGACAGATGGATTTGTTGCTGGCTATTTGTGGATAGAGAGGTTCCTGGCCCATACTGTCACGCAGGCGTACTGGCAGGACAACTACACTTGAATAGGTAGGGCTTACTTCCATTTTATCAGCAGCCCCTCCTCAAAGCAAAGCAGTGTTTGTTCTGTCTATGTTAACTGGTCTTCAGTGTTTTGTTTAAGCCACAACAAAGCTGAGACACATTGAGAGAACAGACCAGAAAGGTGGAAAATTAAATAGCCATTTCTGCTGCTTTAATAAGGAATATCTGACTCAAATTCTTTCTCTTTATTGAAGCAAGAAGATGCAAGATTCAAGCTACCTGTATGTTTCTGGTAGAGAAAAAGAAGAAAACTCTTAAAGCAGTTGTCCTCTGTCCTGATTATAAGTTGGATGAAAAGAGCACTTTCCTAAAGCTGTTCGTTAAATATCGAAGAATACCACCTGGAAAATCAATACCTAAGAAAACAGCTGAGATATTGACAAGCTTGCAAACAAAAAAATAAACACATCAGAAGCCTGGTTTCCTAGCACTTCCAGTTCATATTTGAGGCTGAAAGCTGCAGAATGTATGTTGGCTTTTGGCTGCCTTTCTGAACCCAATAGTAACTATCAACAGCTTGGGAAGTTTGGTTCAGAGTTTCAGTAGTGCCTGCAAGTTAATACCAGATGTGTACACAGCTAAATAAGTTCTTCGGTTCCTTGCTTTCTATATATGCTGCTGCAAGAGTCTTTTTTGTCTTATATTCTCTTCTAAAACATTAAATCAACAGGTTTCAGACCTGTCTGGAACCAGGCTGTAGTAGTACAACTATAACTTACAGAAACATTTTATTTGATGCAGCCTTTTTCTTATATTCCCAGCAGGCTAGATTTTGGGTGTTTTTTGGTTGATTGGGCTGTTTGGGGGTTGTTTTTCTTTATTTGGTTAGGGGTTTTTTGCTGTTGCTTTGGTTTTCGGTTTTTTGGGTGTTTTTTTTGTTTGTTTGTTTGTTGTTTTTTTTTTTTAGTTTAGAGTGCCAGACACTCACCCAGACCACATTTCTTCTCATGTGGTATTCCTCAACTGTTAATTCCACTATATCTTTGCCTATTCACAACTCATTATATAAGATTAGTAACCTAAATCACATGGCACTGTTTGTACTCTTTGCCTGGATGACGGTGAGTGCCCTACTGGGGCACCAATACCTTATTTGCAAATAAAATAAGTTGTCACTTAGTGAAAAGCCAAACATTTGTGTGGGCAGATGTCCATTAGCACAAATGTTCATGGATTAATCACCAAAAAGGGTGTGAACCCGTTTGAATAGGAAAGCAATTTAGAATTCATGCAAACATTTGTGAATAATTTCCCCAGCTTTTCTTTAGCTTGGAGAAGGCCTAATGTTTTGATGTGGGTCTCATTATTTCAGTGAAAAATGGAGTATTAGAACTGAAATACAAATTAAAGTTTCACTGAGACATTTACAAGTAAATTTCTTTCACTGTACTTTCAGCTTTTGCTTTCTATCATATGGATTATGACATGAAAGCATTTTACAGAGCACGGCTATGCACTGTACAACGCTGTAGCAGCCCAGAGCAGAAGTCAAGGACCATTCTGAGACTCCCTAAACTGATCTAACAATTCCCGTTTTCAAATCAGCATGTTCTTTTAAATGTATAACTTAGTGGTATATTTCTGTTACTATCTGCAGATAGATATATCCTCCACAGTGCTTTATAAAGTGATTTTCCCCATTTTCAGCTACACTTAATGTGTTTACTGAGCATACATTACCTCAAACATATAATCTGTATATCATTAAATTCAACTCTGTAACAGAAGTTGTGATATCTACCTGTAATTTACAGACTGCAGAAAATGTTTTTTAAACAATGTAGCCTTATGGAAACAGGGCCCTTACACTTGCAAGACACAAAACCTTAGAAGGATCCTGCATGTTAAAACTGTTGTAGGAGTTGCTCCTCGCTGATTAGCTTGCTACAGGTGCTTCTCTCCCTACTGTAGCCAGAGTTAGAAAGACAGAATTTACTGCAGATAATTTTAGCAAAAGCAGATAAGCAAAAAAGCTGCTTGATCAACTGTGAGCATCAAATAAAGGAGCTTTAGAAAAACTTAGATTTGTATTAGTGTCTATGAATTGCAGAAAACCATTTACTTGACTCCTGACACTAATATTTTAAAAGTCAGTTTTTGAGTATTAAGTGCTTGACCTTTGAAATACTTGACCTTTGATTTACTTAGAACCAAAGGTACAGAATTAGATCCCCAGCACTGGGTATGTGCTTTAAAAGGAAAAAATACTGCAGTTACATTTTAAGCACATATCTGACTATAATAACATATCCATTAGTTATAAACACCAGCAGTTGTTCAAGAACAGCTGTTTACAATGATAATATACGACCTGACCTTCATAACAAATCCATGTAACTTAATGAAGACCTAATGCTATAAACAAAAAATATAAATAAGAAAAGGAAACGCAAGGTCTGACCAATACTAGGAACACCCCTTTTAAGGGTATTATTCTCTCTTTCTCTCTCTCCCCATTCCCCTCATCCCGCTCTCATGATTTTAAAAATTAAAAAAAAAAGCAGAAGAATTTTTACAAAGTCTCCGAGGTCTTGTGTTACATGTTTGTCTTTCCCTTGCCCATGGGTATCATCAGCGTGAATGTAAATTTTCTCAACAATAAAGCACTATTATAACCTGACTACCATTTTATAAGCTGATAATTTGTATTGCAGTGTATAAAACCTCGTCTTCTTTAAGGAAAAAAATTACATGTGCTAACACATACCACCAGTGAGAAAAAGCAACAGCCTAAAATGCACTTCTCGGTTCACGGAGCCGAGTTGATCATCCTGGACAAAGATCAGAATCTAGGGAAAACTGCACTGGAGAGAAAACATAGGGAACAGCTACACGACAAAAACCTTGTCACTGATGAAAGCAAGGAAACAAACAGCCTCTCTAGCCCCTGAAAGTGCTGTCTGTGGGTAGAAATGAATGAGAGAGAATGAGATAAGGCACACCAGAATGGCCTTGTCAGGTGCAACTGTGACAGCTGGCCAAAAACACACTAAAGAAGAAATTGGGTTGTGGGATGTGACAGACGTACCCATCTTCCACCCTCGTGTTACTTTTGGCATAATGATTGTGTTTCTTTATGGTGAAGCCCAGCTGTGATAAGATATACTGAGCAGCTATTATTCCCCAAGCATCCACCCCTCCTTCCCCCCACCAAATCCCACTGTCAGCAAAAAAATAACCATGAGCTTCTTCATATCTTGACCTTCCCTTGTGAGATCCTTATAGCTGACAGGAAAAGAACCATAGGAAGAATATCAATGTATGCTCAGAAAACAAATAGGCAAAGTCGTCTTGGGCTGGATGAAACAACTTTCTATTGCTACAAACAGTAATGAGAATAGGAAAAAGTTAGATTGTGAAGTATGGTTGTAAGATATTTTTAAACACTGACCTGCATGGAAATAAGGAGCGGGAGAGAATAGAAGGCAAAGCAGGTTAAGTATATATAGACTTTTAAAGCCTTACTGAATTGCAATGTGAAACCCTAGTTTGTCTGATTAGCTAATCAGACTCATTTTGGTGCCATAACAGAAAGTGATGCAGTGCTCTCTCTCTCCCCGTAACAACAGCTAGCTTATCTGATACTAGTAAGAGCTTCTCTGTTATCAATTGCCAGGTAAGAGCAGTGCTGTGGTGCCTGCAGAAAGTGCTGGGTGTATTTTTCCCTGCCCTGGCCGTGCTCTGCAAACCAACAGCTGCAGTGTATCATGAAGGGCTGCAGCACACTCAGCCCATCAGCTCCTGTAGGCAGCGTGTTCCTCCAAGGGACCCCAGCGACAGCCAGCTGGATCCAGTTGATATGTTAAGATGGGAGCTTGCGCTCAGCACTACTGTTGGGTTAAGGCACAGGCACTGAATGAAACACAATCTGACTCTGACTGATTACTGAAAACACATGGTACTGGGAGTAAAATGAGCGAAGGAAATATTTTGAGTGGAAAATCAGAGCCTCCTCAGATAAAATACTATGGTTGAAACTGTTGAAAAATGTTGAGGACAACTGGGGATGTTTTAAACCAGCTTGCGCTGAATCTGCTTGCAATGAATAGGGTCTCTGTAACTTAGCATCTGATGAGAATGGCTTCTGTGCACTTTATTTTTTGCAATAGTTTTCAGGCAACAAATGAGAAGGGATACAATGACTTTCCAAGTGAGAAATTGTCCTCATTTAGTCACATCAATGAATAGTATGAGAATGTAATTTTGCAGAACTGGATATGGGAAGCAAAATTTTGCACATTTCCAGGATCTCACAGTATTAAAAAGCAGCTCCTTTTACTAGACATAGTCAAAGAACATAATCATATTGTTCACAGGCAGTTTCTTCCTTCTTTCTAATTTTAAGACAACCATTTGTATTTACTCTTATTCTAACCATAGAGGAGCAGAAGGAGGCATTAAGTCTGCAGGTAGCTGGCAAGAGCATTGCAAAGGTGTACTCTGGTGATACATACATTTCATTGTATCCAGCTTGTGCATCTCATTGAAAGAGCAAACTGCACAGAGAAGTAGTATGTAAAAGAATTGGTTGTAGGTCTTCAGAGAGTTGTACCAACACCACATAAATAGGTGGATCTGCTAGCTGGATTATTTCTAGAAGAAATTATTTTAGAGTCTTGTGAGAGAGCTTTTATCTTGTGAACTGGGAGACAAAATAGCGGTCCCTTCTGTATCTGTGGGAGAAGATTTCCCCCTAGAAGCTGGGCAGGGAATAATGATAGGACTCTGGCATTAGCTGTGAGAGATGCTGTGAGGGCACTCTGCCACAGCCCAGTATCTGAAAGTCCATCCCTAACATCCAAACTGGCTTATGCATTGCTCTGACCTGTCATTTTATAAACATTTGGGATTTTGAGAAGCATCAATTAAGAACTGAGTGATATTCTAGTAGTGAAGATAGTTTACTGTATTAATTGTGGTTTTGTTTTGGTCTTTTTTAGCATTTTAATGTTGCTGTATTTCTTCTCCTAAAGAAATTGTTTACAGGTTTTTTTTGACTTACTAAATACTACAATGCTTCATAAAGTCTTCCATGTGGGTCTATAATTGTGTATGAACTGAATTATTGCCTAATGCAAGTAACAGGTCAGAAACAAATCCTCAAGTAGTCATGGATGCTTAAAAAGTCCAGGGTAGCAGTTTAGTATTTCACCTCTGGAACTGGGTTCTGCATTATGACTGACTGTAGCATAACAGCCACATTTTGAATCTTCAGATGCCTATTGCACTAGTACTATTGGGATCTTGCTCTCTAACTACCTTTACAGAGCTGACTCTGTATAATCAGACTCTTGCCGTAGCACATAAATTCTTGACTCAATTAGCATATCTCAAATTGCATGAAAAATTTACTGAAGAGATACTATCCCTTGTGGGGCTCTGAGAATGTGGAAGCAGGAGGTATATTTAGTATTTCACACCATGCTCTTCTGGGGGAAGAAAAAAAACCAAACCAGTGGTTCTCAAGATCTTTTGTGCAAAGAAGATGGTGGTTAAAGTTACACTCCCACAGCTTATAGGAAGCTGGTGGGCGTAAATCATACAGTTGGTTTCTGGCTTACTGCCACAGTCAGACAGGTGGTTCTTTGCAGCCCTAAAAGGCATGAGGAAGTTGACTTAGAATGATAAGTATAGCTCATAGCTTCATTAACATTTCCTTGCAAAAAGTTCTGGGTAAGGAGCTACATAAAATTTTCAGATTTTACATGTATATAAGTTTTTGTTTGACTTTCTCACGAGACAGCTGTGAAAGTAGTATTGAAGATTCTAATACTTTTAGGTGATACAGAAGATGCAACAATTTAACCTATTTAGATCTTGCAAGGAAAAAAGAATTTAATTTGGGAATTCAGATCCTGATGCATCATGACCTAAAATCTCAGTCTTAAATGATGGATTATTAAAGGGTTAAATGAGAGCTAGCTAAATTTTTCCTCTCCAGTATTTCTGGGATTATATTCTCCTCCATTCATTCTTTTTTTCCCCAGGGGAATTATCTGTCCTTCTGCTGCTTCAGCTAAAGATTTTCCCCAAGCTGTTTTCTCACTGTGGTAATGGTAGAAGGCATGATTGTCACTTTGTCCAAAATACTCCCTCTTGGCTCTGAATTCCCATCCTCAGGCCTGCCTGTGTTGCCCCCTCAAATGATGTAAGAGACCCTCACTTCCTGGGGTTTTACACTCACAGGAAAATATGTGCTGGCAGCTTTTCCAGTAACCATATGAACATTTTAACCACAGTTTGAAGCTTTTCAATTATGTCTGCCTAGGTATATTGCCTTTCACTTGTTCCCGTAGATTATATATCTATGCTGTGTATTTATAATAGTGAACAGACAAGGATAAAAATTAGTATGAGTGCAATTAGCTGAACGAGTCAAGACTGTTACAGTACTGAAAGGTCAATGTCACACTGAGATCTATTTTTCACAAGTTACAATTCTGATGACTCCAGATTTATTATTTACTGGTCAATTTGGTAAGACAGGCAGGTGCTATCATGATTTGACAGCAATTACACCACTTGACAGAATATTGAACCTTCAGAAGAAATAAACCTTGTTCTCTCACACAAATTATTCTTTTGACTACAAATATTAAATCTCAGTCAATACCAGGGAATAACATTGCTTAAATAATGAATTATTATCTTCCCTCTTAGTGAATCATTGTTTAACAAATATACATGGTTTGCCACACTAATAACAATGACTCTCGGTGGAAGCAAGCTAGCTAGTAACTGTGTTTCAGTCTTAAAATTTAACACTTTATGGTGATATTTCATTATTTAAGATCTTCAGATTGTTACCCATATACAAATGCATCCACTCACTATTTATGCTGTAAGATATGTCTTGTCTTTACCGTATAGTCTCTGACTGATCAGCTGATTCAGACCCTCTAACTCGACTTAGATGTTTTATGCTGGGATACTTCAGTATTGCTCAAGCCTGTTCTCCTGTTTTTTAGTGCACCAGTGGGAAATAGTGATTATTGAATACTTCATCTGAGTGTTTGCTGACAAGGAGCCACTTTTCTGCTCTTAACCTCCAGGATAGTAACAGGAAGGATGCCAAGCTAATCAGTTGTAAAGTCTTGATATTTATTACCTGAAAGAATCCAATAATCCTTTATGTGAAGAAAAATGTATTTGTCTAAGTGAGAAAGATAAGGAGATTTTACAGAGAATTAGATCTATACACTTCACATCTGACTTGCCACTGATGCTCTTCAAATAGTAATTAATTATATTGGAACTGGAAGTTTAATATTAATCCACAGTCATCAGCACTGGCTGACCGTGTGGCCTTGCCAGAATACCTGAACTCCTCATGTGTGGAAACTGCATCCCAGCTTTAGAGGGAAGGACATTCTCCTTGTCCATGCTTCTCTGAACCACGCTTCAGAGACATTGCCAGGATAATTGCAATGTAAGAAAAAAAAAGACTGATTCCCATTAAGCTTATGACACTTACATCTAAAACTTTGAGCAATAAATAATACCCAATAAGATGTATAGCATGAGAATGTAGAAGAAATATTAATAATGAACCAGCTGTTTCAATCCTTTTTTATAATCCTTTCTTTTTTTGAGCATGTTATATATTTTTTTCCATTTCTATGTAATATTTTGTAAAGTCTCAAGGAACAATTCTTAATTCACTAACAACCATCTCTTAGCATCACATGAAAACACTGAGACAAAGCAGGATCCCACTCTCATTAAACCCAAGGATAAATTCCAAGATGCTATCCACTGACAGTGGATAGTCCCGTTGATGCCAATTCAGGTGTTACAGTGTGAGTGCTGCACTTCAAAAGGGACTCCTTCAACTGTTACAAATGTGCAAAGCGAGGCTTGCCTTTTCTTGATTCATTTATACTTGAAAGAAAAGTGGCTGATTAACAGAAGATGAAATACAAGCAGTGATGTCCCTTTGGTGCAAGTTATTAAATGTCAGGTGAGAGGATCAGGTGGCCTTGGGAGAATTTTTCCTGCTTTTTTTAAAATTATTTTATTCTTCTCATTTGCTCATTACTGCACAGACAACTGTTAGGAAAGGCTTTAATACAGGAGTTTCATTACCTTCTGTCATTGCTCTTTTGAGCTCAGTCTCCACCTGGCTCTACTATACACACAGCAGATCAGCTTGTTCTGAAGACAAGATAAAAATGCTTGTGGTGGTGGTATTTATGGACTACCAGGAAATGGCACAGAAGACCATAGAATTCCACCACTGTAGAGAGTTAAATAATGGTTAAAATAACAGGGAAAATATTAGAAGTGTGTTTTTTAATAGTAAGTCTGTGAAGAAAAACAGTTAGCAAATCAGTCTTTTTACATGTGAGATTCCATAACAATATGTGTAGAAAAATGTATTCAGAGTATTGAGAAATGATCAAGTCTATTAATACCATAAGAACTTTCAGCACATTTTGTTATTGTCAGTGTTGCATGAGTAAATGCTGCTTCTTGGCTAAAATATTCTTAACAAGTTAAAATCTGGCAGATTTTCTTGATATTTCTGCAACAGTAAAGAATCTGTGACTTGATGCAGAATCTTTCTGTGATGTTTCTCACAGTCAAAAAGGGACATAAAGAAACTCTTTTCCATCCAGAAGTCTATCCTCAGCAATGCAGGACTAATTATGTATTTTATTTCATGGCCAAGAAAGAGTATCCCTTTCTCATGAGTATTAAACAAAGAGCATGACAATAGAGACATTTTTAAAGAGCTCACAACCTGAGCAAAAGAAAAAAGCAGAGAGCTGGACCTGGAGCTGTGGAAAGCCCAAGGAAAGAGTGGAACCTGTTGAACCATGCGAGGAGCAGAGGTCTCAGCATCAGTTGTTTCTCATCATTCCAAGGCCTTGGTCTTAAATTAGGATCTCCCTGCCGCTAATGGGATACATGACTCTAATTTTGATCCATCAGTTAGTCCTCTGATTGTTGTTTTTTTAAAATGTCAGTACTGTTATATTATTCACAATACAAAGAGGTAAATATTAAACAAAAGGAGGGGGGAGAATTGGCTACTTTAAACGTTCTTAAATAGTAACCATTTTTGTAACAAAGAGAGTGTTAAAAATGTGATGCATAATAAATAAAATAATATGATTTGTTAAATATCAAGTTCATTGCATTAGCAAGTATAAAACTTTCCTTGCATGTCAGCTGAAGATGATATAGGGATACTTACTCTTCTGTTTGACATTGGAAATGCCAAAAAGATTCAAAACACTGCATCAAATTTTGTCAGTGTTTTACACAGTGGCCAGATTTTCCATCTTCTTCTGTGCTTAGTGAACACTACTAGTTATAAACTATGACTTTGTTAATATTTTATCAAAATCTAACAATATTAAAAATAAATAGTTATGTGAAGGAAGCCAATTTGAGTGGTATAAAACACTTTTTTCCCTATTCTTTGAGAAGTTCTCTTAAAACAAAATACGATTTGGTTGAATTTTTACATAAATAATCCCCAAAGTAATTTTTGCAGTTAATTTCTCTTCTTGAGTAGATAACTGTAAATGGTGCAAACAGATATTTTAAAATGTTTAGTGGCTTGATGTTTTTCTTTGGGGAGGGTTATTTTTGAAAAAAAACTGGAATCCATTCTTCTATGGCATGAAGGCTATTAATTACATTTCAAAGTCAGAGTTGCATTTAATGAGTATATCCATTAATATACTGGATTGCAAAGTCCTCTATTTATTACTTCTATTACAGTGCTGTAAGAGAGGACTGTCAATAAACTTGTGTGCTGAAATAATTTCCCACAACAGGTACTTTATATCAATAAACTATATAAAAATATAAATATTAGAAGAAAGTGGTTTTTCTCTATTTTTCATGCTGTATGTTAAAGTAGTATTGGACAACCTGAAATTATTGCTTGCCTTGTACTTCAGAAGAAAGTCTGACAAGCTCCTGTTGAATAGGCTGGGGACCTGTATTTTCAGAGGGTTTTATAAGACTTCTATTCATGGTTTTACATTGAGTCCCTTTTACAAAAAATGAGCAATCCTCAGAGGGCCTCAATTGTATTTGGGATTTATAAACTATTCCTTTAACAATGTGAATGTTGGTATGTAAGGAACTGAGAGTGCGTAACAATAGTTTCCCAGAGTCTGCAAAATGCAGAACTGCAATAGAGAATATATTTTTTTCATTTATAAACATCGGGAGAAACCAGTGCACTGTCTAGATCCCACAGCAAATTAGGGCCTGATTTTTAATTAAGTTTGGCATGCATCAGAGTGGTGCATGTGTTCAGCACATGTTTTTACCGTATACATCTTTTGCTCCGTTACCTAAGTATTGGTGAAAATGAGTTATGCTGCTGAATGCAAACTGTCCAATTTGCTGTACTTGAAAAAATTCACAAAATGAAAAATAATTCACATCTTTGACAAAATGGAGCCATGATTTTTTTCTGAAAGAAAATCAGTGGGTTGGGGGGGGAAATCATTGAACTTGTAAAAAGATGGTAATTATTTGCCAAACCACATATACTTTCCAGATTTTGAAACCTCATAGACAACCTGAGTTCACCAAAAATAGGTTAATTTCTCCCTAGTGTTTGAGAATCCATCCAGCTCTTCTTCAGTGAAACAGGAATAATTCTATTGTTACTAATTAAAATCAAATAAATTGTGTTTTCATATAGTTCTGGTGTGGGAAGGACTTAAAAATTAAACTCTGGAGCTCATCAGCTTTTAGAGTTATGATTGTAGGTACAATTATCATGATCTGCTCTGCAGAACAACTTTTGGAAATGAGCTTTGTGATCTTGAATTACAAAACATTGGGAATGCTTCACACATCCTTACAACTAAGTCTGAAGTTACTGCTGTACAATTCCTGGCCTGGCTTTGCTTCCCAAGCACACCTGAAGCTGCAGGACAGGACTTCCCAGGGGATTGCACCAAGGCAGATGAGACAACATTTCCAGGACTGCTAAATCTTGTATTCTTACAGGAGTAAATACTGAGTTGTCTGTAACTATATGAGTTCCGAAAGGCAGAACCGTACCTGTTACCGGGTATGTGAGCTGTCCCTGCCACTAACACTGAGAAAAGGAAACCAAGGCAGTGAAGACAAGCACCTGCTGGAACCTTTCACTTCAAAAATGTAGTCTTGAAATAGTCTCATTAGAAACACGATTTAAATGCCTTGAGAAAGAAAATACAAAACAATTTATCTGTTTAGTCAGGCCTCTCACAATAATACTTCATGAGTGAAGGAGAAGCCAGTTTGGCAGGGTTGCCGTGGAGACTGAAGGTAGCCCCAAAAGTAGATGTTCTATTTTTGCCCTCCTCAGAAGCAGCCTCTTTTACCCAGTTATAGCTCTTGACAACCCTTCTTGCCCACTCAAGCCTCAAGGAAAGTGAATTCTGTGGATTCTCATCCCCAATCACTTCCCATAAACTGAGGTTTCTTTTTTCTAAGGAAAACAACCAAGGAGACATCTCATAACTATGTATTTTTGAGTGGCACAGCACAAACATAAATCTGGTCAGCTTCTGTGGTTTCAAAGTCTGCATCTTTTAAAAGAACACAGAACCTGATGCTAGGTTTTCTCTGGGGTTAAAATCTGCACAGTTTGCTTTGTCACTGTGATTTTCATATATGATATTAAATTTTGTTGAGATGAAGGCTTGAAAAATCTATGTAGTGAATGTGAAGTGAAATTCACTTCAGTTTTTCAAATTGTTTTGGGTTACTCCATCTATGCCCTCTTTCCATCAGTGAAACACCAGGACATACATTTCAGGAAGTCCAATGAACTCACTTTCCTGACACTTTCTACCTATTTGGGTAAGGAATTTTCTGCTGGTCAGATACCTACTTAAAAAGTCTTTTGTGTTTCAGAATAGCGGAGCATGTAAGTCTTTGTACAGCACTGAAAAATTTAAACACTACATATATTTGTATTATATGTACTATGATAAATACGAAGTGCACGTATTTTACATATATGGATGTACTACAATATGTACTGAATATGTGTGTTGTCAGGTGACCAAATGTGTTTTATCACAGACAGAGTGTGGTGATGTCCAAAAGAAGCTGAGCTGCTAAGGAAGCTGTGGTTTAGAGGAGCTATGTCCCTTGTGTTCTCTACTTTCTATATTTATTAGAGTGGTATAGGATACAGGGTTTCAATTGGCCATTCAGCTTGTACTCCAGTGATTTCTAAACAGCCTCTGGCAATGTGCAACACAAAATAGTCCAGAATGTCTCCTGAGAAAAACAGAGCATCCTGTGAAATTGTATCATGGTGAAGTCTTGTCTGTGACACTTTGTTGTCATTGTGTGCCCACCCCTGCAAAACACCGCAACAGCACACACGAACCAGAAAAACTGCAAATTTTTTGAATTGGAAGGAAGTGGGTAAGAACTGGCAACAGGCCAGTGATATGAATGAAGCTGAGACCAATAACAATTATGTATAAGAGTATGGCTTGCAAAACCTTCTTTTGTATATCATGACCTAAGTTTAAAAAGGAGAAGTAGAGGAGGTGGACAGCAAATGAGGACCAGCCAGATCCAACTGTGAGGCCACAGAGCAGTGAATGATTTGGAGGTTTCAACCTAAGCTGGGAGAAGGGGTCACTTGCTGAACTCAGCAGATTTATGAGGCTTTCTGATTTCTGGGAAAGACCAGTCAACAAAAAGGGTTGGATATTTCAGTAGATAGTTAACATTCAATTCAGGAACTTGCTCTTCTACCAACATTGCCCCAGACAATGCATCTCCAACACAATTTGAACTGATGCAACTATTCAGTGAATAACTCTTCATTTTTGTAGCCTCACTTTATAGTAATTTGTAATATGAAAGCTATTAGTTTGAATAGTGAATAAAGAGCCCCTATAGAAACAAAAAAGTAAGAAAATACACTATATCACCATGTTTCCAAAGAACAAGGCTATTTCTTTTTGGCACTCACCACAAGAAAAGAAGCTTTTTAACCTGCTAAAAGAAACTATTTTCATCTTAAGGTAACAGTAATTTCCTTTGTGTGAATTCTGAAGAAATACAAGGAAATCCTCTCTCTCCTGAAATAAATAAGAAGACACTTATTTAACTTTCCTCTCCTACCAATGGGAAAAGTGAAAATCTGAGAAACTACTACAGAAGAAAATTGGGTTTCCATTGATTTCCAGAGCCTGTTCATTTTCCTCTGAAAAAGTGTGGAATTGCCTGTTGGGGAGACTGAGACAAAGAGTGTTTATAAACCACAAAAGCACACTGCATTTTTGCCTCTCATGAATCAGCTGAGACCCATCTCCTTCAGTGGATCTGTTCCAGTTTACCCACACAATAGGGAGCAAGGGAGTCATGAGCCATTGCAGTACTCTGCAGTTCTTTATCCTTCACTGCAACTCCTTCTCCACATTGCATGCTAACCAGAAAGATCTGAAGGTAGCATGTGTTTCTAAGTAACCTGCGTTATGGCGTAGGAATAGAATTCATTAACATTTCCTCCTTTTCCCATTAGCAGCTCCTTTTTGCACAGAATGAATGTAAAACTGGATGTAAAATACACTACAAGAAATATTTTCTGTGTCCTTTTAACTGCTCTGAGAAACACAGCTGCTTTAGAGTCTCTTAGGACCACTGCATTTATGCTCCCAGCACTCATCTGACAAATAGATAGTTAATAGATACTTTCAAAGATTCTCCTGAAATTTCAGAAATCTGTAACAGGAAAGTACAATTGATGGTCACAGTAGCTGGTAAAAGATTAATAACTGTGTAATTGTTCAAAATTCATATATTTAATATTTTTATCAAGACAAAACCTTAAAATAATAGGGTTTATTTACCTTAGGCTTAATTCATGAGTTTATGATACAGACATATTTACTTTTTAGAGAATGCAAGAATTACTGGGACAGAAGGGCTCCCAGATACACCACATTTTCTCATGTACTGGTGTGCAGTAAACACTCATATAGTCAGGGCAGGGGTAGTTTGTTCTTTTTTTTTTTTTTTTTCCTTAAACTTTGTGGATTTTTGTGTCCTTAATGAATGCTGAAAATACCTAACTCACAAGACTGTTGTGAGGATTAATTAGTGAATGTTTGTAAGATGCTTTGAAGATGAAAGGTGTGATGTAAATGCTAATTATTTATTATTACTATCTTCCTAATCTTGGACAAATTTAGTTGATATGGAAGTGAATGATTGATCTTGCTAAACAGAGGTATGTGCAGTGGGAGGAGGGCCTTTGCAAGCTTCACATTAATAATTCCTACTATGAGTCTCAGCTCTGTTCTGAATCTCTCCATCTACCCTACCCCATTGCCTCTGCATGGCTTTGACAGTGCCCTTCACACTAAATTGCTACACTACTGCAATCTCTGGATCTGGTCCAACAACCCATGAAATCAGAGAAGATTTTCCATCAGTTTCAGTGAACTGGGCAAAAGGTCAAAAAATAGCCTTTTATGCAGTATTTTGGAAAATAAATAAACAACAAAAGCCTGTTTTCTGAAAACTGCCCACACTTGCTCTCTGCATGATTAGCTTGATACATACTGTCAGGTTTTGTCAGTTGTGTCAGATCATATTCATATCATACAGCTTCCTTTGTGCACAGTAATATGATTCTTTGCAGGTCTGTTCAGCTGTGAATCTGTAGCTGTCTGCTGCATTAAATTATGTGCAACTTTAGCATCAGTATACTCTATCACATAGGGCAAGACATTTTGGTGCTCAGGGCATGAGAGCTGTTTGGTTCCCCCTCCTAGAGCACACTGAAAAGTAATCTTTTCTTTGTGAGGTGAAGGGTTTCAGCTCCCACTGCCTTCACAATTCAGAAGAAGCTGCAAGGTAAGGCCAGCTATGTCTCATATGCTTATCTTTGCGAGCTGTACCTCAGAAATGTTCCCATGCTGGAAGCTGCTCCCTTCAGCTTTCTCATTGTGAGGACACCCTGTGTGTGGGTAATCACCACCATAATGATCAGGAAATCAGAGGTTTGCTCAGAACTGGGCTCCCTTTGACTTTACAGACCATTCCACCATAGAAAGAGGTGTTATCACCTTAAATCTCATTGAGGATATGATTGCTTAAAAAAGAGTGAGGGTATATGACAACGTTTGTCAGATACAGCAGAATATGAAAGTATTAGTTAAGAGGAAACGTAGGTTTTCTTACTTGCAAGTACCAGTTTACATCTGGACATGCTGTCAGTGTGCTATAGACAAATATCAAGTAGGAGGTTGCATTCAGATAGCCAACATTAAAGCTAGAACAGCTCAGACTAAAATAAAACCTGTGTTGTTATCAGCAATGGCAGTTATCCAAGGACTGTGATATATTCTTTGTCACTTGCCATTTTAAAATGCATTTTAGATACTCTGTGTGTTCATACAAATGAAAGAGTGAATCCCAGACACTCCTATGGCTGATGTGAAAAGGGGAGTCAGACTCCCTTCACCATCACAGCATCCAGGAGTGCACACAGTGAAGTGTAATGCATCAGGTGCATTCATTAGTCATGGCGCCTATCAAGCAGAGGCAACATTTATCAGGACAAGCTCAATAAATATCACTCCTCATGGCCTATCACAACATGTCATGCCTGGAAACTGAGGTACAAACAATCCTTTCTGAGGTAGTTTGTGAATTGACTCGGATGTGAACATAAGTTGTCTTCTCCCAGTTTGGCATGGGTTACCTGCCTCTGTTGTGTAAGGGAATAGCACTCTGAGCTGCAAAGAACAAAACAAACGAACAGAGAAACTGTTCTGCACCTACCGATATGATGTATTGCATCTATCTGGAGCTGAACTGGTGCTCTGGGAAGCACAGAACACGTAGATCCAGATATAAAGAAGGTTACTGTGTCCCCAAAGCAAGTGTGGTTTTTTTTTTTGTTTGTTTGTTTGTGACCCCACAAATGTCACAGTGAATTTTTTGGGATGTTCTAGAGCTTTGGTTCTCAGACTGTATTAACAACTAAAAATCAGACAGTAGGCTGCCCTGTGTGCTTACACTGGGAGTTCTTACTTTACCTTTTCTTTACAGATCTTGTTGACCCTTTTGTACATCAATTGTGAGCTGCGGGGGAAGTTTACACCATCAGACCAGAAAGTAAGGTAATTGCTTTCAGTTAGTTTTGTGTTGCTTATTTGTTTTTGATGCCTCTGCCATTAAAGATACATAACTAGATCACAAAAAAAGATTAAGAAGTTTTAAAATAATGTGTAATGAATACACTGGTAATGTAAGACTTGATGCTGCTCTTAGGGAAGTTAATACACAGCCATGAAGTTGCTTTAAAACTCCAATCTATTTCAGTGAAGGACTTAGCACTGAAATGGAGGTAAAAGGCACTTAAAGCACCTCTATATCTCCACTGATCTGGTCCTTAATTTATAACTACATCACACAGTAAAATCATATTAGCCTCCTTATGAGCTTCCTTTAGTGTGTTACTGCTTTACAGCTCAGTGCCCTCTCAGGACAGATACAAAAAAGTGACTTGCAGCGTCTCCAAATTCTCTGTGGCTGTTGTCACTGCTAGGTTGTCTTTGCTGCATATTAGGTTTTAAATGTAGCCCTTATTCATCTGATTAGCAAGATTGCTGTCTACCATTAATAGAAGTGCCATTGGGGTTGTCAGGCAAATTTGTCATCAAGTTATAAGTGTTACCTATCACCACTGTATTTTTAGTTTAAAGATATGATTACTGAGGGAAATAACACTGCAAGGACAGAAATATATTTTCTTCAGTGCTTCTTAACCTGGTTAATATACTGCCCTGAAGTGGTGAGGAGCCACATGAATATCAAAGCTTGAGCTTCTGTGTACTCAATGTTGAATTACTGCTAATCTGGGGAAGATTAATTATTGATGATAGCATAAGTATAGCCTGATAGGCCAAACAAACTCTCAAACCACAAAAATTGTGCCTTTCTAATCTAGTAACTGTTCTTAAAAAAATTAATAAGTACTTTCTGATGACTTAGTGAACACAATTACTGAAATTATTAGAAGTCCCAGTACAGATACTACAAGATGCTTTAAAAGAAAGTAATAATGCATCAGAAGCAATATTGTACTACTTTTAATCTATGCACATGGACATACGGTACAAGGGAAAGGCTCTGTGTGGTAGGAGTTTGGAGGAAAGGAAAAACAAAAAATTGAGAGGCCACATACAAAAAGGAACTGGTCAATTTTTCCATGTAAGAATGCAACTAATTCACTTCAGAGAATGAGTGCCTGCAAAACAGTCTCTAAATCTTTTGCAGAACATCTCTGCTAGAGATGGGCGGACACAACCACTCTGAATCAGTTCTGCATTTACGAACTTATTACCACCTGCAACAAGTTTATCACATATTACTTTTTCCAGAAGGCAAATCGTGAGGGTAAAGCACATAGGACACGGCAGCATGAAGATGTGTCAGTATATTTTACTGTATTGCTGGCAAATCTTCTGGTGAATTCAACTCATGTTTATTTAGGTTGTGTTGTATGTGGGTTTGGATGATGACTAGATCCTCCCACAGGGCCCTACAGAAAACAAACAAAACACTCCACTAAGTATGGAACTGAATTTTACAGGGGTTAAACGAATAAAAGGGCACAAGATGCTATTTCCCATTGCCTGATTTAATACTACAGAATGAATTCATCAAATTTCTATTTTTCTCTGGTGCTTGACTGGCTTTACCCCAGGTACTCTAGATAAGTATTGCAAAACAGGACAAACAAAGATACAAAGAGTTATAAGCCATGAGTTTACATCTTTAATATGTATCAATATACACTTGAAAGAAAAATGTAATCAACCAGTAAGTGTTGTGATAATAATTGGGAAAAAAATCAGGACACTCTGTAACCCTTCAAATTGGACTATTAGTTATAGTTATAAGAGTATATATTTATTCCATCACTTTTGTTAAAGGGTGACACTGTTACAAAAGATTTGTCTTGTCCATCCTTCCCTGGTACCCAGAGTAAAAGCATTTCCTGACAGACATATTCATGAAATAATATTTATCATGTTTTCTTCTCACTGCTTTCTTTTTGTCATGTGTTTTTACCTTTCATATTTGCTTCTATATTCACTGACTGATCAATGACTGTTATATTCTGTATTTTAAGACTAGTCAGACATATAATGCAGAGAAGTTTTCTTACACAGACAGAAGATTAAATGAAATACAGAAAAGAGAAAAAAGTAGTTTGATCAAAGAACATTCCTCTCTTCACATCTTTCACTCTGAGCGGTGTTCAGAAAGGAGCTCACACCATTCAGCTGATAACAGACAAAAGTTCAAAATATAATAATTTTATTATTGACTTGAAGTAGTATGTTTTCAGAAACAATCACAAGTTTTTAATATAGTAATCACAGAAATAACTTCTGGGCAAGTTCCCATATAGTAAGTTACGTCCAACCAGGACATTGACAGAAGTCCCGCTGGGACTTAGACAAAAGGATGTTTAGTTGACTCTTTTCTCACGGGAATCTATTTTAGGCAGAGGCTTAATTTAAAATTTTCTTGATTACTTTTTGCTTTCCTACATTCACCCTCTAGACTAATGCTAACATTTATTGTTTATATATTTCGATTAAAGTAATTGAAAGTACCTGGTCGGTTTCTGCTTCTGCTGATGGAAACAAGGAAAGTCTCGTTCAGGTGAATCTAAACATGGTTATGTATTGATGTAAAACATATTATTTTATTCTTGTGAAGGCTACATTATGGATTTATGTTAAGGATAAATTTAAACTGTTCATACAGCTACCAACTGCCTTCAATTATTGCTTACAGTCTTGTTTAACAGAAGCAGTCACACTGTGACTCTTGCCCAGGCCAAAGTCTGCTTCTCTTCCCTGTGCTTTGGCAGTGCCTACAATTGAAATTAAGTATTGTACCTTTTTGTATGCAAGTGATTCTTTTTTTTCACTGAAAGCCAACTCTGAAGACAGTTTTACTGAAATTTCATGCACTGCAGAGACATTTTAAGAGCAGTAGCTATAATTTGTGTCTGCCATTAACCTTACAACATTTTTTAGGAGGTGTGAACCTAAAAATCATGACAAAACAGATATTAAATTTGATTTTGGTGGCATAACACTATTAAATGTAAATAAGGTATTTTTATTCAGGAAATTTTCCAATTAAGAGAACAGTCTCTTTCCAGGCTAAAGGAGAGAGCACAAAATGCAGCAGAAGTGCACATAGTGCCTTAAAGTGAAGTATTGGGAAACTGTAGCTGCAGGTGCCCTGGGAGAAGTAAATATTCTGCCAGTAAATATCTTGCATCCTTCTCATTGTTCATAAAATGATGTAAATTACATTATATGATTTTGTTATTTGTAGGTGAAGGCTTGACATTTTGACATCCCCACTTACACATGAGATTTTTACTAGCATATTTCTTGAAGTATTTTTCTTTATATATTTTCATAGAAATTATTTCTTCATTTTTATCCTGTAAAATTCCTTTTAAACATGTCTGCCTATCCCTTTACCAAGGGGGTGCACTGCAGAAGTCAATGTGCTTGGTAAACTTCCACTGAAGTTAACATTTTCTACTTGCACTTATAAGAAGACCCTAAGACTTTCTTTTCCCAGGCATTTGCAATACTGTTAACAATTTATAAACCTTCTGGGGCTTTGTGCAAATCAGATCTTGCTGCTTTTGTTGCTGTGAAAAAAAGCAGTTTAAAAAAATGAAGAGGAAACATCTAATTATAAAGAAGGGAAACAGCTGGAAAAAAGAAAGTAAAGACCAAGTAGTGTCAAGTGCATAATGCAAAGAAAATTCTTCTTTCTAATTACCACGATATGCTTGGGAAAATGAAAGATTAAAAAAAAAATAAACAGAAAAAAATATGGTTTAGTTGGTATCCCTTGAAGTTACTCTATTGCAAATAAACCTTAACCCTCTGAACCCTGGGAAGGACCTTAAAATTTGCAGTTTGAACTCAAACTTCCATAAACTGCAGAGATACACTGAAAAGTAGTGGACATCCAAACTCAATTCATATAATCTATTTCTTCTTTTGAGAAGGCAGGTGGTGATTATAACCATAATATTCTGATCCAAAGCCCTTACTAGAAGTTTACTAAACCTTAGCAAAACTATTTAAAAGAGCCCAGCTCAGGCCCCGCAGTTCTTGGCTTGGGTGAGAATAGCAATCCTGCTCCTGGAGCTTAGGTCACACCAAGTCGCATGTTACAGATGACAAACGCTCAGTCGTCTTATAAAAAAAGAATCAGTCCATTTTTATGTATTGTTATCGCATACAATGGCACTTTAAATTGGAACAATAAACTAACAAAGAACTGAAGCATTCAATATCTGATTCAAATAAAATAATAGATATTTCTTCTTATCTTCTAAAATGTGTCCCTGATCATGGGAATATATTTTTACTTTAAAATAATTTTATATGTTTTTTAAATAATGACTCTTGCTTTTTATTCTCAATTTCCTACAAAAATGATGATAGTAAGTGTTAGTTGTTACAGAAGGTATAACCTTTTGCTCTTTTGTTAGTATAAGGTTGAGATGCCAAGCACATAAACAGGGAACTGTCCTTGACATCAGTATTGAGATCACATGTTTTTCATGTAGAAATATTTCACACTTGATTTAGTGATCTACCAGATGGAAGAAAAGACAAAGACATTTGAAATAATTCTGTAATTTCACTATTGTTTAATTGATATCACAAAGCTCCCTCAGAAATTTTGCCTAAGATACAGTTCTATTAAGAGGTGTAATTCTGTATGCCACCAAACCGTGCAGACTGATTTTTATTCTATGCATGTCTGAATTTTTTTCCCATGTGACTGTTTGGGACTCCTATAAAAGAGGAATTCTGCAGTGTGTTAAGGTATATTAAAGTTATGAATGATATGAAGAGGAATTCTTAAAATCATTTTCCTGGTTTCTTAAGGCATGAGATACCCAATGTAAGCTATGAGTAAAGCATTGTAAACCCTATTCAGCTAGTTCATTTTTTAAACTGAATGCTTTAGCGCAATTCTTTTTTCATTAAAATGCACATCCTTGCCATACAAAGCGTTAATTAAATCACAATGTATTTCAAAAAGTTCCTAGACTTCATGAATTCTTAATTAAATAGAGCTCAGACTTTGATTACGTATCCTTTTAGGAGTTCCATTTCCCCTGAGTTTAGACATCACAGCAGGTCAGCACATTCAACCTTGGTCGCTCACGCAACAGTGAAGAGTTGTTATTTGCTGTGAATTCTCCCATTTCTCTGTAAGCTTTCTGGAGATGAAGTTGGCATGCTAGAGATACAAAATAATATTTAAATAACATTGCATATTTTCTGGAAATATTCTCTTCTGACATATAAGTACATTACTTTAAGATGGATAGCCAAAATAATTTGCAAATTCTATTTAAGAAATAATAAATGACAGAATATTAGAATGACTTTGGAAACCATCAATACAGCTATGGTGAACTTGTATCTGTAATACCATGAGGAGTAAATCTTGACTATTTCTAAAAATACACTTTTTAATTCATTAATTTTATCACTTTTTCATCTATCCTCAGGCTTTCAGGCAAACAGCCAAGTGAGTCAAAGGGCAGCATTGCATGTATCAGTCATAATTCATGGCTTGTTTTCACACAAAAAGATTAATCTGAAGCAGATAAAGGTGAAAGTTGAAGCAATTAAGTTGTGTTACCTTAAATTCCCATGTGTGAATACTCTCCTTCAGAATAAGTGATTTTAAACAGCGTGGAAAGGGATCCACATGGTTTACTTAATCATGTTTAAAAGACTACTTGGATTTTAACTTTCCAAATGTTCTTGTGTAAACACAGGTCTCAGAATCACCATGTTTGGGGAGGTGGGAATGGATTGAAATTGTGCATGAGTCTTGGATAGCCTTGCAGGGTCCATGTAATTTCCACTGGTTTTTATGACAGTTTTCACTCCCAAATTAAATTTCATCCTGTTTATGGTACACTGCCATCAGCTTCCACTGAAGTAAACCCAGCCTGCAAGCCAACAAAAGCATTCATACTTATCTAAAACTAGGTTTATTTCTGAGATGTATCTCAAGGGAGCCTTCTAGGAGTTACAGATCTGGGTCATATGATTCCAAAGACAGGAAAAACAGAAACAAACAAATAAAAACCTAAACCAGAACTGCCATTTTCATATTTTCTGCTTGCATGGGATGGCTCATGATCTTTTATTTGGGAAGGAGATGCTCGAATTTTTCACAAACAATGTATGGAACCACACAGTTCCTCTGTGATATAACTGCTTTGTATAATTTTTTGGCTATGCTGAACATATTTGCTTATGAGAAGTCCTTTATGCCCAGGACAATGTAGTATACAAAAGTCTTCCCTGGGAAGCTGTGAAGGTCACAGCATATGTACTACTTCTGATACAAATCAAAGACAGGCCATGGAAATTTAAGTTGATAAAACTTTCACCTTCCCACTGGTACATCTTGCCATTACCACAGTATCTTCACCTCAGTGTACCACAAAGTGCTTCCTTTTTGCCTCTGCATACAATCTTTTGTTAAAAACCTGTGTACTATTATTTTTTCCTAATCTTTCTTGCATGTCTGCTTCATAACAGGGATTCATTTTCTAGTTTATTTAAACTCTTAATTAGCAAGGTGGAAAGAAACAAAGTAAAATACACTAGCTGTTTGTGATGGCCCAGAGCCCTTCTGTGTCAGCAAACTACCTCTACTTTTTTTCTGTATGTGGAATTATTTTTTTTATTAAGAAAGATATTATATTCTTGCTGATAGCCAGGTATAGTATACAAAATATATGCTCTTAAGAATCAGAAAATGCAACTCTCCCTTCTCTAATTTGTAATCTCAGAACCACCTTGGTTCATATTCATTCAGAGTAGTCTATGTTCCGAGTACTTGATCTACTTCAGGGTAGTCAATCCTAGCCTCCCTATTAGAATACAAAGGAGAATACACAGGTGATTATTTCCTGCCAGCAGACTTATGTGAGTGAGTATTGCTAGCCACTGTATCAATTATATACTGAAGAAATGTTAATTAATGTTAACGTTTCTCACCCTATTTAGTCTTAATAGCCCATATCATTTTGGTAGAAGTTAGGAAAGAAGTGCTGTGTTTTTCTGCATTTTTCTGCAAGTAGCAATAGTTATCTTCAAACAATTTTTTATTTTTTTTAAACAAGATTGCTTTCATATAAAGGAGTCTGGTTGCTCATGCAAAGGAGACCAAACAGAATTCAGTGCAAAAGGATCAAATTAGGGGAGGGTAGGGACTCTTAAAAGCAAAATGTCAAAACATCATCCCAGGCCTTCCTTTCATTTGGTGGCAGATTTTTAATACATTTTTCTCAGGATCCCCAGCACAAGATTTCTTCACAGTAAAACACAGAAAATTACAATAAATGCAAAATAAACTCAGTGTATCATGTATTTAAGCCAGTTCTGTCAAGGAAAGAAAAATGCATGGCTGTTAAGTCCCTCGAGTATTTCTGTTGAAACCAGAAAAAGTGGCAGCTACATTACTCTGAAAGGACTTTTTAATCTGGGACTCTCACATTTACTGCTCCCTCTTCCTGTTCAGTTAAACCACACCCAGCCAGTTAATTTCTTTTCAGCTTCTATAACATTCTTTAACTTTTAAAGATTCAAGGAAAGCCCATTTTTACCTTTCACCATAGTAGCCTATCTTACTATCCTGAAATACTCCTCTCTTTTTCTCTCTGAAATGAATGTGGGACAGGGACCATGTTTGCTCTGCTTTGAAATGACATGCAAGGAATCATGTTTTATGACACTAAAATAAACTTCCCCCTTTCCACTTTGAATTTTTAGTAGGAGTGGGATCATGACAAAAGTTTGGTGATTAAATAAGGGGCATACACAAACTTCCTATCACTGCCTTTATATAAATCACCAGGTAAATCAGATTTTTTCTTATGTGGAGATGCTGTTTATTTCTAGCAGATATGGTGCATATGCTCCCCCACCCTGAGCTTCAGAGCTGACCTAGGGAGACTGCCTCCAAGGAGAGGGCAGCTACGGTCAGTTAGCCAGGTGCCAACTGGTAAAATTGTCTTTTAAAATGTAATTGACTCTGACATTAGACAGCAACTAGCCTCTTCAAGTTTCTGGATGTCAGGTAGACAAGTAGTGGAGATGGGTATTTTGTAAGAGATAATTCACTGTAGCATTCAGCTAAGCCAAAATAACTCCATTGAGACAATAAAATCACAGAAAATATGTGTTTTCTGTATTAAGTTGTAAGATACTAAAGAGTTTAGCTGTGGAAGTGGCTCCCACAGCACCCATTTATCCCTGATGACTATGTGATACGAGTTAAGTACAAGAGAAAAGACAGTTTTTATTCTAAAATGAGAGAAACTCATCCCCTGCACATTTATCATCACGTAGCACTGACATTCCCTTATTGTACTGTGGAGAGTAGAAAGCAGTTCCTTAAGACTCACTTTTAAACAGCCTCATAGTGGTTTCTGTTTGTTTTTGTGGAGGTTGCAAGGCAAATAATCTGTGGGAGAGGCCCTCAGGGAGCCCCATCAGGGGAAAAATGCTATCTGGTGATAGTTGGGTTACCGTCAGGGTAGAGGAAGTACTTCACTTTACCTAAGTAGCAAGAATTAGCTGCTAGGAAAAAATGTACCTTTAAACAACCTGGAGCGACTTTTTCTTTTCTCTGTTTCAGTTTCCAAATCTTACAAGACTATCCAGCGAGGCATGTGTGTTTCTGATACACGTGTGAGTTTGAGCTATCCTGGCTTGCTGGGCTGAATTACTGTCACGCCAAGCACTGTGCTTTCGTCCTCCAGCCTGAGCAGCCTTAAAACCCATTTGAATTGCACTGAACCATTTTTTTAATCTCTAGAACCATACCTTTAAAAGCATGCTAAGAGCTGGCAAAGCTGACTCTAGAGAATATTAATAGCGATTGTGTCTGTGCCTCCTCAGTTTACTTTTCACAGTTAAAGGTCATTAACTGAAATTATGTCAAAAGAGCACTTGCAAGCAATAACATATAGTGGATCTATAAATTCTTCTTCAAATCAGTTTCAAGTACATTGAAGCTCTAATTAATGCTTGGTATAAGTGCATTTCCTTCTAAGCCAAAATGTGTTGCTTCATTGCTGTAACCAAGGAAAAGAAAATTAATGGCATCAGGAACATGATTTTAAAACAAAATGGATGTCCTCTTACATTTAGTTTGCTCAGTGCTGCTTTTAAGAAAGACCCTGCCTGTCATCAGAAAGTTCTCGGTAGGAAAATATATGTGTTTTGGGTGGGACAGGCTGGACACATCCCTTGAAACATTTTAGCTGCAGTTTGTCACCTGCATACTGTACAGCTCCATTGCATTGGCAGAAGGAGTTGTGCTTCCACAGGTGCAGCAGTCTGCAAGGGAGTGCTCCCATAGTCTTTGTAAGCATGAGAACTTGATTGCTGGTAACTTCAAAGCCAAAGAAACAGTGAGTGATGACATATATTCCACCCTGCTACTCATGATACTGTATTCTGGCATCAGAAAAGGCACAGTACTACCTTAAGTGGACAGCAAAATTAACTTCCAAAATTGAAAATGGCATATAGTATTTCTGTTTTAAATGAACTAGTGACAAACTGGGTTTTTTCCAAAAAATCCCATTCAAACGAAATTTTCAGGAATACTGCATTTTAAATATTATTAACAATGACTAACCTCATAGCCTCTTCAGTGTCCCTAAACTCTCTCTTGATTTAATAATTAAGCTAAACATCACTAGGACCACAGGTGTGGTGTGGTGGAAAGTGTCCTTAAAAGACTGTATCAGTAATTGCATGTGTCAATATAATATCTTTCAAAAAAAGACTTAAATACAAGAGCATCGTACATATATTGTCCCATATACTGTGGCATGTTCCTTCTCATACAAAGTCTTTTACCTGTTTCAGTGCTTCATGAGCAGGATTTGAATGCCCATGACGATGCTGCAATGAATTTTACTGTTTGCAATAACTGAATTATTTGCATCTAATCAAAGTATTGTTTCATTTTGTATAAATTCTAATTAAGGTTATTTGCCTTGTGTTTAAATATGTTTTGACTACTGCTAGTTGACACAACAGGTGGGCACGTCATTTTATGTCACTCTCCTATATTAATAGCCTAGAAAGTCATCATTCATGTTGAAAAATGCACAGACTTAAAAACAATTGCTATTTCAACCCTAGAGAAGAATCCATGAGTACCCTGCATTTAGCAGTCATCTAATAGTGTATCAGTTAATGGCTATGGATAACTGAGAAAGTCACATCATTTGATCTGGATTCACTCTGTCAAATACAATAATCTTATGGAAACATGAAACTACTGACTGGATAAGCAAGTTCTTACTTTCAAATTAAACTATTGATATTGCAAATTTCTGTAAAATAAATATTTAAAAATATCATGGAGCATCCAAATTACTGCATTTCATACAGTTCAGGAGAGATTTTTAGCTTTCTTTTTCCTCTCTTTTCCATGTGTTTACCAAACTGTTACAAAACATATGCACTATTTTTGAGGAAAAATAACACAAACCAAGCAGATGGATCTATTCATGATCAGAATGCAATGGCCTTCATTATATTCCAGTTTGCTTATAAGTGACTGATCGAGAGTTAGCAGATGGTGTTTTCTTTCACCCCTTCGCCTTTCTCTTTTTTAATTACTCCAACTTAGTTTATGTGCTGGCTCTATAGTGCCTAATAAGCATGTATATTTGTAAGATCATCACTTCTATGATCTCCAAATTCATCAATGCCTTATCTACCCTCATTCGAGTGTCTTAGACCATGTATTTAAGTTATACATCTAAGACCAGCCCAGCCTGACCCCTTACACTTTATGCTCCCCTTGGATGTGTTTCCACAAAATGAACAACCTAACATCAACCAAGCTGTGGGACCTGTGGAAATTAAGTCTGGTAAGTAATGTATTATACTTAACTGTCCTTCCAAGCAGCAACAGCTGGGCTAGTAGTGTCACAGAGGGACTCTGTAGCTTGCCTCACTAGGCTGTGAGGGGTCTTCTTGCTCTGGGAGGGCGGTTTTGTTAGGGCTGATACATGACCAGGCAGGAAGAAAGCCAGCAGATGCAGTGCTCTAGAGCTGTACAGAGAGAACATTGCCTCCATTTGACATGATAATTAAAATACACACTGCTATTCATAAATCACAACAATCCCACTCCTATTCACATAACAATCCTTTCTTCTTCCTCAGCCTCTAATTTTGTCCCAATTCCAACCATTCAAAACATATCTGCACAAGGTTTAATTGTGGGCCCTGACTCTTGTCTGATGATGCTTCTTTCCCTCCAAAATCAGTTCTGTTTCAAAGTCAAATATTTCTTGTAGCTAGTACATCATCAGTAACTCTTTCTACTGGGACTTTGAGTTCCAGTCTTGGTGGATTTACATCAAGGTTGTGACTTGTGAAAGCTCTCTCTGGTCCAGAGCCTGATAGAGCACTGCTAAAGAGTGGAGAGCCCTCTTTAGCAGTAAACCACAACACAACAATTCACTCACGGTTGAGAAGATTGAGACTGGGAAGACATGAAGGGCATGGGACAAATAGAGTCCCCTTTCATCTGCTTTTTCATTAGTAAAAGCTCAAGAAAGGAAAATTCTTCAGACAGGAGCATATACAAATCCTAGGCCTGTCTCCCCAGTCTGCTGCCTCCAGTGCAGTCTGGCAGATCTGAGTGTGCAGCAATTAAATGAAAAGGTTTTTTCTCCCTGGATTGCTTTAACTTTCCCATTCTGTCTTTTTAACAATTTACCCAAGATCAGAAATTCAGCTACAAGTTCATTTTGAAGCATCAGGAAACATAATACTGACATAACTGTTTCCCCCCATCATCAGGGAGAATTCAGAAGCAGCACACCCTCAGCACATAAATACTGAAGAAATTATATTTGCTCAATGATCTACTAGAGGACATAAAAGACACAACTAAACTCTGCATTTGTATTGAATCGAAATCAAGAGATAACTTTATTTTCTTCTTAGATCTGTTTTAGCACTCATCTATGCAGCACAAGTGAATTTAGTGACATAAAAACTGTGAAAAGATTTAATTGGCAGAAATGAATACAAATGTTTGTCTCTATGTGGCATGCATTATTTATATCCACTCCAAATGTCCAGCAGATAAATTCTGCTTATTTCCATCTAAGGTGCAGATTCTGGACCTAACCAGGTCCCTTCAGCAGCAATATTTTAATCTGTTCCAGGACATCTGAACTTCTGGAATATTTGGAAGTTTATTCTTCTGATTTGCAACTTAGAAGGCTGAACATGACATTAGTTTATTTTTCTCTCAGGGGCACTTTAGACATCTGTATATTACCAGACAGAAAAAACAGGTTTTTTTTTCTTCCTCCTGATTTCAAATTACTTCTAAGGTAAAGAAAAGGACTATAAAGATAGTGATTCAGAAATGGTTACAAGACTAACTCCAATCCCTGTGAGTACCCCAGATGTTCCAGTAAGCTGGATTTCTGGGTTGTTTCCACCTCAACAGGGATATCATGGCCCCATATAGTATCCATGATCTGGATCGTGACGGTTAAAGATGGGGGTTTAGGTTTTTTTCCTGGTTTATTCATGACACAGTCACTACAAGCCCTTTGGATACACATTTCACACAGTGGGTGTGAGGTTCAGCTCTAAGGACAGCGTTACACTGCATTAATCAAATGACTTCAATACCTCTACTCCTACTGTCTTAGAGCGATGTGGCTGAGAGCAAATCAGGATGAAGATTTTGCGTATAGGTAATTCCACTATTTTTATGAGGCCCTGCAGGCTCTAATTCTTTGCACCATGTGGGAGCCTTCCATGAATACAGAGTGCCATCTGTGCTTGGTTCTCATTCCTTAAAGAAACATTTAGCTTTCTATTCATCCTTTTTGCATTCCTGGGGCTGAGCAGTGTGTGAGTGCCTTACCCCTTCCTCCCTTGTGTCACCAGAGTTTATTGATCAGCCTCAGGACTAAAATCACAGCAGAGAGCCCTGCTGTTTCCAGTAGCTGTTGCCTATCTTTTGAAGCAGAGATGAATGTTTGAGCCATAATGTATTCTTTCGACACAAGAGTATTAACCTATTGTGAAAAATAAATGCAAGTGATTCTCAAACTGGGAGAAGAAAAGGCATTGGAGCATCAGAAAGCTTGCACACCGAGCCTTTTGCTTCAGCTCTTGCAGCCTGAGTCTCTTGTATCTCTGACTAATTCTCTTCCTGTTCACCACAGGAATACTAATTGCCAGATGAAGCTCTTTGTTCAGCTAATGCTCTAATTGTTGCGTAGAAGAGGAGTTGTCTATTCCAATCATTTATTCCTAAGCAAACTTGAAACTTTATTTCTGTGGTTGAGTCCAGAGAGCTCACAGTTATAAATTTACTGAAATTGCAATATTGGAGTCACTGTGCCAAAAAACCCTCAAACCACCACATCCTTTCTGTAGTGGGTTGTTCAAATCCCGATATGTAACATTTTGCCTTACATCATAGGTGAGCTGTGACAATATGAAGTACCTTGCATCATTCTACCATGACACCAAAACCACAAGACATCTGGAGTTTCAGTATGAATGACAATCCATGAAGTTCAGACATATATCACAGTCACGTTTGACTTACCAGCACTAAACCACAGGACCTTATAAAAGCTACCTGAAACCAAGAAACACTAAAACAGAAAAGCACAACCTAAATATAGGTAAACTTGGTAATGGAATAGGTCTTTGAGTTGTCTGTGTTTTGATTTATATCCATCTAGCCTGTACTTGAATAGAAAACTTTAAAAGAGCTCTTTGATATGCATGGCTGCACACCTACTCTGCAGCACACTAAGAACAACTATTTGGATATAAGTTAAACTTCTTTAGCTTTTTCAGTGATTAGATTTGTGATATTCTACATGAACCCAAGAACAAACGGTAGCACAAACACACACACACACACAAAAGTACACCTGGGCTAATAAATAAATAAATTAATTTCAAAAATGTCCCAGTTTCTCATTTGAAAAAACACACATAACTTTGTAGAAGAGAACAGAATAAAAGTAAAGCAGATATGTCCTACTGCAAACAGGTCAACAAACTGCCACCATATTATATGCAAGGATAAATCCAGTCCAGGAGAGAGTCACATAAGTAATTAAGAATTCAGAGAATTTTTTTATACCTGAAGGCTCTTCCTGGTCATCTTTCATACCTTAGAGACGACTCCTTAGTGCATGCTCTGCTGACTGCAATCCTAGGCATGGTAGCTACCAGGTGTAATCCATTTAGTAAGACTAAAGTGGTCTAATGAAAAGTAAGATTTTTTAGGATTGTTGGGAGCATAAAATAAATCAACACAAATATATACAACCTGCTAATGTAGTGCATCTTACAGCTAGTTGCAGTACATAATAAAAATCCTACACATTTCTTTGCAGAAATGTTTCTGCCTCTCTGACATACCAAACCTTCGAGCATCAGACTGATCGGATTTTTTTGTCACGACTTTTCAAACCTTGATCATACCTTTAAGTTTCTTTTATGTGGTCAGCTTTCTTATGATATCATGTAATTCCTGTGGTTTCATCCTGTGTCCATGTCCCCTCTGTGACTCAGCTTCTGGCTGTATTACCTTTGCTTCTTAATAACCCATGCGAATGTTGACTATTGCAACCACTCATTTCCCAACACAAAACTGTGTGTCCTTGTTGTACTGTGGGAACAAAGGAGGCGGCTGTGGGAGAAACCCTGTAAAGACAGCAATCATTATGCTTGTAACTGCTTTCTGTGCCTGACCAAGAATGTTAGAGAATTCATTACTTTTTACACTAATTCTGCTCTTTATGAAGTATGAATTACTGATTAATGAACGCCAATCTGTTCCAGCTACATCCTACACCCCATATGGCATATAAAAATCCTCTTAAAGTTATAAAAAGAGATCTACCAAATCATAGCCCAACCCATGACTAAAACAGGCGTTTTATCTATAATCTCATGACTTATTACATTATTCAAAATAGTTTTATAAGTGACTAACAAGGATTCGGATGCTTCTTTGTGAGATTGTCACATTCCCCAAAACTGTGTTAGCAAATTTTCAGACACTCACGGTAGTTATTTCTTCCTTTATAGTAGATATTGGTACTGAGTCTAGAAAGAGAAATAATAGATAAGATCTAAAAAAATGTTATACATGAGCCAAAAATTCCCTGTCCTGAAAATAATTTAACAAATAAGGAAAATGGTATTCTCTCAACTTATCAATGATGATGGGACCACATTAGATCACAGAACACTAGAATGGTTGAGGTTGGAAGGGTCCTTAAAAGATTACTTAGTTTTAACCCCCCACCTTTCACTAGACCAGGTTGCTCAAAGTCCCATCCAGCCTGGCCTTGAAGATGTACTTCCTTTCAGTAATGCTGTTATGCCTCTGATAGCTTACAGGACACTTCCTTGTTCCATTTTTTGGCTTCTTTCTCGACAATGCCCAGAGCCATGTTGTTGGCAGTCTGTAGCATATGACAAAATAACAGCTGTTAACAAGAGCATTTCTACCTCAGCTATGCATAAAGGAGGAATGGAAATAGAGTAGGTGGGAGTTACCTGAAGACCTAGAGCAGACTGCTAGGCACATATGGAATGGGATATAGCTCTCCTGAACTTGGGACTACCACGTCCCTCTCTTCTGCTTTCCAGGTCCCTGACAAAGAAGCCAGAGCATGGTGAGAGGCAGGTTGGCTGTCACAAACTTCTCCTAACCTGTGGATGATGGAATCCAAATGAAGCACAAACTTGGGTGTGGGAACTCAAAGCTTTGCCAGTTCGGACATAGCCTCAATATCTTGCCTGCATTGTTATGCTTGTGTCCTTAACGGGTTTTAAAACACTCAGACAAAGAAATCTAGCATCAAGTATAACAAAAAGGGATTCGTGTAGCAATTCAAACCCCACACAAAGGTTACACTTGCTTTCATAGAATAGGAGCAAATGTGACTATTAGCAGAGACTAAGTCAGTTTTGCATAATATATACCTAAAGCAGATTAAATCAGCATGTAAAGATGTACAGAGTATGAACCTTGTGTACACTCAGTCTCATTCATGCCAACCTCTGGCTAAAAAAAAAAAAATAAAAAAAAAAAGGCAAAGTTAGTGGAAATTGATATCCAAAGACTACTGGATATTATAAGCTGAATAAAGGGTAGAGCTTTTTTGGTAAGTGTTCACTTATCTATATACTAGGGCTTTGGTTGTGGTTTGTGGACTGATTGGTTTTTGGGTTTGTTTTCTTTGCTTTTGTCTTTTTCAAAGAATATAAGGTCACTAAACTTAACTGTTTTCCTGTCATACAAAAAGATGTCTTAAAATTATATACTGCTTCATCTCTTTTAAGCATTTATTTTAAGAATTAAGCATACACATGTCCCATAATTGTTACTTTTTTTATAAGATTTGGAAGACCTTCAGGTGATATGTAGATCATGTATGACTTGCCCCGGACAGGGGACATAAGGTACTTATAAAAATTCAGCCCTGCTCTTGCCTCTCCTTTTATTCCTGTCCACTATAGCGAAAAGCTTTGTATGCCCTTCCAGTAAAGGACGCAAGGCTGGCTAGCAGTCAGTGTGACAGAAGGAAAGCAGTGCAGCAGAAAATTGGATAACAGGATAAAAAACACAAGGACCACAGGAAGCCCATCAAAACTGCCTCCTCTTGTCAAAAACCAGACAAGTGACAAGTACAAATATAAAGTATTATCCACAATTCAGTATTTCTAATGATATCACAATTACAGTCCTGCTTCCTATAGGCAACCACTTAACTTTTTAGGCTTGACCTTACAATCACAAACCAAATGTGGTGTGACAAAACAAATCTGTGGAAGAATTGTTTGAAGTCAGACATCTGACTATATAGTCCCAAGCTAACTTTCTTTTTTTGGTTGTTGTTATTTTCCCTTAGGAAAAAAAGTGTTTAAAGGGTATCGTTCAGTCACTGATCTAAAAAACATGTTGTCTTAAGACGATGTACATATTTAGTGATTCCAGATCATGCATCAGAGTTAGGCAATTTAAGCTGTCTGCCAACAGTTCAAGACTGTGGCTAATTCATTACTCACACATCTCTAGTTGGAGTACTAATTTAAACTCATGTGTGTCATATTAATTGTAATCTTGTTTCAAAGTGACAAGATAAATTTCTCAAGGTACATAATATATTATGGACATAGGTCAAAACAAATGAGTGTCTAAAACAGATTAACACTAAATACATGCAATATGTCATGTTTGTAAATTAAGAGAGGATAAATTACATTAACATTTAACAGATTGTTCATTATACTTCATCTATGCTTAGGCTTAAGTACACTAACAGATACTTTTCCTGTATATACGGTCTCCTTTAACAACTCATACAGAATATTTAAACTGCATACTTGAAGGACAGAAGCAGCAGTTCCCAGATCCTACAAAGGACAGTACACAGTGTTCTAGGATAAACAAAACTGGCATCCTGGTTGTAGTTCTCTTGATTTATTCTTATTGTTAGTAGAAGTGTTAAAGAAAAATTCAAACATATTTCCTGCTTTTCTCCTTCCTTCCTGTTACAAGATTACTTAAACATGTTGGAGTCAAGTGGTTTAATTTAAAAGCAGTCTTGGAGCTTTTTCTAACAAGGAAAGTTTTGAGCTGCTTTATCAATTTAAGCACCTGAGCAATACACTGTCATTGCTCTTGCAGAGCACTGTCCTGCATCCACAACAGCCAGAGTCATGCGGGAGCAAGCAGCCCCCAGGACATGCATTGCCTCTAGTTACCCCTCAGTGCAACCCTTTGCCAGGTTCAGAATCTCACAGGAATGGCTTTGAGAGTGCTCCTAGAAAAAAACTAATGAAGGTGTACAAGAAAATAAGTATAACTGCTCCTGTGAGAGTAGAATTTGCCTATCAAAGAGTGTTTATTCATATCTCCATTGTCACAAACATATTAAAATGAAAGGACGAGTTTCTATATTCAGTCATGTTCAAAAATGGGACTGTTAGTAAAAAACTGTATGTGTGATATGTGTATCCAAAATATGGGTTCATTATTTTTGTCACCTGCACAGGAAACATATTTTACATCCACAGCTTCAGCTGCTTTCTGGTTTTCTGGTTTGATACTACCACTTAAATACTCTTTAAAATACACTTTCCTTTTCTAGAGGCTGTTCTCCAAAATGCATTACTCAGTTAGAAAGTTAATTTCAAAGCAACCTGGATTAGGAGTCCAGTTTCCACAGAGTTTATCAGACAAAAAGATGAAAACACTTATTATATCACAGTTAATAAGTAATTCATATAATAGTAACTACATTTGCACTAAAATTTCTAGTTGTGTTAGTTGCATTTTTCACTAAAATCTACATATAAACTGGCTCTTCTACACTTTCAAAAGCAATTATAATCCTATTAATTCAATGAATCTGTCTATATAGCTAAAAATAAGTAAGTAGGAAGCCTTAATATAACTCATGTTTTAACAAATTTACTGAAAACTGTAAATATTTCATGTTGAAACCATTGATCACGCTGATTTTCTCAGACAAACTGTGGATTTTTTCCTCTTGTCATGTAAGGATTCCATTGATAGACTGAATAATAATAAAAGGATTGACTTAATTCCAGATGACATTTTAATTCATTTAATTTTAGTCACTCTGATGATAATGCTGTAACACTGCTTTCAGACAAAGAAAGTCTGCTGAGAATTATGTACTGAATGGAGGCTTTTCTATCACTAACTCATGATATCATATATTTGTTTATTTCTACAGAAGACTGCTATAGCCTCATACTCTTTAATTACTGCCATTTAAAGCTAATAATTTAAATTTCATTGCTTTTGCCATATAAATGTCATTCCTTATCTAAATAAGGTCAGCCATTTAGACATATTTGTTTTGATATATGTGTCAGCTATATTTCATTTCACTGTATTTCATCTCTCTCTTAAGGCATCATGATGCTTCTCACCCTGCTTTACTCTCCACCCTGACATTTGTCAGTAGGATAGCAGGACTGTCAACACAATTCATGTATCAGTCACCGGTCACTGTCATCTCCTGCTATTTCCAAACCCCTTTCTTTAACAATCTACCATTTTTCATGGAAATGTAGAAATGCTAATTGAAACCAGCATTGACTCTGACTGTGGGACAAAGAAAGAGGAACAGAAATGGGTGGGATAAATCAGACTTCTTTGCTGACTAATACAGGTATCAGTACACATGGGTGAACACCTTTTCCTTACCTGCAGACCTTGTTTGTACCCGATGGTAAAAACAGAAGCAAAACTGAAGCCTTTGCTGCTGCTGTATGCTTGCATGGGCCACTGGCATTCAATAAAACAGGCAGTTACCTCAGTGTTTACAAGTCCAATGGAATAGTGTCTCATTCCTCAAGTCTGAAACACCTGGGTAACATGGCCATGGATATCATTCTGGTTAGAAATACATTTGCTACATGTTTTGAGTATAAGTAGTCTTTGGAGACATATTATTGTCTGGTTCATGGGGAATCTCATCTGGCTCTCACAGGGAAAAATTCCTCCTGTTCTTTTGTTAGTTTATGGTTAGATCACCTCATGTTAGTACTCTCTGTCAGACACCGAGCGATTTTCTCAGGAAAGCTATGCCTACATCACTCTTCCTCATTTAAGCAGGTAATATCAGACTGACAACACAGAAAGACAGAAACACAAACAGGAAGACCACACTTGAAATCAATAATGTGCAAGGCAGAAAAAGGGTCAGCACGCATAGAAAGGAGGCTAGATGTGGTGACCGACACACACTTAACTATGGAATATAAGATGCAATAATTATAAAACTCTCTTAAAGTCAGTATATAGGTAAGCAATCAGTGAAGAAAAACAAAAACAAAACCCCACCACATTCCAAACTAGAGTAATTTGTTTCCTCAGTGTATTCTTTTCCACTTCTCTTTTGCCTGAACTGAAATCTTGTGACATCGTTTTTTGCTATATCAAGACTTACATGTAAATTCAATCTGATAAAACAGTCTTAAATGTGTGTGGAAAAAAAAAAAGAAATGAATTTATAAATGTAGTTCTCAGCAGAAGTGTTCACATGGCAGACAGACATATATCTGATACTCTATCAGGTCATGATCACAGAGATAAAATTCTTTTATGAACATAAGCATGTGAGTTGATTAACGAGGCAGAACTGTTGAATGACCTCCAATGGTCCCTTCCAACTTGAATTATTTTACGAATATTGATACCAGATTACTTCTGTGAAGTGTCCTAGATCACTGGAGCTGAAGAAGGAGTAAATGTGTGGGCAAAAGTGTGATCCAAGCATACCGTTCAGGAAGTCTTAGTAGAAATTATAAGAAAACTTTACATTTTTTGGGTTTTAGGCAGGTTTTTTCAGTTTTTTTTCCCCCATGTTCTCTGGTTGCATAGTGAGATGTGTGGAAACAAAACCTATGCAGATTGTTTTATCACTTAAAAATCTTTCTATCAAATGTTTTGTGTTATAAGTGGTACTTCAAGGACATAGTCTGATCCCTCCTTATTTCTGTAAGAGCACTGAAGAAAGGGTAACAAAAGGTTAGTGCCTTTAAGAGCAGGGCAAATTTTTGCACTTTAAAAAAATAATTTGTGTTTGCAGGCAACAAAATTTTCAGTCAAGTACTTTTCTCAGACCTGCTGAAATAAATGGAGATTGAATACTGTATTTAAACAGAGAGAGAAAATGGGGCAGAGACTGCAGCAATGACAACACATGCAACATTTTTCCCAAGAAATTCTTAGATCTTGACATTTTGAAGACAGTCAAGCCATTTCTCTTGTTTGTTGGTTTTAGGAGGATTTTGAACTACACTGAGCAGATGCTAAAACAGATGGACACTGTCTTTTGAAAAATTGGGAAAAATATCTGATTAGAAAATGTCATGCTATTGTTTCTTCTTATTTTTTCCAGCTAAATAAGCTATGAAAGGGCTTTTCTTTTTTTCATAATTGAAAGAAAATATAAATGCTGACAATCCATTAGTCAATCCTACATGAGCAGCTAGGTCCTGACCTTGCTCCACTACTCCTAAAGAGTGATCTAATGCTGTGTAGCCCCAGTCTCTTCTCCCTGTGGGGAAGAACATTTCAGGGTGGCAAGAACCACAGCAGAGCAATCTCAAATGGGCAGGAAGCCCTATGGAGACCTGAGCCCTGCTTTGACTGGGTATAGTGGCAACAACCTGTCGAGCTGTCATGTTTGCTATGTTTTGTTCTTTCACCACCTGGGCTACAAGCCCTTGTGGGAACCCAGTAGGACTGGGAGAAGGAAAAAAGAAGAAATCTTAGTCCTCACCTCTTGATGGTGTTTTTCCTGACTACTGCTCGCTCAGGGTCTGGAGATGCTGTTGCTCTTCGTAAAAGCCTCCCTAAAAATCCCACATGCCCTTCCTCCTGGCCCTGCAGTCAAACTGCTTGCCATTCAAAATTGGTGCATGGGGACACCTTTGTGGTTTGCATTCAGCTGTTTCATCTGCAAATTCAATCTGATTGAAAACAAATTTATGTGGGTCACTAGTCCAACTTGCATCGTAGCCAAAAGAGTCTCCTAATAGTGGAGCTGTGTGGCATAGGCCTGCCCATGGAGGGGCTTACACATTGTGAACAGAGCACACAGGAGAAAATGGGGAATTTGGTCTGATCTGAGTTCTGATCTTTCCTTTTCTATAGATGACTCATCTCTCCATATTTTGTCCGTAAATTAGATAATGGGTTCTTCAATAATCCAGGCAATTTCTCTCAGGCTGTCCAGTAACACTGACTGGTGTATCAGCTGATAGGAGAACTCTCTGATCTGTTTCTTCCATCACACCTCTTCCTTTTCATAACTGTTCTTTCTCTTGTATTTTATTTCTCTGAGGTTTGATTTATACCTCTTGCTTCTAAATAACATAAGAAACAATTGCAAACTCTAAGAATAAGAGCCCTATAAATAATTGAGTATGTGTTTGATTATCTGAATTGGAAAAAGATTAAGACAGGATGGAATAAAAACCTGAAAATTCAATTATATACAGCAAAATACTTCTCTCATGTTTAAATGGAATGCTTTGTTTCATGTTTTTATGTTTCTTAAAGGTAACAGGGGATATCTACTTATAGATAGAAATTCAATTCCTACAAGAAAAGCTGTTCTGATGTAGACACACTTCGCTTTTAAATTTTGCAGCAAGTTGTTTCAAGATTGTATGATTTTGGAGTTCTGCTTTTGTTTATTGAAAGCAATCAAAATTAATTCAGAAAACGCTATGTTCAACTACAATCAATAATTTGGGGTAAAAACTTTTCACCTCCTGTTTGAAACAAGTTTCTTTGTGATGATTTAGAGTAAATGTCAAACATTTTCCTTAGGTGCAGGTTTGTCATTTGGCAATGTGGAACCATGCTGTGGGTGGATTCTTCTGATGATCTTTTCTGAGGCAACCCTGAAACACATTGGATGTGCTATCCGGTGGCCTTTTAATTGCATGAAGTGAAGTACATGAGCTCATATAAATGTGACATTTTAGTCCGACTGAAATTGCATCCATTGCAATATAGGTTGCATTTTAGACTGCTCAGAAAGTTGCTGCATGAACAGTTTAACAGCTTAATCAGAAAAAGGAACAGCATTTTTTGCTAGACAGTTTGTTAAATCCATTTAAAACAATGGTGAACTGACGATAAGTAGACCACACATGATAATACTGATGCAACTAAGTAATTTTTAATTTTAGTATTGTCTTTTACATATTTTATGTCTTTTGTAATATTTAATTTTAATATTATTATTAACTTGCAACAATATGGTCATGTTATGCCATAAGAACGTCAGCTGAAGGCTGATAAATTCTAGCCTCTTTAGAGTACTGACTTTTTATGCCAGTTTGAAAACCTCAAAAAAATTAACTATTATGTTAAGCACTTAACACTATGCAAGGGAATGAAAGATAACCTTAGAAGATAGGTGGTTTTCTTCTTACATTTAATTCTTTATGGAAATATGAAAAAATCTCTTCTTTTCCACTGCGATGTCTATCCATAAGTCCTGAATATATTTTTTGCATGAAAAGTCTTATTCTCCATGTTCTTATTCTCACATAAAAACTACATGAAAAAATTATTGTGTATTTCCTAATACATTTTAATGATGCGACAAAGAAATCTAAGTTTTTAACATCTCTCTTAAGCTGAAAAAATTCCTAATATCTTTAACCTTTTTCTTCTCACCTTTGCCTCAATATGCTTCTTGTCACTCCTTTTTTTAGTCATGTATGCTCCAGCTAAATTCTTAACTGAATTTAAGAATAAAACCAGTGGCCTCATTCCACTCATTCTGTACTCTATATAAATTAAATGTAATAGTCTGTCAAACAGTTGTTCTACCTTGGAAGTGACAGAGACAGGGAGATCAGTAGCTAATGGATTTCACAATACTTATCTTTGCCACAGTATGTTTGTACCCTTCTGAAACAAGACACCCACCTCCTTTCTTTCTTTCCACATGAAGAATTTCTTTCATGCGAGTGACAGAAAAATCCACGGTCAAGAACTGAGAAGAAACCAGGAATAAACTACTGTGGCTAACAATGTACCAAAGCAGTTCCCAAAGAAAGCACAAAAGGCATTTGAGCTCCCTCAGCACAGCTCCAGCAACTCCCACCCGCATCACTCTTCAAACAGTTGTGGGTTGTTAGAAGGGATCTTGAACTGAACCAAAGAGCCCTTCTTGGTGTCACTTCTTATCACAGAACTGTTAATGCAGACCTGATGCTGCTGGAGAAATACTTATTACAAAGGAATGCTATTTCACTGCTACTTGGTGGGTGACATAATTTACCAAGAGTTCTGTCTCTTATATGTGTGCTATTGAAAAGTTAGTTTTATATATCCACCTTCTTGTGATCCCTTGAGACTATCTTTGCACATAATTATGGGGTTTATGGGACTTTTAAAAATACAATTAGAATAGAGAAGATAAACCAAAATTTATTCACCTGTTAAAAATTTAAGATTTTCATGAATAATTAAAAATGAAAATATTAATTATCTCAAAAAAAAATATAACTTGAGCAATTCTGGAATGCTACTGTTAAATCATCAAATACTGTTAAATTTAATGAATAAATATCTAAATTAATTTTAAGCCACATTAAAAACTTCATTTGCCAGAGGACTAATGTTCTGTGTTCAAGAGCACAGTCAGCAAAAAGTCAAAAGTTAGTGAATTTTAAAATTTTACATAAGATCAGTGTGAGTCCTGCAGGATTAAAAAAATGAAAATATAGGACTTCAATCTTGTGCTCTTGCGAATATTTAGTAGCAAAGCACATTCTTTTTGGTCAGTGCCTTCAGATGCATTAAGGAAGTCTTCTGGAATTAGGCGTTGGTAAAGACATATGCTCCAAGACAGCAATGAAGGAAATAAAAGTGGAGTGAAAAGAAAACTGCTTGCCACAGAAAACATGCAGTGCCAAGTATTGATAAAAACAAGAAAACCTCCCAGGCTGATTCCAAATCTTGTCATTCTACTCCAGTATTAGGAAGCTGTATAGAAAAAATAATAAAAAAAAAGAGAACATTTTTGCTCCCAGTGTACAAATAAGGGCCTATTCTGCTGCACTGAGCAAAAAAAAGAAAAAAAAATTAACACATTTTGATAGTTTAGGTGGTGAGTTACAAGAATGTATATAAATATTTTTACATGCTAGTCATTACTAGACAATAGATACTTTCAGTGAGATATATCCCTGCTGGGAGACAAAGAGCATCAGATATTTATGTTCAAATCTTATGTTTTGCATTAAAACTTTACAAAAGAGCAAAAAGATTTTAAGTCTATACCAGAATAAAAGACACTGTTGTTTTTTTCAAGTCCCAGCATCAACTTAACCATGAAAGTTTATCTGGACCCATACTTGAGGAAATACTAAAGTGCATGACGAGTGCATGAAATACTAAAGTACATAATAGGACCACATTTTCCTTGATGTTTTCTTCAAAAGGAAGAGATTCATCTAGAAAATAAAAGTGTGACAGTGAAGAAAAAAGACCATAAGTAAATATGCATCCTTATTAGGAAAAGGAGAGGAACTAATCCTCATTCATTGTAGTACATCATGACAAGAACTTCTCTCACTGTATCTTTATTTATAAAAGGAAGTAATAGTTCCCAAGTGTTTCAAAAGCTGGGATTCTCACCCTGAGGAATACCAGAGCATGACCAGCCGTACTATACAGATAGATCTCAGGGCCATGTTATGCGGTGCAGAAATTTAAAGGGGAAAAAAAAAAAGGCTCTGCTCTTGCATCAAACCAGGACACTGTGGGGATTATATACCAGTCTTTGCATCACTAGAGGAGGCTTAAGAAGCTGTGAAGTAAAACAGAGAAAGACCCAAAAGTTCCTGAACTGGTGTTTACTTATGTAAACTAGCATTTAAAAGAAAAATAGGTGAACGAGGGTCTGTAGGGAAGCAGCTTGGCACAATTTGCATTCTGAAAAATCTGTGTTTAAAATTAATGGGCTGCTTTAAATTCTGGACTGCAGCAAATGAGTCTCAGGGGCTGAAGTACAGTGGGACAGTTGAAAATTGCCACAGAGAATGGAAAAATTTGTTCAAGGCTAAAATGTGTTTTTTGCAATCCTGTAAATACTTCCTTGTTATTATCATTAATGTTTGTATTGTTATCTCCCTGAAAGTGCTCACAATTTCACAGTTTTCTTAGCTTCAAGAAATTGGAGAGCTGTGGGTTTTGAATGGTAGAAAAATAGCTTTTGTAAAATCCCCTGTTTTATTACACAGGACCTATTTTGCTGGAACAAACAAAGCATGTCAAATGTCATCAGTGGAAGATTTTAAGCTTTGTCTGAGACAAATTTTTCTGAGCAGGAATAGCTGGCTTTAGCATTTCATTTGTGCCAGTGTAGTTAGTATCTGATCCAATTTGGATGGAAAGTGTCTGTTCCAAATGTTCAGCAGATGGAAGGGTGGTGAGTAGTCACAAGAAACAGGTTATTTCTATTACAGTAAATTGCATGGAAAACCAGGTATTCCTCCACTGCCACTGACAGATATCATTATAGCACAGAGTGTCTGTAAATCAGGTGAAGCACTGTCAACCCCAATGCAAGGTCTTTCACTCTGTGCTGCTGTGTGAAAACCAGCTGCTTTCCAAATACTCTGCCCACTGCTCAAGGCAACAGTTACATTATAGGGGTTTGCCTGGCATGCTCTGTCATCCCTTCAGAGCAGGGTAAAGGTCATGGATTGGAAATGGGGCTTTGCCACTATAAGGACTTTGTGTTCCGCCCCCTCTGTGTTTCATTGTTACTTTGAAAATGTCTTATATGAAGAAAGTGTTTCATGGTACTGTTGCTGCGGCTTTTACTATTAAAAAATAAAATGTACCAACATGAAGGGAACAGAATTAGTATCCCTTTCTTTTCCATACAGCCACTTGTAATTCTCTCGGCATGAGAGCTGTCACTTTGACTCATGCAGTCAGAGCTAATATACCACTGTAAAAATAAGAGATAACTGAGACAGCAGGAAGTGTTCCAGAAAAGCAGTCTGATCTTCACACAGCTTCTTTTCTGCTTTTTCTACTTGGCATGCTGTATTTTGCAGCTCATTAGTTATCATATGTTCACTTTGCTCTCTGATTCTCATGATAAATACCTCAGGTAAAGAAGAGCACAGCTCAGAGGATCTGCCTCCCCATTTTAGGTACACTGAAGAAACTACTTTAAACCCCAGCTCCAGACTGAGGTTGTGTCTTTGGGATCCTCATCTCATATTCCATTTGCTGTTGCTCACTTATTAAAACAAAACAAAAAAACCCAAACCAAACAAAAACAAACAAAAAAACCCCCAAAACAAAAAAAAGCAACCAAACAACAACAACAATAAAAAACCTGCAAAAAATCCCAGAAACAACAACAAAACTATAGCAATAATATAATCAATTTAAGCTGTTAAGTGACACTACCATTTCTTGTGTCTAGGCTATATCCCTCACATTGTTCTGTACCTGTAGTGACAAAAGCAGCAAAGGCTATAAGGTTGGAATATTCATTTAACTCTGAGCTGCTTCACCAGCTGCGGAGCCAGTTTCATGGATATTTGGCCAATTGTATATAGAGGATATTCTCAAAGTTTATTCAGAAATATCAAATTGAAGTTTCTGATTTCTTCTTGTCTGAACAGGGATGAGTTTTATAAGGTTTGCATTTTCAGTTTTAGAATACTTCAGTACTTTCTTATGTGCTATTTGAGTGGAACTCTGTATGTTTTAGCATGCTGCTCTCTCTGAAAGCAGGAAGACTTGTACCCTAGCACGTATCAGCCATTTAAAGTTTTCTGATACTGAAAGCGCTGGTGCCATGGTGATTTCAGCCAAACAAAGCCAAGGAGGGATGTAAGCATAACTTGGAGAGCAGCACTGAAGGTGCAGTGTGGTTATTACAAAGAATTCTTCCTGCTTCTGTTTCTAGAAAATCATCACTGGATGACAGAAATGTACTACAAGCCTAAACCATAGCAAGAACATATTTTGAAGAGCAAAATGTGCACTATTGCCATTCCTGTGTCCTCTGGCTCTCTTACGGACAGATTCTCATCTCATTAGTTTTACTTATTCCTCAAGTTTAGGCAGGGAGTTTCTCAGTGTTTATACAAAGTTACAGTAGTGTCCAGCATTATCCTCCCAAGTATTCTGTATGTGCAGAGCAGCTGCAGAAGAACAAGATTGAGAAAAACCTCCAAGATTTATATTCTGATCTCAAGAAGGCACAGACTGGGTTTTGATCTACTGTGAGTCACCTTTTTTCCTATGTGTGCATGTTCCTCTTAATATGTAGTCACAAATATATCTGTATTTAACTAGTTCTTTAAATGCCATGGGAATTGGATTGAGACCAGTTCCCACAGACTCGATAGAAATGGAAAATTAGGAACTGGGAAGAAATCCAATGTATATGAATTATGCTTCTTCACTTCTGCCTGTTTTCATTTACAAAGAGCCAGAGATGATATTGTCACTCTGAAGATTAAAGAGTCTAGCACTCCAGTGGAACTGTTTTATCCTCTGTCTCCATATAATTATTATTGCTAGTTCTTAAAAAAATTTACAATAATAATGCAATATGAATAATTAAAGAAAATAATGTTAATTTCAGTATTACAATAATAGGAAAATGTGTAACAAAACTTGCAGTCCTCATTTAGCTGTTCAAAAACATTTTCCCTCTTGCTGTTTTCAGTAGCTTTTTTGCACCTTTAAGTGCAAGCATGAGGATCTATATCCCTGCCAAAATTTGTGAATATTATGATTCTTTATGTTGCAATTTTAGATATACATAGAAATAGCTTAACCCAAAACTTGTCCAGGTCCTCATCTTCATGATATCGTATGTAAACAAGTCATTGACTCATGCTGTCCTGTGAAAACATTCCTCAAACATTAAATGGTTTGTAGTCTGCCAGAGAACTTTTTGCTTTCAAAACTACGTGACAAAGTAAATCGTTCAAATGTATGAAAAACCTTTTGAAACTTCTTAAGGGATTAACTTAATCCCTAAATTATACACTGAGCCAGAGATACTGATTTTGAATCTGAAATGCAACATGTGTAAATGTCTAGCAACTGCTTTTACACAAAAACCTGTTGTCCAGTTTCAAAGAGCTAGGAGTAACTAGAAGTCGGGTTTATCTCCTTCTTCTTAGAAACAGTGTTTTGCCAATGTGATGGTACTTTAAGTAGATAGTATATTATAAAGACTAAATGAAAGAAAACACATATATTGTCTGTCCAAGCAAAATATCCAAAATCTCTTTATTCATCTTTTGGTCATCCTTGTGGTTCTCCAGATGTTAATGTTTAAGCTGAAATATCCATCAGGAGCTGGGACACCCCCAGGCTCATACCTGGATGTGAATAGCAATGTGTTAATGGGAACATCAGAGAAAGTCTTCTACATGATCTCTTACCACTGAATCTGACTCTCTGCAAGTTCCCTATGATAAGACTCCTTTTAATCTGAACCCAGAATAGAAATAATCTTTCATATTTTTTCTTAGTTACTTACTTGGTTTGTGCAAATGCCAAATGATTTAATGAGTCTCCTCACTTTTATGAGCATTTTTACTCCTTATTCTGAAGTTTTGTTGAGACAAACCTCAGAAAAATGAAGGAATCCCTTGTCTTAAAGATCTTCATGTAAAATGAATGACTGGTGTTACAATTTTTGTAACTACAGACTCCATGAAGAATAATTTTTCCAAGATCTGGTGGTGCAATAGAATCCATTGGGCCTGTACTCCAAGGGCAGTGAAATATCAGTGCTGTAGTATCGAAGGCACAATATCTGAGTGTAACTACTGACAGCCTCTCATCTGAAACTTGCCCAATTTCAGAATTCCACAACACTTTCCTATTTTTAGTTTCTTTGTTTACATTAAATAAATTAAAACACGTCTTCCTAGGGTTTATTCTAGGATTTTCCTAGAATCCCTTGTACTTTCAGAAAATAAAAAATCTAGGCAGTACATACAGAACTGTAGCATTTAGCCAAAATTTAGCTGTCTCTTTGTTAAAGCTGATATTGAGCCAGTATTTTGGAAGATACCAGTCTCTAGCATTAGTAGGAACATATCAGATCATTGTTCAACTTTTAACTTATCTAGAAACACTGTGAAATATTTTACAAATAAGGGAACATAGTTTTAATGTATTTCCTGCATACAGCAGGAGCAAGTAAATGCAGCAGTTTATACAAGCACCAGTTTTTTTAATACTGTGTCTTTACAGCATAAGCAGAGTCCAGGAATTCACACCCATGCTCACAGAAGCCTAGCATAAGATCTCTAGCTGAGAAGGTGATAGGTAGCTTCCAGCACAGGTCAAAATATTTACCATGAGATGGATTTCAGGCAGTAGCCGAGAGTTCAACAAGATCCTGTGTAACAGTGTAGAGACCTTCTCCTGTATGTGCATTTGTGACTGGGTGAATTGTTGACTAGTTCAGATGTACTACCCAGCAACCCAAGGAATCTCTGGGAAAAAGGTAACACCAGAGGAAAGGTAGAGAAATCCCAGTCCTCTCCTGCCACTGAAGTTGCTAGAGATGGATAGAAAATTTATTGTATTTCTCATACTTTATTCCATGTGACAAAAAAAGCCTTTTTCTTTCAAGCTCCCGTTTTTATAAACTTTGCGGGGGGCGGGGGGGGGAGGGGGCATGGTGGTGGAAATTACAAATAAAAAAGCAGGAAGAAACAGAGCAGTCTATTTGGGGATTCGGGAAGTAGAAAATAATGCATTCATAAAAAAGGATAAATCAATTCAATTTGAGGAGACAATACTGTAGACAGACGACAACAACAACATGAAATGACTTTAGAAAGAGTCTATTAAAGCTTTTATGGTAGTCTTTGGAAAGTGTCTATAACAGCAGGCTCCAAGATGGGCTTTTAAGCATTTTGGAGGGTTTCTTTAATCACTAGTCATAAGAGTTTCACAGTATTTACTTCGTGAAATTCTTCTCTATAGTTGTAGGGAAGAATTGGTCAGAAATACTTCTGACTTTAACCATGCCAGTGACAGATTAAAAGCTCTCATACTGTGAAAGCAAACCTTCCTGCTCAGGCAAGAAGATATGATGATTCAAGTTTCAAAGACTGGTCAAATACAGAGTATAAACATGTTTTAGACAAGCCTTTCTGTATAAATTAAAAATTCTGTTCATATCTCTGCCAATGCATGCTTTTCCAGGAATATGAAACTGAGATGTTCCAAAATTGGCTTTGCATGTTTTTAGCAGCTTTTTACAACTGGATCTGACATTCAAACTGATACCATAGCTCTGTTTTTCTTCACTGGGTTACTGCAGATTGATGACAGATTGAAAAACAGCTTTATACGGAAAGAGTTTCAAAAAGCCTCACAAACTGTTAGCAATTTATTTATTTTTCTCCCTACTGTGGAAATGTTTTGGCTCTGTATTGCAAGGTGGCATCTTTAACTGGCATCACTCGGCTGGTTTCAGGCCATGTGGTCCTACAGGGAAACTAGCAGCCCTCTGAGACAGCTCCAGAAAGGGACGTCTTGAACACACAAACATTCCCATTCATATCTTCATAGAGCCACTGTTATTTTCACAGTAGAATCAAGATTTAGACACCTCAAATGACCTGACAGGAGTCAGACATAAAAGAAATATATAACAGGGCAATATTTATGCAATCTATATACCCTGTAATCAAAACCCAGTCTTTGTGTATGCTCTTGGTGAACCAGAGCCCATTCCTGCTCTGCCTGAAACGTAGCCTTTTTTTTCCTGCTATTTTCTGTTGGATTTGATCCCGCAGCACCTGAACAGGGCCCTGGCCCTGAGCAATGGCAAGAGCTGTGGAGGGCAGAAGCAGTTGGGTGGGAAAGTTCCCTGTTATGAGTTACTTGACAGCCATGTAGCTGATGGGTGAGTGCACAGCTCCTGCCCTGGAGCAAGACCAGGGTGGGAAGGAACAGGTACTGTTTCATGTCTTGTGACACAACAAGAAGCAAGCCAAGATCCCTCTGTGCTTGTTGCTGTGCTAACAAAACACTGCTTCTAACCCTAACAGCAAAGTACCATACATAAAGACAATCTAAGGGGAAGTAGTAGCATTTTCTAGATCTTTGTATGACAAAATGAGAGGTTTTATGCTCAGTTGCTCAAAAAAGAGATTTTTGAAGAAGAAAGAATCAAAATAATGGGTATATGCACAATTAATTTTTACCCATAGAGTTCAAACTGACTGCAGGGACCAAGGCCTAAATGACTAAGGTAGCCTCAGAATTCAGTCATTAGGCTGTATCTCAGATCTAACCTCTGTCAAGACAGGTGGTTAATGGGTTGATGTTTTCTGACACTGACCTCATGCCTATGCTGAGGTTTCTGCTTGCAGAGGTAAGGACACTCTTGGCCTTTGTGTTTAACTTCCTAGATGTGGTTAAGATTTATTTCCAACAGGGTGGTGACTTTTCTTTTTTCCTAGTATTATCTCTATCTGTGCATATCCTACAGATTAGTAGTACGCTATTCTAATTAACTTTTCTATTCTACTGTCAGTATGTTTAGTACAGTTCCTTTAAAGCCAGGTCTTTGAAAAAAATGTTTCTCTAGAGCTTGATTCTTTGACATTCATCTTTTTCTCTAGGGGTCAACACATAATGCTTCCAAATATGTTAATTAATTTTAAGCTCTTCACTTTTTAAAAATACTTTCATTTTGCATTTGCATAAAAATGTCCAGTTTCAAAACCAGGAGTGTTTTCCCAAAGAAGTAGCAGGTCCAGTGCAGTGCTCCTGTTTCACAACTCAAGCCCCAGAGAGCCATTCAAGATTCCTTGAGAGTTGGCAGGGCCTAACATGGAATCACAGAATCATTTAGGTTGAAAAAGACCCTCAAGATTATTGTGTACCCAGAAATGCTGGGTACATGACATGGTGGTGACTAACAAGAACACTGTGCCTGAAATGAGCTTCCTTGGGATGAAAGAAGTTGTCTGTCCTAGGAAGGAAGTAGCTTTGTGTGGTGTCAGGAAAAACAATTACAATTTAAAATGTGAATAAAAAGGAAGTATGGAACTGTTGATGGGTAAATGTCTTAAAAGGTCACATATCAGAGCGGTGTAGACAGAAGACGCACAAGCGTAACTTTCTGAACAGCCTTAAAACTGGAAATAATCATAAACAACTGTCTCTACACGTACTCTTCCTTCTGTATGACTTTCTAGTTAGCCAGAGTCACTCATTGCATGCAGCAGTCAGCTCAGTCACTGAATAACTGGCTTGCCAGGTTATTTGGGTTTGTTTCTCTCATGTGTCTCGCTTCCCCTGAAAATTCTCACCCCTGCTGCTGGGTGGCCCCACTGCCTCTTCAGATCTGGGATGCATCACTGCATATTTAATTCCCTGGATTTAACACCAAAATTTAACAACTGACATTCACAAAATTGTCTGTGATGCTTGTGCAGAAACTTAAAGAAACAGAGGCTTTCGGAGGCAAGGAAATAAATGGTAGGGAAGGAGCTTGATCCTACAGGGCACCAGTGAGGATTATTGTGTACATTTCAACAAGGCAAACGTACTGAACAGTGTAAGACAGCACAGACTAACTTATTCTTGCATGATTGCCCCTCCTAGCTCCCTAAGGATACATGACCATGATTATCAGAGGCAGAAGGAAGAATGCACAGACAAGCATTCATCTGCACAAAGAGGATCAGGGTTCAACTCATAGTTCCCTAAACGTGCTCATTCACTGCCCACAACTTGAACTTCTTTTAACCTGCACTCTGGCAAACAGGCGGGTGGAGCTGAGATGAACTTCTCCTTAGGGCACAGGAATATACTTCATCCACATGTGACATGAAGTGCAAATCATCATGTCCCTTGGGACATATCATACAAGGATACAGGGAGCTGCTGGCTCAGAGAAGATAGGCTGTGACATCAGTCACATTCCAGCCTCAGAAAATACTGATTGCACACCAGATTTGCAAGAAAACAAGACCAGTGTAACTTTCACTCTTCAGATGAGCTGTACTTATGCAGAGGCCCATACTGAAGTACCCTTCTAAATGAGATAGACTCCAGCACGTGCCTATTCATAAGAGGTATTTTCAATTATTTCAGTTATTTCAAGTGCAGAATGATTACAGAAAATAAATTAATTTTAACATATTTTACATACAACATACATTTTTATCTATTTTTACTGCATAATTAAAAAAAACCCAAAACCTGTATGCCCTTGCATGTTTTTTCAATGTATTGGTTCGTGTAATAGGGTTTAAAAACTATGAGACAAAACTGCTCCTTTTCAGCAAGTCCTCAGCTTGCTCTGTTTCCTCAATAGCACTGAACACTGACTTGGAAGGTAGATATGAGACAGGGAAAAATAATTCCATGCTGAAACACTGCTTTCATTGCTGTAAAAACTTGGAAATTAAGCAGAGTGCCAGAAGGTAGGGATAGATTAGAAAGCTAAATGCTTTCCAGTACTTTCAAACATAAATATCTGTTCGATGAAAGCATAAGACAAGAAGAAGGAAAGACCATATGGTTTCAATGCTGTCTATGTGAAAACAATGCTGCCCTTAAAAATAGTTAACTGATGATCTTTCTGAATTAGATCAGACATCTTCCTGCCATTGAGGGGAAGAAGACTTGATAGTGCATGCCACACAGTGTGTGCTACAGACCAAAATCCCTGGATGAAACAACTTATATATGTAAATAATTTTACTGGTTCTATAGGCTATTTTTATAGGCATTTTTGTGTTTTATTGGTGGCTCAGGAAGAGGAAGAAATGAGATAAAAGAACTATAGAAAGAGACAGTTAATGTCCCCAAAGTGGATTTCCTTCAAGATATGTAAACCTTTTATACTTAAAACAAATGGATTTTAAAAAGTTTTAATTATTAGTTATTCAACAGAAAATTTGCAAGAAGCTTTTTTTCTGATTTTGGTTCTCATGTCTAACAAAGATTTCACGAATCTCTGCAGCCTATCTCTCAGTTTGACATGTTAAAAAGCATTGGTTGATCTCAGATTCCTTTCCTAATATAAATATTCCCAAATGGAAATATCAACTAGATTACAGATAGAAAAGCAATGTACAAGGTTTCTGGGACAACCAGGAAAGATCGCACTTCAACAAGATTTTTCATATTTTAGAAATTGATGGTGACCCACTTTTGGGGTCACCACTGGGACCCAAATGGGGTATCTCTGGATCAGCTGACTTCCTGTGGCAGGAAGGAAGAAAACCTGTTCCTGACTTTGAGAGTTTCCTCTTATCCCCCACAACCTTGTAGTTGTCTGCAGGAACTGCTCAGCCTTCAGTGGTTATGGCATTGGCTTGTCTGTGGGTACAGAAGTCCCTTGAAACCACTAGTCGGGGCCTGTTTTTACACTTCTGCCTTGGAAAAACTGGTCTGCTGCTAAATCGCTCTGTTATAAAATACTGTGTGGCCCTCTATGAAGCCTTCTATAAAATACTGTGTGGCGTTCTATGGAGCCTTCTCTCATCGCAATCCACAGTATGAGAAACCTCTGATCTTATCAAGCATATTGATATGACTTTCCTGAGTTCTACACTGTGTACAGGATTGTGTTAGAAGTTTGGAGCTTGATTTTCCATCCACAATGAATGTACCTGTGAATTGGGTGAAATCACTTGTAGGTTTTTGCTTTGCACCTGAGGGCAGTGGAAGGGCTCTGTCAGGCATGCACTGCTGCAGGACTGCACGCTTTGGCAGAGGCTCTGCTGTTGCTCTCAGCCTTCTCAGCCAGTGTGTTCTCCAGTGTCATTCACAACTTTTGTCCTGTGATACTGAAGGGCAAATAAAACTTCATCCACCAAACATACGCACTAAGGTTTTGCTTTGCATAGGCCTCCACCACATGTTTCAACTGCCTTCAGTCAGTGTATGGAAAACATGGAATTCTCACCTGTGGTATTCAGAGAGATTCCATCACACTTTTTGATAGGAAAGCAAGCAGCCCAACAACCACTGAAATTAAAAAACACCCTGGAAGCCCAGAGGTATCAGCATAGTATCTGGGCTGGATTTCTGGGTTCAGTTTTAAGTTGAGAAACTAGGTTTTCATGTTTTCTCTATTCATTCCATTTACAGTATCAACTGGTAACACGTCCATTGTTATAGCAGTGTGTGCAGCTCTGTGCTGGGATAGAGAGGGTAGAGGTAAAGAGGTTGAAAATACAACATAAATCCTAGCTATTTATTGTGCTAGGATAACATGGTAAGGCTGGGAAGTGGAAAGGACTGTAGAAGTTGTTACCTCTATTTCCATATGTAACTCACTCTTCACTTAATGCAGATATAACTATTGTTATTTTTCATTTCTTATGGATTAGTCAATAATCTCCCAAGGGATGGTAGACCTCAGCAAAACCAACTTAGTTCTACAACTGCACTCCTAATGAGCTGAGCATTTACTTTGGTGTTTCCTTATACAAGTCTTTCTTTCATAACAGGAAGTCCCATGTTAGACAAGAAAAATGTTAATTGGAAAAATATAAGCTACGCTCTGTTTTGAGAAAGACCTTGAAGTCCTTGTAGGGTAGCAAAAGGATGTGGCTTCATTTTCTTCCCATATCTGAACGTGGGAACTATAAATAGCAAGTAAATTGAAGCACTGAAATAAAAAGAGAAAGAAAAGGTATGCAAGAATAGCACATGATCAAAGAATGAAAAGGGACTTTACATCTCAACACACTTGGTCCTGTCTAGGGAAACTACCTTGATCACTGAGCAAAGATCAGAGCCAAGATATATAGAAGGCTAAAATGCTCTCATGATTACCATAGCACATACTTCATTTTCTCAGAGTTAATTTTACATACTCCCTGAACATAAATTCATTGCCTTTACATTAATTTATTAAAACCTAAAGTAACTTTGTGATCAATAATCTGAGGTTTTCACCTCATAGAGTCTCAGTGGGTCCTTTATGCTGGACTTAACAGGAAAATGTCCTCTGATCAAAACACACAGCTAGAGTGAAACAGGCCCAAACAACTCATGGGAGGTGAAAACATAAACGTATTTTCAGCCTCTAATTCTGTCTTAAACACAGCAGCCAGGTGAGCTCAATCTGTTCACTCCATGATGTGAAAACTAAAACATTGGATACTTCAAGGGAGTGACCATTAACTTGGACTCAAAAAAATTTTCCAAGTCATCTGTCTATGCAATTTGAAAGCAATACCTCTTGCATTTCTGGGGGTTGTCTGTGTTTCGCTCTGAAACTAGCTTCTTTTGTTAATCTTATTTTGAAATGTTGATTTCTTAAAGTCTTAGAGTTCTGCTTTTTTCTTCCTCTCTTATCCCTTAGGATACAAACCCAAAACATTATACTTCAGGCACCTAAACCCAAAGACTTTAATAAAGTTCATGAGGATTTAAATAATCTTAAGGGCTTGCTTTTTGTTTTAATTTTCTCTTCTCCTCTAAAGTACACCATACTGATTATCTTTGAATTCCTGAAAGGCCTGTCACAAAGGAAGTTCTGAGTCAAAGGAGAGCAGCCATCTCCTTTTTATAGGACACTATCTGAATGAAGACAGGAAAGGCATTGACATCCATGGTCTCAGATTGAAAAGATGGTGCAAATGCTGCCATTAAAAATGTTAATCCTTCCTAGCAGCTGAATTTATATAGGGAAACAGCCCCTGTGGCAGCAGGATCTCTTACAGAGCTTAGCCTTCAGTGAGGAATGCTGACAGGGAATTTCATTCTGCACTTCGGTGGCTCTGCAGTGGAAAACCACAGTGTCTACTCTACTGTATTCAGAGTAAGCTGGATTTCCCCCTCTTCTAGAGTATCTGGATATTGAAGTGAAAAAAGACAGGTTCATTCTAGCTAGGTCTTACTCCAAGAAGTCATCATTTCTTGATGACTTAAGGAGAAGCAAGGAAAATTCCAGTGTAAGAGAAAATCTCACTCATATAGTGCAAAATCAGTTTGATTTGGGTACATACATTTATCTGACTCCATTGAAAACCTTGCTGAAACTCATGGAGTGATCAGCAATGTAAGAATATAAAAAAAAAGAAAGTAAACAATGTAGAGAAGTAGCTGACAAACTGAAACTGAGAGTAACAATGAGATTCTCCTTTGGAGGACAGTTGTTCTGTGTTGACTTGTAAGTCCCTGCCCATATGGTTGGTTCCTGTTTAACCAGAATTTCTTACTGATATAGACTTGATTTTTATTTATTTATTTTTTAAAAATACTTTTAGGCAACAAACTGAACACCTGAATAGAGTTTGAATTACATTAAGACACTGGATAAATGCTATAACATATTGGTCAATTATCAACCTTACTTTCACTCCAATGGAGCAGTAGAAAATCTACACTATTATAATAACAGCTATTTGCTCAGCAGGTTTACTTAATGGAATGATAACAATTAAGAGAGAAAGACTTGCTGCCTTAGCACAGCAAGAAATAATTCCCATGGCTTGAAAAAGAATCTGAGAAGATAAGACTGCTAAATACAGCAATTTACTCAAGTAAAGTTCCTGGAAAATCCATATATTATCAGCTGAAAGCACTGAAGGCACAATTACTAATTAAGATTACATATAGTCAGATGCTTATAAGCTAACTTCCAGGAGAGCACTTGTAGAATGACACAAAAATAAAAGCTATGATGTTTCTTTCTCCAGTTCATACAGAGTTCCTTTTCATTTTCATGATACCAACAACCAAATATGGTTGTATATATATTAGTAGTAAGCAGTTGTGAATATATTTACACAAGTATAAACTTGTAGTACTTATAATTAAAGTCAAAAGGAATGCAGTGCTGTCTCTATTTCTGATGTCATGTTGGTGAAGCAGATTAGATTTAGCATCATCCTTTGATTTTGCAATAGGACAACAAAAGGGGTAACTTAATGAGGTTTTTGTTTCCCAAGGTCCCCTGTTCCCTCAGTAATCCTGATCTGCAATGATAAGTGTGATACTTTGTCTGTAGATTTTGAGTAAAGTTTATGATTGTCTAGAATAAGGCTTTTGTTATGTATATAACTGTCAGACTACAGGATAATTTTGGAGTGTATAGTTCATAGCCTTCAACTCCCTGCTGAAAATAAACTTTATTTCATCAAACAGTATATCCATGATTTCTGAGGACTTTCACTGCAGACTTATCACACTAGATATTGGGCTGCATTCTGGTTTATGACAAGAAGCACTGTGCCCCAGAAAACAAAACAAAACAAAAAAACAAATACACCTCTAAAAAATATTCAAAATATTTGCATATTGTTGATGCAACTCACAAGGACACGCTTAAGTGTCTAGGGCAAATGAGGCTAATATTGAGGCCAGTGCACTCAGACTAGGGAAACTTGAAAGCCAAAGAGGATGCCAGCAGGGAGGTTCACAGCTCAAGCACAGACCCACAAGCACAAATCACTGCCATGTGGGAGCTGAGTTGTTGATTGCCTTCATGGCACAATAGGGATTATTTGGCCTTAATACCTTGGTGGCTCCTCCTACAGACAGGCAGGAGGACCAGAGCGGTCATCACTCAATCAAAAGAACATTCCTCAGGAATTGCAGAGAAGCTGCAATTTTATATTAAAAAATGGATGTCAATGTCCAACTCTGCCTATGAACACGTGAATTCATTTCACTGTTTGCCTGCAGAACCCAAGACTTCCTTCTCTATTCCCTGCAATTCTTATAGTGAACACAAATGTAAGAAGTTAGTGTAGGCAGAAAGCACTCTGCAGTCTATCAGTAGAGTGTTCCATAGAAACAGATTAACAGCTGTTCTAGAAAACCAAACAAGCCTTTAAATTAAAAGCAGCTTCATTTTGAAGCTGGTGATTAAAGCTGTTTTGGTGCCCTTGAGGTGCCTTTCTCTATACGGGGGTTCCCATTGTGACATTCCTGTACAGAGCAGTAACAATGTGGGTTTACTCTCTGATAAAGCTGCGTGCTTTAAGTCTGACAACATTCACAATACCGTGCTGCCCACCAGCACTTTGAACAAAGCTCTTTTTTTCACTAGAAAACAGTGCTGATGCATAAATCAGGAATAAATATTGCAGGTTATCAAGTGGTATTTTAGGAGCTGCTCTCAAACACTGAGTTTTAGAACCCAAAATTGTGATTTTGTAACAGTTTCTAGTTAAGCAATAAACATCATTTGTACAGGGACATTCTTGCGCAGTCAGGCATGATGCAATCTAAATAATATCTAAATGAAAATTCTATTCTTTCTGCTAGGTGTATCCCATTGTTATTCCTACTAATGCCCTCCAGTCTGAGGACCAAGAATTCAGCTGCTTTACATGGTGAACATTAGCTAACAACATAAGGTTTTCTATTCAGGAGAGTGAAAGAAAGACTGGCAGGGAATATAATAGTGGAGTAATTATTTGTTGAATAGTCCATTCAAATTATTTCTCAAATTATTAATAAACCTTAACTGAGTCTTCTTATGGCAAATTTTCAGGGGTATCAAAGTTGTTATCCTTAGCTGATAAAAGATATCACATGTAAACCATTAACCTCAATGAGAATTTGTAAAAGAACAAGGTAAAACTGAAAAGATATTTAGGAACCTTATTTTACATATCATGGTTTTTTAATCTTGGCTTCCATGTGGCCTACATGAATTCAATTTTGCTGAACATGAGAGTTGCTTGGATTGGGATTAGGTAATTACACTCTGGACATGCCTCTCTCATCTATTAGTTGGACAGAGTGCCTAGAGAAATGCAAATGCTCATTTAAGCACTTCCTGTAAGACCCAGTTGCCGAGTGTGATTGATTTGTGCCTCTGTTCATGGTGAGATTGTCCTTCCAGGTGAAGTGCAGTCAGATGAAAGATCATTTTGATGTAACTGTGCTGCTGATTCTTGACAACAGGCAGCCTTTGCCTGCCCTCTCAATTTCACAGTGCTCATCCCAGCAGCAAAAAAAAGAAACCTTGGCAAGGTCTTCACTGACCCCAGTGGTCAGTGAACAAGAAGGTTAATGGCAGCATCTAACAAGATCCAGTTTTCCTTTCAGCAACAAATACAACTTTTATAATACTTCAAAGATGACAACTTAGAAAAATTAATGCAGTACTGACTGTTGGCTTCTCCAAGTCACCATTTTATCCACGTCTATGGCCCAGTTTTCCTGCTACTTGAGGTGTCTCCATACCACTGTGAATTCCTTGGTGTAGATATAATGCCTTGGTTCAGACTCTCACCTTGAACCAGTCTCAGCACTTATCTCAGCTGCTGCTGTGTCTCCAGGAAACAGCAGAGAGCTGGGCTCTGATGCACATCCAGTTTGGCAAAAGAAACCATTTATTTCTTTAAGTTTAAATTTCTAATGTCCCACAGGAGCACACTCCCAGATTAACGTATTTCAGTACATCTGCATCCCTGAACAAAAGCTACAGTGCTTAGTCACCCTTGTGGGAAGTCAGCATTGTTTTCTGACTTTGTGTCCCTCGGTGGACAGAGGAGCAGCCACTCAATTGTCTGCAAATGTAACCACTCCATACTTTCATATATTGCAGGCTTTGTTATGCACTTTCTTATAGAAAGTGCCAAAAACATAGAAATCAGGTCACTTGAAATTTCAGCATGTCTTGCCTTCTCTTAAACCAATTACCTTGCAAAACTAATGGTCTACTGTGGGTGGTTAAATGAAGCCCTCGTTATGTTATCTATCACCTCTACAGACTGCCTCAAATAAACACAAGACTCCATCCTTCTCCTTAAATTTGCTGTCTATATCTTTTTTCCTGGCAAATTTGGACTCTTCTGTGATCTATTAAGCAAAGTTGCAGATGTGTTTGCTGACACTTAAAAATTCATAAGGAGAAAATGTTTTGCTCGTAATAATGTTTACTTGATTAGATACATTTTTAATTAAAAGTAGCAGCAGACATTAGATCATAGAAATTAAATAACCGCCTCATTGACTGATTTATTGGGAAGATTTGACAAGAATATTTTACACCAATAATGGTGATAGTACCAGTTTCCTGTTTAATGTGTGTTTTCAGAGATACTTAACCCACAAATATTTCAGAACTATCTCAAGCATAACAACAAGTTGTTATGCAGGAGCTGTACAGAAGTAATCAGAAATACCAGATTTGAATTACAAATACATCTTTTTCCCTTCCAGATTTATATTGAGAAAGCTTTTTAAAAAGCGTTCATTTTATTATATGTTAAACATAAATTGGAAATTCAAATATTGAACAAATGAAATAATTTTGAAGCAATGGTGTTATAAACCAAATGACAGCTTTGAAAGATTATATATGATTTAAAGTTAGCTGTAACTCCCATGCCATCATCACTTTTAAGGTAAAGATATGTTTGAAGTGATAAGTTACCAAATTCCAAGAAGAAAGCTTTTTGGTAAATACTAAGAATAAATCACTACTTCACAATTGATTTTCATATCTGTTCTCTGCATGTATTTTAATCAGACAAAATGTTTCAGTAGCAAAATATAGTGTGAAAAATCAAGTTTCTGTTATGATTAAAGGATGACCAATGCATTACTTGAGTTGATGAGTTTTATTTCTAATGGCTTTGTGAAATCATCCTTGCCAAATGAAGAAAAAGCCACCTTAAGGTCATGAAGGCTGAATCCCTGAGCAGTTATAAGCAGTTGTTTCCAGATGCCATGTATCCATCAGATTTAACCCCTGTTTGCTTTATTTAACTTGCCCCACACATCATCCTATCATTGGTATGGGAAAAAAAAAAAAGGTGGAAAATAGTGAAATCTTTTTTGCTGATTTTGAATCACAAACATGTGAAACTGGCATAAAATTTAAGATGTTTTGTCACATTTCTCAACAGACCCTGAAAACGATGATGATCTTAATGCCAAATTGTTCTGTAACCAGCAGGAATATTGTAAAGTCAATGAAAGAAATCACTTGGGCATTACTCATGCTTGTATTACCAGAGCTGTTGTCTCTTTGCAAGCTTTCATTACCACAGCAATTAAAAAATAAAACCAACTTCACAGCCTTCTTTTAATTTAAAAGAGATTAAATAACTATCTATATGAGGAATATACCCTAGCTCCATAGTTATTTGTGCATACAAAACCAATTTAATAGCAGTAGAGCAAGCTGGTGGTGGTACAACATAATAGCACTTCATTTTGTAATACTACCCAGAAGTCTCGCTCAAGCAGGATAAACATTCTTCAGTGGTTGTCAGGTATCAGTTCCCCTGAACTATGAGAAATTTTTGTTCACTATCTGCAGTAGACACTGAAGACAAGATGGAATAGTTTGTGGTGCATGACAGCTCTATCCTAAGCCAATTCTTTTGACATTTCTACAGTTCCAGTGTGGACCTAACAAATTAATACACCAGGCAGTTTGTAGCTTTGAAGTTAAATGTGCAATTATTCCAGTTGAATGTGAAATATTTTCATAAAATGAAGTGCATGTGAGGCAGTAATTCATTTACAAGTCTACAAGATAGAAGGTTTAACATCAGTCATTCAAATGGCATTTTAATCTTTTCCCATCCTGAACAGAAATAATTGCAGGGCCTCATGGAAATCAGTAATACAACCATCTTGAAATGTTTCCTTTTTTATAATTTGAATACCTGATTCTCCTGCATGATTAGGAATCCGCTAGTACCAATTCTCTCAGTGCTCATGAAGGAAGACATATTTCTTTTAGAGAATGTGTGGATAAATAAAATGAATATCAATTGTAGGAAGAGGACTGCATGTGAATGATGTGTCAAACCAAGAGAGTTCAGCTCCTATGCACAGAACCCTGACTGCTCTATTCTGCATGCAATGTTAAATTTACATGGTTACAAAAAACAACAGAAAAGGCCAACAAATACAGACATCCCTCAACAATCTCTCAAAAAAATAGAGCAGGTCACAGGAAAAAAAGCTAATGATTGAGATTGAGTTTGTGTAGCAGGAATTTTTAGCAAAAACATGAGGCTGATCACCTGTTATTTTTATAACTCAGTATCTGTATGTTTGTATATACAATGCATGTAATTATATATCAGTATGTGAAACCATGAGAAGAGAGATAATCCATCCACCATTAGAGTCACACACATGGTAAGCAGACCTACCCGAAGAAGTCTGTCATTCTTTCTGATAAAGAACAGTCCAAAATCTTTTCTTCAAAGGAAAGGGATGGAGACAGATTCTTCGAAGAGAGGTTGTTTTCTTCATTAGGAGCCAGAACCATCTTATTCTCCATAACTATTTTCATATCAGCTTATCTAAGTGGATGTTTCTCGTTGTTTCATGTTCTCTAAATTTAGGCATTCAGTAAAAATGAACTTGTTCTGCATATACTGAGGCTCTCTTGCTAAATAATCCATTACACCTGTATTTTCTTGCACAATATGAAGTAGAGTTCATTGAAAGGAGAGGGAAATTCCTAATAAATACAGAATGTCACTACTAGGGCTAAGAACACTGTACAAGATATCTCAGTGAAGAACAGCATCAGATGTAAGGAATAAATAAAAATGAGACAAAATCTCTTCTGTTTCCTACTATCAGCAACAGTATGGTTTTGCAAGTAAGTTTGGGAGTAATACAATTGAATTCAAGTTACCTGAGAACCTTGCCATGTAAATTTTGATGTACATGTGCATGTGGCTTATGAATGCAACTACCACCTCTTTTGTTTATTAGCTAGTTGTTTTATTTATTACCTTGATGTTCTAATTTTGAAGATACAAGGAAAGGTAACCCATGAAATTCAATTCTTGGTTCATGAACTGCATGTGCATCACAACTCCATAGCCACAGGTTTGTTCTTCAGTCAACCAATGTGTACTACTGCCTTGAAAACTCACAGAATCACAGAATATGCCACGTTGGAGGGGAACCACAAGAATAATTGAGTCCAACTCCTGGCCCTGCACAGGACCATCTCCAAAAGTGACACCAAGTGCCCAAGAGTATATTGTCCAAAAGCTTCTTGAACTCTGTCAGGCTCAGTGCTGTGACCACTCCCCTGAAGAGCCTGATCCAGTGCGCAGCCACCCTCAGGGTGAAGAACATTTCTCTTAAATCCAACCTAAACCTCCCCTGACACAACTTCAGACCATTCTCTCAGGTCCTGCAGAAATCAATGACCGCAAACAGGCACACCCTGCTGAGATGTGCTTATGACACCAGTATGTTGCTAACATGTTAGGATTGATGTGTATTTGGGGAACAGAAACCCTCTACTTACCAAGATAGTATAGACAACACATAGATGGTATAGTATAGCAAGGCAGCAAGGTGCATTTTAAAATGTATTTTAATCAATTCCTATCAATTAATATCTCCAGTCATATTTTATTGCCAGGTAATATTAAGGTACTGTTCTGAAAATGGTTGGTTGGATATAGTAATCAGAGTGGCCCTAAATTTCAACTTTAATATATCATAATAAATCTTATAAAATAATCTTAGGGCAATCTCTCCTTTTGCATTTGGAGTTATTTCTGGAGTTATTTTTTCTCTTTCATATTTATGAAGCAGTAGAAAGTAATACTGAAGCAGATGGTCATGGCAGAACACTGATTTCAAATAGGAAAGTGTGAGTCAACCTGTACTGAAATGCAGACAGAATAGATTAGGAAAGAACAATGACCTTATGATCAGGAATTCAAAACTCATGTAAAAGGGGAGCCTGTGAATCTTTGTGGATATATCAGACAAAGTGAGAACAGGTGAGGTTGCCACTGGGAGCTCCAGTAGCAGCGATACCCAGAGGGAAGAAAACAACCAATATTTCTGGTGCTGGGGACAGGCTGCAGCATTTCTCCTGTGTCACTTCAGGACAGTCACAAGGAAGTGCACACATAAATCGTGCCATTTTAGCAAGAATATTTATTGCAGCACCTGAAAGGCTGAATACAATAAATATTTTATTCAAATTCACAAATCTGTATTTTTTTCCTTTCAGAAGAAATATATAGAAGTAGATAAGGGCTGCAAGTTGAGGAAGAGTTTAGAATGAATCCATGAGAGTTCCTTGCCTTCCAGAGGTGTTCCTATATCTGTGACAAGCCAGAAAAATTCAGAATTAATGGCTACAGTCACATTTCCTGTATCATTCCTTCTGTAAAGATCTTGTACTGTCTGAATCTTGAGACATGCAAGAATTCTTTTGGTGCCTACACATTAATTGCATATTCAGTTATCTGCATACTATTGGATCACTTACAAAGATATTTCGCCAGGTCAGACATTCTGTGGAAAATACTTTAAAATTAAGAATCTAAAAATTATTAGAAAGCAAGCTACTGTGTTCAACTTTGTGCTTATCTTCATGGCATTTAAAGCAGAAAGGACCATCAGATACTGCTGTCTCATGACCTGCTAAACACCTGTTAGCCCAGTGTTTCAAGAACTACTGATGTCTGGCTTACATTTAATTAGAGCCTATCCTGCTGAAGATCATCAGTTCTCTGTTTGAAGGAAATGTATGACTGTAAGTACATGACCTTCACAAGCAACTCATTCTAGTGTTCATCTAACAACATCTAATGCTCATCTAAGGTTACTCTAGCATGCCTCATTTAAATTTGCCTGACCAGCTTCTAGGCACTTCTTCTTATGGCTTTTCCCATGAGGTTAAAGAATCTACAACATGCATTTCTTCCTTGTATGTGACATATATTTGTGCATGGTATTCAACTCACCTCTTTTCAGTAAACAAACTGAATTTTTTGTATCTCTCGTTCAAAAAAAAAATTGATATATTCTTGTGGCTTTTTTTTCCCCCACTACCCATTTAAAATGGGGCTACTGGACTGGAAAGAATTGTTTCTACATTGTCCACATTGATTAGAGACTTGCAGACATGTTTTTATATCCCTTATTTTTGCCCTATGTGTATCTGTTTAGTGACAGCATATGGGTTTGTTTAGTCAGAGCATAAGGCTTTGTAAAGTTGTCCATGTTTTCTACTTCTTCTTGAAAGTCACTGCTTTCCAAGATTTAGTGCATTATGCTGGGCATGGGATTTACATTCATTGTCTTTAGATGTATTTCATATGTAACTGTATCTGAGTACAGTTTTCTTCAACTTGCCTGGCCTGTCTTTGTTGAGATTTACCCCTTTGGCCACCTTTGCGTCCTCTGCAAATTTTATTCACCGTGATTTTATGTGTTATTTCCAGTTCACTGATGTGAATATTCAGTACTGGGAGGAAAGGCTACAACTCCATGTAAAACCTGTATAAAACCTTCTGCTTAAGTCTCAAGTGAAAAGTTAATGCTCCACTATATCAATAAATCACACATTAGATGTTTTATTAGACAAATCTAAACAAATAACAATAGGAACAATATGTCAAATGTTTGGTGGAATCTTGTTACATCTATGTAGTTACTTTTACCAACCATATTTTAAAGTTCTTCAGGGACTGAAATTAGGGACAATATGAAAAATTTCCAGAAGGCTGAGAAGGGCTCCTTTTTCAATTTGAGTCTCTGCCCATGAATTTTGTAATGCTCGTTCCTGCTCTGGGCTATGCAATTCCAACATTTCACTCTTAAAACTGCTATGAAATCAGTGGGTCCTTGTAACTGAAAAGATTCCCTGTTTAAATGATGAGAAGTCATCTGCAATGGTTAGCTATCAGATCAGAGGAAGAATTGAGCATGCTTCAGTAGGCAATGGCTGGTGAGTTTGCTACACCTACTGAGTTTAACCTGCATAAGTAAATGTCTGTTTGAGTGGATTTAAACAATAAGCCTTAGTTAAATAAAGCGTTAAGTAGAGATCTGAATACTGTTTCACTCACACAAGTCCCTGCTCTTCCTAGATACAGTGTCTGACTACCTTTCAGTGAAAGCAAGGCCTGAAGGGCACAGCCTATGTCCATCTGCAGACTTATACGAACACTGTATTCAGGATCCTTTTCTGTGGAGCTTCGTCTTGATTTTATGATCAGTTTATTCCTCTCGGGTTGCTGATTGATCAATTTTTGAAAATCAGTGTCTGCAAGCCATGTGAGACACACACAACCCACATACTGCAGTCTGTTCCCTGCAGCAGTGTCTCTTGGGTATCCCAGCATATGCTTGGGGTGTTTCTCAGCAAGGATGAAGCTGAAGGAGGAGAGGGACTGTCACTGGATTCCAACTGTCCAACCCTGCTAAAAGATGGTAGTGTCAGTCTGCTTGGAAAAACCTCTTTCCCAGAGGTTCTTTAGACTAGCTGGTTTCAAAATGTTTGTGTCTAATATTGCCCTTAGCTATAGAAGGACTATATCTGCCTGTTTCCTAATGCAGAACAGAATGATTTGTCAATCTCTGCCTTTCCTGAATCATTGTTACTAGGTTTTCCTGCCTACCTTGAGTAATGTTGCAAGATATTATTCTTGTTTCTGTCACTTCTAACATTCTAACAATCCAGCCTGCCAGCTTTCTCATTTCTTATATCATGTTTTCATAATCCATAAATCTTTTTTTCAACATTGTCTTTTTAAATATATTTTTAATTCTCACAGTAAAGCAAATGTTCCCTTTTCTTATTATTGGAATAAATACTTCTCTTTTCTCATTTTCCTCAGATGTAAAACAGTAAATACATATGTGTATGCCGACCTGAGTGTACGTCAACTCAGGATATGCAGAAAACAGAACATGATCATTTATTCACATATTCTTGGAAAATTTCAATTCTAGCCACAAACAGTAGAAGACCGACACTAAAAATATATTTTAAAATAAATAGGCAAACCTCATAAACATTCACATTTGAATGACAGTATAATAAATTCCTAGGCTGGTTAAATAATAAAACGTTTCAATGAGAGTACTTATTTAACAGAAGTCAAGTAGAATCCCCTGGTTTATAATGCACAATAACTAAACCAGTCGGTATAGGGTTTTCACTCTGTACCATAAACCATGTTCTCAGTGTACAAACAAGATAAACCCAAATAGCTGCATACCAAAGCAATCAGTGTTGCTCTCTTTAACTAGAAATTTCCTATGGTTTTTCTCCTCTGTATTGAAGATCCGGGCTTTGAACATTCAATTTCAGAAGGAGATGAAGGGGCATTTATCATGAGATTAGCCATGGAATGGTTTTATAACTGAACGTAAAGTCTATGCCTCATAACTTGGATTCATTGGGTGGTTTACTAGGCTTTTGTTGGAGTTTTCATTTTGGTTTAGGCGTTTTGTTGTTTTAATTTTCAAAATTTCTTATTCTGACAATTACTAATATCATGTGGGTGGAGAACTAGACCCTGGTTCTCAATTCCCACAGAAAAACTACAGGGATTAAAAGACATCTGTGTAGGGAAAACAATGTCCTGTCTCCTGGGGTTCTTTTAAACTGACACCCATTTGAATTTTCTTTAGGCTGCCAGAGAGCAAATAAACATTAAAACTTCTGGGTTTGTGTTTTTTTTTTTTTTTTATTCTCTGTAAACAAAGGAGCTTCCATAGATACTTTGGTTGAAACACTGACTATTCATTTTGTAATATCTCTTTTATAGGCCACTGTGGACGATAATGATGTAATTACAGTCCTTTTACGGCTACATTGCCTTCATGATAAATTAATAATTATCTGATTAGAAACATTTTGGAGACAAATATTAAGTATACAATAGACCACAAGTCTGGTCAGCCAGGCAATTATGGAGCCAGAACTCATGCAGTTCCTAGCCAAAATGTATCTAAAAGCAGTGCTTTGTGTGTGTGCAAAACATACATTTAAAACCTGGCTATCTCAGATTCCTTTAATAATATTAAACAGTAGCAGATGTTAGTTTGGGTTGAAAATTATTTTCTTATTTTATGTATTTATTTTTAAATTCACTCTAGATTTACACTAATGTAAATCTTTCACACCAGGTGATACTATTGTGAAATGACACCTTTAATCCAACTCATTTGGAGCGATGGAAATGTATCCAGACTTTGCAGATGACTTACTCTAGCATGAGATTGGATTAAAGTTCCCAAAAAGTGGTTTTCTGAACTGAGTATGCAATAACGTCATTAAGCTGTTGATCCTTTCTTTCATGTTATACATGCTTCCATTTATGCAATCAAAACCTATAAAAATACAGTTTCATCATCCATTGCTTACGAATCACATATCTGATCTCAGACATTGTTATCTGCCTGCTTTCATGAATTCTCAGGTCACTGACTATTACACACAAACTGCCAAGTATCCAAAAAGCAGTGTATGTAAACATTTGGAAAGGCAGTTTAATTCCAACATCCTTTTCTTAAACCATAATAACAATGATGATAATTGTACAATCCAACTGAGTTTTTCAAAAACTGTCACACAGATTTTAGTGATGTGTTTATGAGAAACTGGCGTTTACAGGCACATTTTTGTAAACAAAAATCATACCAGCTTCCATATCCGTGAAAATACATGATCCTATATCTTGGGATGTGCCTGTTTCCTGAGAAGTGCATCTAGAACTGTTCTGCTCTAAAACAATTTCAGGCCTCGATCTAAAGCTGTGTTTGATGGCTATGCTTCCCATTTGTGATAGAAACAGGCTACTTTCCTACCACACAGAATTGTGAGTTCATGAACTATCAGAGGAAGTTTTCATATGGTGAACATCTGTTTTTTCCCCATTCAGCTGCACAGCTACAGCTGGGAAAGACATGAACTGAGCTGTTAGTCATTTCTAAAATAAAAATAGATATAGTCTATGAGTTAGACTTTGGCTATGAGCCTGAGACCATCCTTTAAGGCTTTTTATTCCACTACATTGTATTGCAGTAACTTACCTAATTACAAGATTCTTATTTAAGAAAGTATTTTAAAAGAATAACAGAAAAAGCACAATCTTTCTTTGATTAACTAAAATGCCTTTTTAATGGGCTATCTTCCAATGCATCTAGTTTTTATAGAACTACTCTTCAATCGTTGACTAGCCAACACATCACAGACAACATGCATGGATCCAAACAGTTGAAAAACTGGCACACAACCTTTTTACTGAAGCACTGACTTCTGCAAGTCATTTCATGTAATGCTGTAGCAGCTCAGATGTGGCCTGTGCTCTCTCCTGTGGATTTAGTGCTAAGCAGTACAATACTATATAAGACCAAAAAAAATCTAAGAATTATTTATTGCAAGCAATTTTATTTGAGACCTAATTGTAACATGGTAATTAGAAGAAGTTTACACATTCTTATAAGGAAATAGTGGTATTGGTCAAGTTTATCTAGTGGAGACACACATGGAAAGAGTGTTTTCCAACCCATCCACCTCTGCTGGATTACAGCTTCCCTGTCTGGGAGGTTGGGGGATCTCCCAAGTGAAAAGGGCATGAGCCAGGATTAAGAAAAAGGAGTATGAAATTATTTTCTCTGTGAATACTTCACAGTTAATAGTTTTTCAAGGATGTATTCTATGCTCCATTTCACTTTCAATAATCCTTTAATAAAATCTAGCCAATAAGCAAACCAGGTGATTGCAGGTGACTTAGGTGTTGCTTTGTTCAGTATATTGCTCACCCAACACTAACTTTAGTGTCATGAGTATTTTTACAAAGTTTTACTGTGATCAGTGTGCTCCACAGTCCAAATCAACATCTTCAAGCAGCCCCTAAGGTGGTTCATGAGGTGCCATGACAACTGGCACTGGCAATATTCCTGTACACACAATTGGAGTTTACAGGAACACAAAATAGATATACTCCTATGCCAATATTTATGGTCAGTCTCAGTATTGGGACAAGATCAGGCAATGAAGAAATAATAGCTTCTTGAAAATGAGCCTCAGAAAGAGAGGTGATGCTGAACTATGAAGATCTTTTTGCAGACATGGTGCAACCCTTTTAGTGGTACACTTATATGACTAAGCGGTTAAATCCATCACTGTAGAAGTCATTCAGATAAGACATTCTGCTGTCTCTGACTGGTGGGGTAAATTGTGACCTCATCCTAGATATGTCTACTCTAGCTGCATGGAAAATAGCAAGAACCTGGCCACAAAACTGAGTCTTTAAAAAACACTGATAAAGAGCAGAGGAGTGTGGTCCCTTAATCACTTACCTCCCAGTAAGCCTTTTCCTGTCTCTCCACCTTCTCTTCCAGTCTGTAAAACTCAGGAAGAGGTTTAAGGTTGGCAGCAGAAACCCTTGCCATAGAGTAAAAGTTCACCTCTGCAGAAGACAGAGCTATGTTGGAGCAAGACCAGATTAGGGGAAAAAATCTCCATCAAACAGAACAGCTACTACAGACATCCCTGCTCTGTGACCTGTCTTCTCTCGTACAGATGCAATAGGACAGACCTGTATTATTTAAAAGGGGAAAAAAACCCCAAACCTCTCAACTACTAACTTTTTACATTAGAGAGAGAATGAAAAAAAGATGACCACCATGTGGTAGATATGTTACTTAGTACACTACTTTACAGTGTTGTCAGCTAATAGCAGGTACAACCTGGGTAGTGTTGATGCATTGTAGGAAGCAGTGGTGAAAGAAAAGGCTGGTGGACAGGAATTGGTGCCACTGTAGTTGTGTTTAGTAAGAAGAAAATTTGCAAAACCATGTATTGGTATTTCCTCTGATACATCTGCTTCTATGGCTCCCAAGGCTGGAGCATCTGCACAAACTCTCCTGCTTTTACTACAAAGATTACAACAGCTGCTGTGAGAATTGCTTTATTTTGCTGCAGTACAAATAATTATTCAGCTCAGAATTTCTACCAAGTGTTACAGAAGGTTTGAGTGCCCGTGCAGATTAAACAGACAGCATTTCTCTGCATATTTATCAGCAGAGTGCACAGTGGTATAAAGAATGTGTTGAGCTCCTTTTTGAAGAGCAACCCCAGTGTTGCAACTCGAATCCTAATAAAAAAATATCAAACAAACATTTTCTAAGGTTTTGAAAAAGTCCAGCTGTCTCTTCTAAAGTTGAACTGCTCCTTTCCTTTAGCCTTTACCACACTCTTGATGAAGACTAAGGCTCTGGCACAGCAGAGGTACCGCTAGTTACTGCCAGTGAGCGCTTAGCACCCTAACTCTTCTGCACAGCACAGTTTGGACAGGGCATATTACATGTCTGAACAAAGAGAATCACACGGAATTTGAACCTGAACCTGGTTTAACTTTCCCTGTTGATGTCATCCTTTTCCCGTGCAAAATGTGTCTGTACTCTCTTTGGCATCAGTGGGCCAGGTCCTGAATTCCTGTTAAGGGGAATACAACTACAGCCTTTTGTTTATGTATTTATTTTGACAAAACAGATTCCTTGAAGGCAAATTGAACCATATCTTCTTTTCCAAAGTGTTTAAAATTTTCAGAATCTGGGATACACTAACAGAAATTTTAACTGGGAAGCTAAAGGAGATCAGACACCCATCTGCAGCTCCATCAGACAACAGGCCCAACAGCAGCTCCAAGGTCACCAACAGAGTTGTCTCAGAAACCTGTAGAGAAACAAGATATATACGAGAGAAATCTTTGCCATTTATGACCCTGAGGCTTCTCTGTACTTGGAGAGGAATCTGCACCAGGGCCAATACACTAGTAGCAACCCTCTTTTAAAAAACACATATTATAAAAAGACATCTCAAGTTCAAGAGCAGAAAACAAATGAATAAATGAATCAGTGACTGAAAGATGAATTTAATTTTGGTCTTGCTGCTCTCATTTTCTCAATGACTAGCTAAATAAAAAGGCTTTGAATATGACAGGGTCCCCTCAAACTACAGAACAGTATATAAAGCAGGCAAATGTTCCCGGAAACATTTGGATGTGCTCTGATTCCTTCTAAAAGAGCACAGATTGGTGAGATGGTCACTCCTTGTTTAGTGGAGAATTTTATAATGGTTTGGTTTCATTATCCATTTAATTATTAGGCTTTATGGTGATTTTTTTATGGCTGTATCTTACTACATGAGGATCATTTTTAGATTCTTGAAGTGTCCTGATGAAAATAAGAGATTGCTCCCAGATTTCAGCATTGAAAAACTCCTATATTGTGTAGCTGTATAATGTTAAATCTTGTCTTTGAGTTTGCTTTAATTTTGGATGTTCAAAATTCAAATTCCTCTTTTTACTCTATGTTCTGGTCACTAGGCTTCCACAGCTGCCTAACCGGAAACTCTGATCACAGCAATCATTCATCTCCATTCATTTAAATGTCACTTTTCCCCCAGTACCCTCTGCTAACTTGTTCTCTCATATGACTATAAAGAGGTCTCAAATTAAGATGATGGCATGTATCCTAAGAATGTTTGACCTCCATCCCATCTTTCTGGTTCCCACTGGACAAGTTCCCAGAGCTGGGTCTGAAAGATTTTTATTTATTTATCTCAACCATTGTTGATTGTCCATCTAAATATCAAACTCCTTTCCTAAAGCAGAGTCCCAGGAATAGCTTAAACCTGTTACCAAATTAGAAATTCTGATATCCACACAGGATGTCTTTTAGAAAGGAGAGAATGTCCTGTCCTTTTCATTTTATGAACTACAACTGCACATGTTACCAAGTTTACATTTTCTATTAGCATTTTTGCAGGTTGGTTCAAAATAATTTGCCAATTTATATTAGATCTATAGATGAAGCAGAGTGAATTAGGTGCTTAATTTAAAATTTGACAGGCATTGATTTCTTTTTAAATCAGTGTAGAAGACTGTAGCATTGGTGTTCATCCTTCATCATTCAAAACACAGTTTTATACAAAAATTTTCTAAGATTATTTATACTAAGAAATTTCCTTCCAAAATCTCAGAGGCTGATATACTTTTGAAAGCACACATTTCACAAAATTTCATTTATGAGCTTTGAAATGGTTTCTTGAGTAACGTAGGAAAGATTTTAGTCCAGAAAGAAGTTGGTATGATAAATTAAATGGAAATTATTTGGAAGCAAAGGATTGCATTTAGATTTTTAGAAAATGTTTGCTCAAAGCATTTCACAAGGCATAAATGGATAAACATCCCATCTAATATTTGGCTGTGTTTTATCTGATATCCTGGATTGCTATAGGATCAGAGGCTGAGGAATTATCTCAGGACATATGGAAATTAAAATGTCTTCAGACCCATATGGGAAATATCTCTGAGAGCAGAGAAGGGATTTAGAGACTGATGTTACTTCCTGTGTGAAAAGAAAATTCTTTCTACAGGAACTGTTCTTGTCCCTTGTGCTTCCAAAATTTGTTTCCAAAGTTTTTAATATTATTTGGTAAGTTTTCTTGTGTCCACTGGTCATTCATTAGGCTTTCATACTGATTATAGCACTTCTATTGACTAATTATCTTTCTTCAGTGACATTAGTTGGGCTGGTTTGAATTTATTTCAAAAATTGTCTTCAAGGCATGTAATAAAATGGTTGGACTCAATTTTAGAGGTCTTTTCCAACCTTAATGATTCCAAGAATTTTTCCTTCCTTCCCCTGCAGTATCTTTGAAATGATTAATCATGTAGAACAAAACTGGTTACCTAGCTCAGATCAACAGCAGACTGGAGACAGGAGAATGCGGAAAAGACTGACGAAGACTCCCTAGGCTAAAGTTTATTCTAACCATGTCAGGGCTTATTTTTGTGAGTACATAAAAATGTGTGTATGCAAACCTGCCAACACTGAGACATTCAGAAGTGGCTGTTTCATACTCTCACTGTGTCCAGACAGATGAGTTTACATGTATGGATAAACTCAGCATCACAGACCAGCAGGAACAGTGAACAAGTGGCTCAGTTATCTGAGCTCTCGAGAGAGGAGAATCACATCTCTTCCCAGCAAATCAGATACCCACAATGGAGCTGATAACATCTGAGGGAAGGATGGAGAGTCTATTAACCTCAGGACAATGTCCTTTGTTCAGGAACAGACAAACACACACTGCACGGTGTTTACTTACACCGATACATGCATATATGTATGTATGCACACTCTTTATCTAATGTACAAAGGCCAACCAGATCAAGTGATTTATGTTTCCAACCAAAATATCAAAACCTGTTTGAGGGAAATGGTTAGAATAACTATCTACCTTCTGTTCTGAACCACTGTGGTTTAGCATCTTTACAGTAGTTGTTTAAAAATATGTGTTAAAATCAAATTTAGCTGAAAGCCAGCCATCCAGGCAGCTCCCAGGGAAACAGAGCTTTAAAAAAAAAATCATTCAAGCAAATAACAAGAGTCTATGTATAGAATGGTAGAGAGCAGAAAAGACTTCAAAAATACTTCTGAAAAAGCTGAGCTATTTGATATAAAGTATTTTGCAACCATCAGCTCTCAACCTGTGATCACAACAACTTGACATCTCAATTCTAATGAAAGTCTTACCCTTTCTCTCCAGACTGACTAAATTATTGCTGAAGGATGCACTGTAAAAGTGATGAAAAATGCAACTGAGATACAATGCTGAAGTGTCACTTATCACAATGAAATCTTCCTGACATTTGCACAGTTGAGCCAATGTCATTCATCATGTAGCAATTAATATGTTTGCATTTTTCTGCCTTTAAAACAAAATTAACAACAACAACAGCACAAACACATAAAAAATTAATTTCCATATGGTTCAGGTATGGTGTCAATGTCATCAATGAAACTGCTTTGGCGTCTGTCCATGCAGCACTGCCTGCTTGCACTGGCAGCAGGAAGCTGTAGGATAGCATTGCTCAGGAAGACCTTCAGCCCGAAAAAAGCAACAGTCTGTTATTGCATCTATGCATGTTTCAGTTGAAAGTCTGACACTTATCAGCTTGCATGGAAGGGGACTGCTGAGATTAGCGGAGAGGACAGGAGGAGGCACTATGGCAAGAACTGCTTTGCCCCTGGGTTCTGCCTCACTTGCTGATAAAATCAAATTTGTACCTCAGTACCCAGATGGAGAAAGGAGAGTGGCGTAAATCATTTGGCTACTGGTCGTGCTGTTAGCTGTGCTATCTGCCTTCACAGCTAAAAATTCCTCCTTGCCCCCAAAGTATTGGTGTGTTCAATAAGAAACAAATACAGAAAATTCATCTGCTACAGAATGATTTGATTTGCATTGCCAGCACTTGTAAAGTCAGTAACCAATTTCAAATGCTGACAGAGGTTTATTTTGCCTGACTTTTTGTACTAAAGGCAAGAATACTGTGGTGTACCTATCTGGCAGTTCTCCCCACTGGCTCTCAGCTTTAAGTAATACTTGGTACCTGAAGGAAAAGAAAGTGCTTAGAGGTCTTTTCAGCTTAACACACCCCTGTTGCTTTTGCTACATGTCAGGAAGTGACACATAGTGCTAAGACTACATCTTTGTTGTTTTGAGCAGCATAGACAGAGAGCAGCTGAACGGTGCCGGCCCCGTGCCTCCCTCCCTCCATCCCAGCAGCCCTCAGGACAGCTCCAACAGAGCCACAGGCGTGCCCGAAGGCGATACTACACCCAGCAAGGGCAGCAGCACCTGCTCTGTCAGGTGTCAGCTGAAGCAGCACCCACTTTGCCTTACTGCAGTCACGGCTGTCCACAGAGAGGAGCTTAAAATCAGCGTGGACATGGCCTGTGTGCCTTCTCTGTCAGATCCACAAAGCAGGGTAACTCACCTGACACAACCTGCTCTAGCACAATGCTGTGTGGCACCCAGTTAAACACGTGTGACAGGGGCTGCTGGGCTGTACAAGTGTTAATGCTGTAAAAACACGGTAGTCACCCAGGATGTCCTCCAGCCTGCTGCTGCTCGGGGCTGCCCTCAGCTGCTCTAGTCCTTCAGCAAGAATGTGGGCATATATGAGGGAGAACTCAAGCACCTGTGGATATTGCAAGTCCACTGAGGAGAAGGAAAATTAAATGCCTCTGCTTTTCTATATTTCTTGTGGCATGTGCATCACGTTACATCTGGTTGTGTCAAAAGGCATTACATCACGTGTTGCTCTGTAACCTGGTGACACTGAAAGTGTGTGTCAGGCTGCAGAAGCTGCTTACTCAAGACAGACCTAAAGTGAACAAAAGAGAAAAATTCATCAACAGTTTCCAAGACAAGGGACCCAGCAGAATTTGCTGTCTTGCCTATGAAAGTGTGCCAGCTGGGACTTCTCAGCTCACAGAAATGCATCCTTAGCAAAACCACCAACTATTTTGCCCCACTCATATCTAATCTCTATGAAGTGATAAGCTGAAGTTTATTAAGCAAGGGAGGTAAAAGAAAAACAATCAGAACTAATGCTTTGTTAATTCAAAAGACTTGGAGTATTTGAGGCTTTCAGCTGCAAATTGTTCAGTTGGCTGCCTTGCACGTGCATGAAAGCTTGTTTCTGCAGAGGGAGTTATTCTTTCCTACTCCACTTTTACCACAAAAATGTTAAATAAATCTTAAATCAAATATGCAGTGTTAAAATGCTAACTTTTAATTTAATTTACTTTACATTGCTTGTGTTTTAAAACTTGAATTTAAACTGATGCTTGTTTTTCCATTCAGGAATTTGGAAAAGAAAAAGAAGTGTGAATCTTAAAAATATCTAAAACATCCAGTTAACCACTGAGGCTCATATCTCACTGAAACAGCTGCATATGGGAATATGCAGAACTGTTGCAAATGGGTGAATTAAATGACAGAAATAAAGAGTAATATATTATGGTTGGGTTATATTTGTGACTGTAAATGGTAAAAACACACCCTTCTTTTAAAAGAAAGCCTAATATATCTTGTATGTTATGTATATACTAGAAACGGGAAGGAACTCATAAAATACACTGTGTGGATTATTTTCTCCACTCATGGCTTTATTTTTCTAAGCTTGAAGCAGCAGCTTCTGCTTGCGAAGACTCTCCTGCGTGGTTACACGGGAAGCTTAGCAGTCTCCTGCATACAATTAGCTCAGCCAAAGCCCTTTGGGCTTCCCACTCTGTGTAGGAATAAAGGACACCCTGGTGCCACAGAAGGGACTTTATAGCCCTGTAATAAAACTCCTGTAGTAGCAATGGTATGAGCCACAACAGTTGCTCATTCAGGAGAAGGAGGGATTGTTTGCAGGCAGAGCCAGTATCTTTTGTTAGACCAACCAAAATTAGAACGTGAAAATGTATCTGTGTTCAAGCATACAAGAATGAGGTTAACTGAACCAAAAGAAGGGTTCATGCACCTGAAATTTTGCCTATTTTCATACAGTTTTGCAGTTCTTTCAGGTGTTCTAAAAGATGCTAAACTTTAAAAAAAAAATCATGGTAAAATATATACTCCAGTGATTTGAAACACAAAAAAATTGGTTGATTATGCTTCCTTTTCAAGCAGGCTCCCTTTAGCTCTGCCAGCAGGTACATAACAAAAAGGTTCTACTTTTTCAAGGTGTGGGTGAAATAAACCTTCTTAACTCTGTGGCAAAAGAAACTTTTGCTGTTCTTGGTGCTAAGTACATCAAGAGTTTTACCCTGAAGGGTGTTTCTTTTCATCTGTCTCCATGCAAGAAAAAATTGCATGTCCAGCATGTAACTGAATATATTGTGTTGGACCGTTTGTTTCTAAATAAACACAGAAATAAACAAAAAATATGCATTCCTATTGAATTTTAACCAGTATGCATTTTGTTTTGATAATGTGAAAATATAGAAACAAAGCCACACAAACTCATAAATTTCCATGAGTAGAAAGAAAATACAGAAGGAAATATTGTTCTTCTCTTTTTCTACCTTTAGCACCAAGAAGTTGCAGTACAGTACTGATAGTTTTATGTGTGCTTGTGACAAACAACTAGTGATAAGCTGTGGTCAAGGAAGTGGTTTTCTGTTCCACATACCAGGATGTACAAGTGGTGCTGCTTGAGCTGGGCACAGAATTTGTGTAATACTGAGAAGTCAAAGTAAGTTCAGAAGCAAGTAATGGAGAGTTACACTTTTTACTCTGCAAGGCATTTACTTGACTCCAGCCAAGTGAAGCAAGGACACAAACATCACTTGCTCGTAGTAATTGCCACCAAAAGCTGTTTTGTTCCCAGAAGTTAACCATCCTTAGGTTGCTTGTGCCTTTCCCATCCTTGGTAGTACCGAGTTCCCAAGCTGTGCAAACACAGAACTTCACACTACCTGAAGAAATTCACAAGTATATTTCCCACAATTTAGCCCCAACTCATCAATATATATGTATTAAGTTTCACCAGGATTCAACCCTGATATTTTATTCCTTCAAGACTGTCCCACTTTGGCTATGCTATGCTTATTTGCACCTCTAACAGGCCACAATAAAACCATAATTTGCACCTTTCAAGGGAGAAAATTCAGAGGCAAAAAGAGAAAGGTGTTACTGTTCAAAAGCTGTCAAAACAGAAACTTAATCAGGGAAATACATGTAAAAGGGAATGTGGGACAATATGTGATGACAGCCTCTTGTTACGATGCCTGCACACAGCATGGGGCTTCTGGATCACACTTCTTCTGAGCAGCTGAGGCACACACTGTGCTTTCCAGGTGTCTGAGCTAGGTAAAGCAATCTCTTCATCTTCCCACTTCCTCTGTAATGTGATGGAATCCATCATTCCTTTTGTTATCTCCTTTTGTGTTTGCTTTCCCTCACAGTAATTTGCTAACTGCAAAGCAGGCAAGTGCTTTAAAAACATACAAGCCTGCTGCAAGCTAAGTCATACTTATCAGATGCGCTGGTAATGAATCATGCTGACAGATTGGCTCTGTTTACTTCAAACAAACTGTCAGAAATGTTCGGTACCCGAACCAAAGCATGGAAAAGGCTTTCAAATACACAAGCAGATCAGATCATAGTCCAGCACGTCATATTTTACATATTTCATAAAGGTGTCACACTTACATTTGCATGTAACAATCTGAACATGCTGTTTACAAAGATATTTGGTATCTCTACAAGAGAAAGCAATTAAGACTCATGTAGCTAATGGGGCAGGATCAGATTTTCTCCCACTTATTCTGTCCAACAAGGCTGTCTGGGGGCTGCTGGAGCTGCTGAGCTGCAAACACTGCTGTAGTTCTTCCAGTGCTCTGTCCCTCTGCTTCACACAAGGCTCCCAATGGTTTTGTGTCACTCTGTGCTGTGCTGGTACTCCAGATAGACTGTGGGACCACGTGGCAATGAGGAGTATGGGAGTACAGACAGCACAGTCTGCTGGAGTGGCCAGAGCACTCACTTGCCACAAGAAACGAGCAGCATTAAAATGTGTTTGCTTTTCATTGCTTAGGAATTTCCACTTCCACAGCAGGCTGTTTGGAACAATCTTTCTTTTATTTCTCTGCTTCAGCTTCACAATTTTGGTTCTAAGATTAATTTTCTTGGCAATTTTAGAAACATTTTTAAAAGGAGTTTCTTGAAGAGTCACAAGCCCTTGAAATGATCATGTTTCCAAAGCCTTAAACAAACATTCATGCAACTACGTTTATGTACAGTTTATGTTTTCTGTGTTTACCCACCTGCAGCAGAGACCCGTCAGCACATAGCTGTAAGTTGTGAAACCAAGGTGACATTCTTAAAAGTACCCTTAGATTTTTGTGGTACCATTTCCAGTGCTCTTAATAAACCCTTTCTTTGCTTTAAAGATCTTTTAAGATAATCTACTTCACTGCACAAGACTCAGAATTAAGAATAAAACTATATAAACTGTGATTGAAATTTATGATTACAAAGTTCAATACCATAAAATCTGGGGAGCTAAATAGTTCATATTAAACAACTTACTCATAGCCCTGCTCAGTATTTAAATGGAATCCAAGTGTGACAATCTGAGGCTAGAACAGAGGAAGCAGCAGAGGATTGTTCCGTTTCTAAATTCTTGTTTTATTTTTCTGTGTTTTCTACAGGTGAAAGTGTCAGAAAGACTCCCCCATAACTGTGAGGCATCATAACTAACTTCCCTGAGCAAGGACCAACCCAGGATGCTCCAGATCTTCACTTACCCAAAGGGGCTTGGGAATTGTTCAAAATGCAAGAAATGTTTCTCATGGGAAATAACTACAACTACAGTTCAGGATCGGGAATGTCCTGGTGAGAGGGGGAGCACTGGTTACAGCTTATTTATGTGTACAGGAATTCATTTGGGATCGACCTGGAAATGCACCAATATTTTTGGGATAGGGTGACTTACAAGAAAAGATCTTTCTAGATGTGTGCTCTGCTATAAGAACTGTCTTGGAGCTGCTGTGCCTGTCCAGTCACTAAGTCTGCATGTTCCTCAGGAAACCACAGCTTGTTTGCATCCAGTACCACTGAACGTGGCACATAAGGTACTCTGAAGGGTTCTGTGGCTAAACTCACAGTGGGTGGATGTGATATTGATGCCTATTTTGTAATTATGATCCAGGGCAGGTTCGCAAACTGGCATCTGGCCACACTAGAAAACAATTAAGTAAAAATTAATTCCCTGAATCTGCTTTACTGCTAGTGAAAAATAGATTTGTTTGTATACGGAAAATAGGGTGTGCTTTTCCTTTTTGTGCTTGATTTTCATTGTGTTAGTTTCACTTCGATCTTAGTTGTGTGATCGTTAGCCATCATCACCATCGGCCAGTACTTGCAGAGTGAGAGAGGAAATGGTGAGTTGTTCTAGCCAAAACACCTGCAGTACTCTGGCCACTAACAACTTCCTTTCCCTATATCTATGATTTTCTGTTACTTAGGGGGACGCTAGCCATTGCAGAGGACAAGAAGAGGAAGGTTTACAGAGATTCTTGTGGGTCATTCAGATTCATTTACAGCTGTGGTTTTAAATGGATCCATCAGAAAGACAGAAATATAGGCAGACACAAAAGCTGCCTGAAAAATTTCTTTACATGATGTTTTCAAGGCAATATTATTTGAGTTTTTTAAATATGGCAGACAGAATTTTTTGTATTTTTATTCAGCTTTTCACCTTCATAAATCTGGAAACGATGTGCCATTTGTCAACTCCAAAAGGAAATGCAATTTTCTCTTCCCTCTTGAATAGTATTATCTGCATCTATAACACAGGCTACAGGAATGGGGAAAGCCAGCTAATTAAGACGTTCTTCTTGTTCTGTAATACTAAAGCAAACTACAGACACATTAAAAATATCCTCTTCAGGGTACTTTAGATGTTATATAAAGTCCTGGAAACGAATTGTCCTCAGATGGCTGATATTTTTAAACTGCAATCTAAAATGAAAAAAGTTTCCGATGCAATTCACATAGTTCTGTGAAGCAGACTCTGCTCAGGCTTCGGCTTTCGGCTCAGCATTTAAGCCACTGAATCCGTCAATCACCAAAGGGCCGTGGGCTCTTTCATGTCTCCTTGGGTTTGTTGACAGCAGCTTCTAAGTCCTCAGCGCTCTGATGCACCACCTACATAAACAGATGTACGCAAAACATTTAAAGTAAAATACTTAAACTGTGCTTTGGAAATAAACACAGCTTCTGCTTATGGGTTGAGAACCAAAATTTTGAGGAGTATTTTTAATGTTGTTACAAGTACATTTTTTTAATGGTTCCTTCTTAGTTTTCCTTTTTCTTACTGAAGCCATTTTTATTCAGTTCACTGATGAACCTACTGAACACCTAGCCATTGGAACACCGTAATGGGACACCTTTTATATCACCAGAGAAGACACAAGCAAAAGAAAAGGCTTCTCAACCAAAGGGTCTTATGTGAGATAGATATGCTAACATCTGCTCTTCTGGATCTATTTATAATATCTAGTATCTGGCAGTTGCAGTGGAAACTTTCAAATCTTGACGAGGCTATGGGATGTCACAAGCTGCTTATAAAAATGCAAGATCCTGTTAGTCAGCAGTCTCTTTTTCCAATAATAGACCTGGGTAAGGTCTGTCTGACCATTCGTTAATCAGGTTTTTTGTCATATAATACTTATTTACCTAGTTCACTGGAGCCACTTGTATTTCAGACAAAACCAAATTTTCCTGCAGGTAGCTGTAGGTGTCAAAGGGCAAATTTCTGTCCATTTACTCATCTTAGAACTGTCATTTTGTGTATGTTCGGTAAATCCCTAATTCTCCTTCCCTTTATCCCTTCCTCATTTCCCCACCACCACCTTTAAAAAGTAGCATTCTGCTTTCCTATGTTGCTATGACAACATTTACACTTGCCTTTTGAAAGCAAAATATTTGGCTTCCTTCCATAATTTTGTCAGCTCTTCTGTTAGAGGGACACACAGGGGAAGGAAGGCAATTGCAGATAAAGTTTTAAGCAGTAGGCTGCAACTTTATTTCTCATCATAAAGGGCATTTAAGTGGGTCTAGCATGGATCTACCTATGACCTAATTCCTATGTTCCTGTTCCCCTAAGACTGGTTGGTTTAAACGAATTGGTTTAGCCTTCTGAATCTTCTTCAGTGCAACAGAAAATTGAAGTAGAAACAGTGAAGACTTCAGATCTACCTCTCTCTCCTGCCTCCTGTCATGCAGGCAGAAAGAACAGCAGCAACACTCACAGTGTTCTTTTAGGACTTGTCAAGAGCAGCTAGAAGGAACTGAGGGGTCAAAAAGGATGCAAGTTACTTTTTAAATCAGAAGGCAGACACAAAGAGAAAAAACCCTTTCATTTGCCCTGCAGTTGCTCGGAGGAAGGCTGTTGCAAGTGCTGCACATTGCCCTGCAAAATATAGGAACTAATGCTTGCACCTGATAAGAGTGACGGTTGGTTACAGGGGCAGGGAGGGTGCTGTGCTCTTGCTCCCAACAGCATCCTCAGTGCCACTGCCTTGACAATGACTTTCCATATTGTGAGCAGGCTGACTGAACTCTGCCTCTTCACAGGCCTAGAAGCTTGCTGGCAGCTGAAAAAATCTCCTCCAGAGACAGAGGTTTTGAAAAAATTGGGTCCTTATTAGAAACGCCAGGAGCTAAAAAAAACCTCCCTTCCTCAAGGGACTGGTTCTCCTATTAAATTCACGGGACCTTACTTAGTCAGAGAAGTCTTATGGGCTGAAGCACTGTGTTTGGAACACAAAAACAGACGGAGGTATCACGTTCCCTCCAAGCAATAGAGATAGGCTGACTTAGCTGATGTTTATTTCAGATGTCTTTAAAATTGTATAGATGATATGCAGCAGATATATCTCTATATTTCTGACACTGTTAGCAATCTGAACTGCCTCTCCTTATTAAGGCTGTGGGAGTAATGTTGTTTTTTTAACTGATTGTATGTCTGAAACACACTATCTAAAGAAAAACCTCATTCTTGCTGAGCATGGGAAAGTACCGAACTCTGAGCACTCTTAGAACATGCTGGGCCTCTCTTGCTCCAGCACCAAATCCGGGACTGTCCAGTAAGTCCCTGACATGCCCACACCCAGAGATATCTCTCAAAAAAATGCAATCTACACAGAACTTCAAAGGCAGATAAATAAATTGAAAATTATCAATGTAGAACAAGCTCAGAGGCCAAATCAAGTCTGTGCAACGCTGGTGACACTTCCACTTTCGGCAGAGAGACTGGATATTAGTGATGTCTCTTCAGCACCTGTCTCCAGCTGTGGAGGAGCAGCTTAGCAAAACAAGAAACACAAGGTGACTGCAGCAGTCCTGCAGAGAACCTGATGATCTTCATCCCCAAAAGCTGAAGTCTAAATCCCATCTCAATTTCTCAGCTCCATTTTTATTGGCCTATGCTATTCTGTCAGTGACAGCCACTAGTCTGGATTTGCTTTGTGGTGTCCAAATTGATTGCCATCAGCTTCTTAATGTTTGGGAGGTTTTTAATCTAAAGATATATGTTAGAACTGAATCCTACCATCATGAAGGACAATGATTTGAAGAACTCAGCTTTGCTAGAAATTTGCAGGACCTGGGAGTTACAAAGACATTACTGAAAGAGGCAATTTTTGTCACACATCATTAGCATGTACTACATAAATGATGGGAATAGTTGTTCCTATGTAATGTGAGAACTCAAGGGAAAAGGCAGATGGAGTAGGAGCCTCTCAGTTTCCAGACCTTTACTCTTTCAGAAGGCCGTTCCCTCACACGGTCATTTCTGTCCCCACTGGAGAGCAGAGGGATGGGGGATGTGCCATGGCACGGTCTCATGCACACAGGCAGCAGGAGCACCCTGGTACTCACACAGCAGCAGAAGCAAGGCACAGCATAATCTCCCTGTGCCTCAGTCCTGCCCCCTCTTTTCCAGCATGCTTTTATGTCTCTGCACAGATTGACTGTGGCACATTTATATCCAGCAGAGCTCCTCTACAGCAGGGGATTCATGTTGTGAATTTATTGCTGGATTATTTCTCTCTTTAAGCTACCTCACAGGACAAAGCAGCTGTAACACATGGTCCTCCCAGCACTCCTGTGCTGGAAGCAGGCGTGAGTAATGGGTAGTCTCGCCCAGCCTCTGTCATGTTTTGTCACAACAAACCTCTCTAATGTGGTAAGAAAATTTAGACAACACCCTTTTCCCTAAGGGAAGCAGGTTTCAAGTTCATATTTCAGCCAAGCAGTTTAAGAAAAATAGGAAATGAAATATGCCTATATTCTGAAAGCTTATTTTCAAAATTTGAGCTGCATGCAGTACGTATTTTGGTTTGTGTTACATCATTCTGGTCTCAAACTCCGTTTTAAAAAATCCACCTAATAAGTATACAACAGCCAAGTTTGCTGTTGTTTTTCTTTTTTTTTTTTCCCCCTGACTCCTCAGTATCTCATTGATATTACTGCATGTATGCAAATAAGGGTATATTTATTTGTCCATGGTACACTTTCTCAGCTCATTTTTTCTGTCCCGAGAGAGCAGTCTCAAAATTTTAAGTTTCCTAAATCAAGTAATAATAATAAAATAGTTTACTCTAGAGACACTGAAAATTGCCAGTTCATGCTAAGTTCCCAAATCAGAAATTCTAGCTGCTCTACTGCCATATAATATTGTGCATATTCCTTAAGGACTAAATGATCTTTACCTGTAACTCCTACCAAGCACATGGAATAAGAAATTGTTTTTGTTCTGGTTGTGCAAAATATCAGTCTGGAGACACACGTGTGAATGCAGAGGTTACAGTCAGTGAATGCCAAACCCACTTAGGGTGTGCTGGTAGTTGTTCTGTTTTTATTAAGAATGTGGTTGCTTTGTTTTGGTTTTAAAACCCAAACAATGAAACTTCACTCATCAACCATAGAAAACAGCTCATAGCCTGACATCTTCCATGAGACAAGGACTCTCTTGATTTTCAGTCTTAATTTTCATTCTTTTAATTTCTACTTCCTAATTGGAGTAGAGTATGACATGCTAACTATTTTCTCTCCATTGTGAGGCTGTAGTCCTGCACATATTTATGCACACGATTAACTCTGTTATCACAATGAATATAAAATTAAGCTGGTAAAGCATTAACTGTGCATAGTGTGTTGGGGATCTGAACCTCCTCAAATATCTCTTGCCTCGACAGCTACAATCTCTTAAACACTGCATTGTCAGCCTACATATTTTGCCTAGGTTAGTCTCCATTCCGAAAGGAATCCATCCAGATCATTAACCATGTAGCAATTGTTCCCTGTTAAATATCCAGTCTCTTCACTTAATTAAGTATCCTAACATGAACACAATATTCCAGGCCTGATTTCTTTACATCTGTCCATTATCATGTAAGAGTCATTCACATGGTTGGTCACAACCACTGAAGTACATTCATGTTGAGGAAGATACAGCTCCCAACTGGAAATGCTCCTGGGGGTGAACAGCATATGTTCCACTTTATGACACTGGAATGGATGTGCATTGCTAAAAGATTTTTCCATACTTTTTTTTTATAATGCAGGAAATGCATTAAATAGGACAGAAAGAGTAAGAAGATTTGATAAAGCAGAGCATTATCTATCAAGAGGAATCAGGCATGTCTAAAGGTGCAGTGTTATTTACAACGCTCTAAACTGGAATTAATAATTTAATGCAATTCAGAGCTCTCAGATAAGAGCACTAGAATTTCCAGAATTTTGTCGTGCTTTCCTTATGAAAAAAAAAAATCATAAGGAATAAATAAAGAAACAAACAAGTAAAAAATAAATAAATAGGAAGTGCAAGAATCTTAAGTAATAGCATGGTAATCACTTTGAACATAGAAATACATAAATAAATCCTTATTTAACCCTCATTGGCACACACTCCTAATGTCTTTCTCAAACAGAGATGATCTGGCATCAACGTCCAATAAAATCCAGGCTGTGCAAAATTGACAACCAACTCTACAATTCAGCTGATATTTCTGTCAGACAAGCGGAAAAGAGAGTTGCACGAGCTCTCACCACTACCGTAGCCCCTGAAGCAGCAGCAGGTGGAAAATCTTAGCGTAAATACACAGTGTTGTCTTTTTTAATAATGATTCTTACACACATTATAATACATTTAAGTGCTGTGCTTGCTCTTTAAGACGGCTTCATCTTGATAATCAATGTAGCCAGTCTAGTGAAGTGCCACTTTCCTGCTGTGAGAAAGCACAATTCTTCTTACTGTCACAGCCCCCTGCTGACATGTTTTACAACATTTAAGCAGGAAACTGTTAAAACTTACTTCTCTCTTTTCCCTCCGTGCAGACAGAAATCTTCTTTCCTGCTGGTTTCTCACTTAAATTAAGAGCCGTTAAGATGTACCCTGACTTTTACCCTGAGCATTGCCCTAATTTTAACCTTCTGCAACGGTTATCTTAATTTTACTCAGATTTCTAAAACTGACTCATTCAGTAAGACAAACTGAAAGTGTCTGGTAAATGAATAGATTTCCTATAAGCTCGGTAAAAATTTCATCTTTGCCAGGTTTTCTTCAAAGAGTGGGCAGGAGGCAGCCTCGGTGCGCTGATATACTAACTCCACTGAGTCAGTTCAGGGCATTCTTCCTGCTGTAAAGAACGTAAAAAGCAAAGAGGTTGTGCTTGGAATTCTGCATCTGCAACGTCAGGCACGGATCTTCGTGCCATGAGCCCCGCTCCTCACCAGCAGCATTTTTAAAGAAGGAAGGCAAAAGTGAAGTATAGGAGCCGATAGCACCATCAAGCTCAATAAGCATCATTAATGGATGTTAAAGGTTGTGACTGAGAAGCTGATCCAGGTGCAAGTTTTATGAGTTTGAAACTTTACTTTGACATAATGAGTAAAGTTAAAGCCGGAGGCTTTTATGCCATTATGAGATGCTCTGTCAGTGAGCACTGTAACCTAATTAGTTTTGATGCAGCAAATCAGCAAAGCCACCATTGGTTACGACCTCTGCCAAGAGCATGAGAGAGCCAGACAAATGAAGCTTAAGATGTTATTAGTTGTTCTGTTGCAAAGTTCCAGATAAAATATGACAGGATGCTGTTGCTTGACTTCAGCATCGGTTCTCCAGATGGCACTCAGCACTGGCTTGTAGCGAGGCTCGCAGGGAGGCTGCCACATTGTCTCTGTCAAAACGAAAGTTTTCCAATTACAAAGAGATTATTCGAAGCGATGCAAACTTAATCTCCTGAACGAAAGGTTGCAAGCTGTGTAATAGCAGTTGAGGGGAGAGATTTCGCATAGTTCACTTGCTGTAAACACTGCTGTTCAGGAAAGCTTTATTATCCTGCCCAGTGAAACAAAGAAATCAGATGTTCTTGACTCTGTGTGTTAGGGCAGCTGTGGCTGGACAGAGTGGTGGCACAGCCTCTCTGGTGGAATTAGTGGGTCTGATCCGTCTGCTGGGCTGCTGGTGCAGATCAGGAAAGATGTTCCTGAGATAAAATGGTGTAAGACGGATCTTAAAGGCAAATTAAGGACTTTTGAACTAGCTGAGAACTGTACTTCCATTTCATGGTAGACCAGGTAACTCCTACCAGCCTAGTTAAGGGAAATAATGTGTGTTTTTTCTCATTTTTTTTATGAAATCTTTAGCGGAAACACCCCCCTCCCCAGAATGTCATGCAAGTGGTGAGTTTATGGGATTTGGTATTTGTATTATGAAATATCTTCATATTTATAACGCTGTACCAGGCATGTTGAAGCCATTTAGCAGCCACAAAGACAGGATGAGGAGGTAATGGCCTGATAACAAGCAGAAACAGCATCTCATCCAAAGATCATTTTAAGCTGCTGGGAAGCATCAGGAATTCTATAAAGGATAGAAGATACAGTCAAGAAAGTATTTTCCACGTGACCTACATATATAAAGAACTGTTGAATGAATGTACCACATCCAACTTTACAAGCTCTCAGCAGTATAGCTTTTATATCACAGTATCACTAAGCGAATCATGGCTGTGCTTTTCAGGGTGTGTGTCCTCTTCCACCTGACGCTCTTGTGATGTTTGAAAGCAACATGTTTCAGGAACTCTATTTGAAGTAATTTAACACATGAAATTCCCTCTAAGCATAGGAGAAAATCTTACGTAGTGAGGACAGTCAAACACAGGCACAGGTTACCCAGAGATGCTGTGGCTTGCCCCTCCCTGGAGATACTCAAAGCCCAGCTAGGTGGGCAGTCTGCAACTGGCTCCAGCTGACCCAGATCAAGCCAGTGGTGGGATTGGACCAGCTCTGGAGGCCTCTTCCAGCCCCAACTTTCTGAGTATCTATGAATCTATTCAAATTGTCATCTACTAAAAATTATTATCTACAACTAACCGATTTAAAAAGAAAGTCATGCTCTCTGTCTTATTGTAAGGATGTACTTATTACACATAGGAAGATATGTAAATGCAGACAAGCAATCATGAAACAGCAGGATTATTTTTGATTCCCTGATTTCTAGTTGAAAACAAAACTGCCCAAGATGCCCCACCAGCATACAAAGTGGAGGGATTGCTGCAGAGAGTGGGGAGCACCAGAGGAGGCCCATGCAACTCCAGCTACATGCAGCCTCCCAGAGGGATGCTGAGCACTCTGCAGGTATCCAGAGAGATGTTCTTGCAAACAGGCAGCCTGGATTTGGCACTTCCATTTTTCCCCTGGCCCGGGTGCTCTGTGGTGCTGCCCACTGACCAAGGTGTGCGGGCAGCTCTCTCCACCAGGGTGTCAGCAGCCACGGTTGAGAGAGTGCTGGGGCAGTTTTCTGCCTGGGCCTCATCAAAGCACTGCCCGGGAAGGGGAGGGGTGAGACAAGAGGGGCATTTTCCCTCTTTCTGGTTTTAAAAAGACCTAGTGATAGTGAAGGTGCATGAGGCAGAGGACAGAAGGAGACCCTACACACGATTAAGCGGAGTATAATTTTCCTTTTGGGAGATGAGTTGTAAAACTAAGGATGACAAGGGAAAAGTGCTTGGAGGACTACAGAGAAATCTGGATTGTGTTGCCCAGAAGCAAATCACCAGACAAGTCTTCAGGAGAGGCATTTCTATGCTTATTTTTCAACCTAGTCCCAACAGCAAATTTAGAGACTGCAATTTCTGACTTTAAGATGGGTTTTTTTCCCAAAGCCTGTGTATGTATACTGGTTAAGTTGGCACACAGTTTCTCTTGATGGTACACTAATGGCTGTCATAATTGCCAGTGTGCCTCTGCCTCAAATATTTAGTACGTAGGAAATATATCTACTTAGTAAAATGAAGCTGAGTGGGGATATATGCTTTTACACAGAGCCAAGAACAGCTTTGTTTTCAGAGAGGTTCCTGTCAGTAGATTGTCTTTGCATGCTGCATCCTTTTCCTCTAGATAAGGACAGGACTTTTACATAGGTACAAACAGCCGTGACAGCCACAGGGCTGCCATCATGGAATGAGAGAAGTCAAGGAAGTAGGTCACTGAATTGCACAAGGCCTTACCTGGAAAGGGTTGTTCCAGTTGGAACAGGATACTTTGAGATTTGCCATCAATGGCATAGCCAGAGATATGGAAAACTTGAATCTGAAGGAAGATGCTTCATAGTCGCATTTGTTCAGAAAGCCAAAGACAGCAAAGATGAGGCTGGAGATTGTCTTATCACTAGAGGTTTTGTCTTTTCCAAGGCCCAGAATGCAACTGTCCCAGATTTCATTCATAGACATGGTTTTAAAAAAGGCACCCTTCCCAAATAGCTGTACCCAAAAGCTGAAATAGCTTATATTGAAAATGGGAGCTGCATCATGAAAAGGGGATCCAACAAAAGAGCACAAAGTAGGTAAGAGATTTCTACTAACTGCCTTGTAGGCAGCAGTGAGTGGGTAAATGCTCAGACAAAGAATGAGGTGTGCTGGTGGATCTTCCCAGGGAGCTTCATGCACAGGGAGAGTTCAGAAGATGGCCTGAGGCTGTTTGCTGGGTCTGTGTTCTACCCAGTAGGGAACAGCAGACCAGAAGACTGTGACTGACAGGTTACTGCAGCCCAAGCCATCACCTGATGAGTGAGGACATCGGTTGGACATGAATAGCCTATAAAGGGAAGAAAACTCTTGCATATTTGATTTGATAGAGATGACGAGGGTCTTTTTGCTTCAGCAAAGTTTAATGCTCCCTCAAATGTGCAGCAGACCAGGGCCTCCCACTGCTTGCTATTTTATATTGTATTTTCCCTTTTGGCTAAAAAGAACCATGAAAAGCTTCCTACTCCAAAGTGTACTTGTAAATTCAGCATTAATAGTGCAATAGAATAAGAGTAGGACACTTCTTTCCCCCCTGAAATAGCAGGGTGTGTGAATCTCCAGTGCAACTGAAGCAGGACAAAAAGGAGGACTCTATAAATGAGATTAAATAAGTAGATAAATGCAAAATGCAAAGGAAGGAAATCAGACATTCATGCACAGAAAAATGAAAATGTCTAAAGCAGAACAGTCTGGGGGAAGTGATTCTAGCTTCACATAGGTGTGGATGAGAACAAAACAGTGGTGAAAGGAAACGCCCTACAAAGTGACACATATTTACTGAACAATGAAGTAGGGTTATGTGGTTTATTGGTTTAGTTTTGCATTGTTCACAAAATTTGCAAAACGTTTTGCCTCTAACCATCCCTGCACAATGAAGAACTGATCCCTGCCTTCTCTTTCTGAAGAAAACTTAATTCTTGTTTCCTCACTGAAGAAATATAGGTTTTATGTAACCAAAAGTTTTGCAAGAGCATCTGAAGTTCATCAATATTATCTTTCATGGAAATTATAGAAGATTCCTTCTGCACTTTCGGTCAGGTGAAGCCACTTTGTTCTGGCTGCTCATTTGGATGCTGTTCTGGAGTCACCCATGCAAATGGCAACATCAAAACAAAGTGCTATGTTCTTCTCTCAGGCCAGTGCTGGACTAAATTCCCTTTGGTATTCCCAGAGTTTGTGGGTTTTTTTCATTCCATGACTCTCGAAATATCAACTCCTTATTCTGTTTTGGAATGAAAGGAAATTCTGAAATTTTAAGCCTGATACTTTTTCATGTGTGTGCATCAGAGGTAGAGAGTAATCAAGGCTTAAAATTTTCTTCAGTTGGACGTTGTGTATGGACATTATTTTAATAATAAGATTCTGCAGCATGGCTGAAAACATTCTTTCACAGCTGTTGATGTGCTAATCCAACATGGGGAAGAGAAAATTGAAAAGACATTTCAGCCATAGGGTTTATATTTATATATAAAATTAGAATACCGTTAAAGCTGACAGCATGTTTACATCTGGATCCCGTACAATAGCAGCTGATACATTTAATCTGGCATGTGGCATAAAACAGGATTAGATAAGGTTTTCTGCTTAGCCATGCTTCTCTTGTGCAAAAGAATATATATAACAATGTTCTCAACAAATCACATTGTAATGCTGAATACTGTGTTGAAATGCACTGTGCATCAGCAGTATTTTCCAAAGGTTATGTCCCTGTGATTTGTGCTAATTAGCAATGAATTGACTCTGGGGTAGAAGACATGCTCAGGAGGATTTTAGACGTTTGATTTCAAAAGCCCAAACCACCCAGGCCATTCCCCAAATCAGCTGGTGTGAATGCATCTGAAAAAATAGGCTGGAGCAGGATGGCACATAAGACCTGCTCGATTATGCAGAACCGAGGAAAAAATACATGTTCATGTGAACTCTGGGAAAGACTGGACTCAAAATTCTAGGCAATGGTTACGGTGCTACTATATTTTTTGACATTTCTTATCCAAATTACATAATCTTCAAGTCTTCCTGAATGGGAAACTGCACTGACACCTATTTGCACAGTCCTTAACTGCCACTGATTTCTGTGTGCTTCCCTTCTCATCTCCTCAGCTCCTACAGCACTGTCCTTCCCAAACTGAACACACAGGTCTTGAGTGTGCATTTTTTGTGAAAAGACTAACTAAATGGCAGCTGTGTGTTCTCCCTCCTGTCCTGGTGTTGAGCATCACCTATGTATGCCACTAACAGTGCCTGGCAGTGTGTACTGCATCCTGGAGTGTCTGGCACTGTGGTTCTCAGACTAAAAGGAAAAACCAGTGTGCACTGCTGACCACTGTGCACTGGAACTTGCTACCCAACACCTAGAAGTGCTGAGTGAGGGGAATGGACACTGAATATACTTTCCACCAACCAGTCAACAAGAGTGTTGCCTGTACAAGTACTGCAGGTACACGTTCAAATCCACCTTTAAGTAACAGAGACATAAATGAAGTGAAAATACATAGGGAGACCATGCTGCTGGTCATTGTCTAGGCTAGAGGTATAACACAGGGTAATGTTTGACACTATCGAAAAATACACAATTCACAGCTTAGAGAAACGTAGCTGTGTTTTCATTGTAAGTGTACTAAAGATCAGAAAGAAAAACATATATGATTTCGGTAGCCAGTGGTAAGCACTGCTGGCATCAATCTATGTCTGAATAAGAACACTAAACATTATGAATATAGAAATAATGAAATACAACAGCATTTGTACTTGGAGAGAAACACAACTTATTTCAACATGCATATTGAGTGCATTTATAAGTCAGGTAGTCTAAATGATGAGAGAGTTTAAGCACCACAGACAGGTAATAAATAAAGCCCTAGAAATGCCTGCTCTGGCCTGTGCATCTCTATCATGAAATGGAAGCATTCAGTAGAGAGAAAAGTTGATCAGACACTGACAGAACATATGGCCTTATCTGTTAAAGGAGTGGAGATAAATGTAATATTTAACATGACATTCCTGCTAACTAGTCAGGTATATCTACCTGTGCCAGATTTCCAAGGTTATTTGCAATTGAATGCAACTGAATATCACCACAAAGCAACGTAAAAGGAAAGGAAGTCCTGCAATCCTTTGTCAGGTGCAGAGCACCTTCAAGCCTGAAGATAGAGTCTCCATCCTGAAGAGCTTACAGGTCCCAATTTAGGACTGATTTAGATTTAAGTAAGTAGCTAAGCAGTTTGCAGGGAGAGGGCAGCTCAATTTCCTGCCACTGAGAAGGGCAAACATCTTCCCATCCTCCTTGTCCCTGCATCTCTGCCCCTGCCCACAGCTATGCAATTTCACCCATGGCTGTGCATGAGCTCTAGCCCTTGTCTGACACCAAACTGAGCTCACGTAGTGTAAAGCAGCTGCACAGAACTAGACCATTTTTCCCTGTATTCCTTTCTTGTTGGTTTAAAGAGCTGGGTTGGCCTGAAGTTTGTTTCTCAGCTGTTAGAAGGCTGGAAATTGCAGCTCTTGGTACGTACAGTTCTTATGTCCTCAGTGAACAGTAGTAGCCACTGGATGTTTGGGACAGAGCAGGGCTGGCAGGGTTTCTTATAGTGATTTAACAATGATTCCTGATGTGTTGAATGGTGGTTTTCTTCCTTAGAGAAGGCTTAGATACCACACATCTGCATGAGTATCTATTGGTTTTGGTGCAGCTGGTGTAGGGCCAACAGAAAAATTAGGATGGTGATGTTTGCATCTGTCATGGAAGATATCTGGGGTATTCAGTTTGCACATGTGTAAAACCAAAAATGTTTCTTTTCCTGTTCTTGTCATTTGTCTTTCTCCATAATTCCAGCAAAGGTGGAGTTCCTCCAAAAACAAAAGGATGCTAAAGGAATTTAGAAAAGATGTACAGAACAAGCAAATTGCCAGTAAATGGCATGCAAACATTTAGGGTTGCACACTAAACTGTGGTATTGATTTTTATTTATTTTATTTTTCCAGATGCATCTGGGTTTCTGGAGCTGAATGAAAGTATATTTTGGGCACCATTGCAGGGTAGGTCTGCAAAAGTGGCATTTTGTCTGCAACAAGTAAAGCTGTGTGGTGCTTCTCTTTTTCCTTTACAGGTACTTTCTGTGGCTGCTTAATCTTGGACTTCCAGTCTTCCCATAATTTATTAATTTAATAAATATAAAATGCAATAGTCCTACAGTTCCAGAATCAGCTTTATCCCTAAACCTACTCCTTTCCTGGGGCTTAGGCTGAGCCTGGGACACCTGAGCAGGGACCAGCGTATAAGCTCATCCAGGGCCCAGTCTTTAGGCAGCACAGCCTCTCTCTTGGTAACCTCCATCCTGCAGTACTCCAGCCCAGAGCCAGGCTTTGTCTGTCTCCTAAGCCCATCCCTAACTCTAACGGGATAAGAACAGCAAAGACCCAGTGGGATGACAGCCATCTCAGAAGGCAGCAGGCACAGTAGCCAGGATGGGGAAATCTGCACCTTCTTGTCCGTGTCTTTTGTCTCACAGTTGAATTACCATCCTTCTCCCTAGAAAGAGGATGAGTAGAGCTGTCCATCTGTTCATTTGCCACCAGTCAGGGCTAGCTCCTGTATGTCAGTTTTATTTTCTTTGCTCCCACTGTCTTGTTCTTCTTGTTTACCAGAGAAGTTTTTTAGACTAGTCCAAGCTTTTGGGTTTTATTCAGTGGTAAGGCTTTATTTCTGCCCTTTGCATTGTGTTGGATTTTTGTAGTCATGGTGGAGGCTGAGCTGGCCCTCGGTTACCAGCTCTCTGAGGAGTAGAGACCCCCACACTGAGCATAGCTGGCTCCTTGCCACCTGCTCCTGTGATAGAGGATGGGTGTCAGAACAAAGCTGGCGGCATGAATTGGCATGATGAGGTGAGAAAGTGGGGTGCACAGTGCTCCAGCTGATGCTTGCCAATGTAATTGCCCTTCAGGCAATAATTCTTGCCAGTGTGATGGCCTCCAGGGACCTTCTGCAAGCCAGCGTAAGCCAGAGCCACTTCTGCTTCCCCATCACTCAGCTGCCATGAGTGTTAACCTTATATTTAATTCAAGACTGAACTCCTAGCTTCACATTAGTCAGTTTTTCATAATAACAAGTTGAAGGAAATTACCTCTTCTTTCAAAATACTTAGAGTGGAAGGAAAAGAAAGCATTAGCAAGGTTTGGAAGGATGGTCTTGGGAGAAAAATCTTTTGTACTGGCACACAGTATAAGCACCATGAGGAAGGTGCACTCATCTGGTGCTTGCAGCCTGCTTGGCACTTGCTACAGTAAATTGGTTGTTCTTAAACCAAACCAGCAGAAGCAGCTCTCAAAGCCTTTTTTCCAATGTGTTTCTAAAAATGGCTGGGAATGTCAGAGTCAGTTTATGGTAACAAAAGCAGGAAAGCAAGAACTACTTTAAAATTAAGGCAGAAAATAACACAGAGACAAGACCTGAAAAGAGCTAAGTCAGCTCCTTCAGTGGTCTGCAATGAAAAAAAAATACTTTATTTCAGATTCCAAAACACAGTCAGATCCTCACAGTATCAGTCAGCTCTAGCAAGTCACAGCCAGTAGTATCCATAAGAAACTTTGAACCTTTTTGTCTCCAGAGCTTCATGTTTCACAAATACTTGATTCCCAGGACACCGCAAGGACCTCATCCACTCCCTTCTGAAGAGCTGGTGGTTGAATACCAAGGAATAACTATCTTGTCATTGCACTATCAAATTGTTGTCAAATAATCATCTCAGTTGATTCTTGTTTTGTGAGTGTTTTTAAACTACTGTGTGGCAAATGTTCCTTAGCTTTGGGTAACTGCTGTTACACGAGTAAGTTGGGTTGGGTCATGAAATGTACCTCCTCTCTTTATTGTTGCCACTCTTCATGGAAATTAGGAGGTCCCCAAAGTCCAGTCACACTGAACAGCAGGTAGGAGGTCCACCACCTCTAGGGAGTGAGCAAGAAGATCCCTTGTATAGTAGCAACTGCCTACAGGCAGCATCACTGTGATGGATGGGGCAGATAGGCCATGAAGTGCCTATGGTTGGGGCATAGTGCCATGGGACCTCCCTATAACGCTGCCCTGTGCCAAACTTCCAACCTGAATCCTGGCCTGATTGGAAAAAGGACGGTCATTTTTAACCAGCTTTCCAAGCACTGCTGACTGTTTATATCGTTGAATGTTTAAAAAGCCCACAGCCAGGAAGTACTGGCTCCTCCCAATGCAACCTGTGGGACGTGGCAGTACTTCTGTAGGATTTCCAGCACATTTGCAGACCTACAACACATTCAAAGCATAAATCTCATCAATTTGCATCAACGATTCCCCTTTGCAGTTTATGGCTCTGTAAATGTCTTTAATAAAAGCTCTACCACAGGAAACATCTTAAGACAACTGCAATTTCACAGCTTCACTACAGGTTCCTAATGTAAGTTAATAAGGCAAACACAATACCTGACGTTTGCAATGATAATTGCACAGGCCTCACTGTGAATGATGGCTAAATCTGATTGTGCGTGACTTCTATTGCGGAGTGCCTGAATTATAGTGTAGGCTGAGGCCTGAAAAATCAATGGCTGCTATAATCACTCAATTAAAGCCTTTGAAAATCGTTAGCAATTTGGTAAATTTAAAATACTTAACCATACGTCATTTTTAAACGGAAAGTGCCAGACCAGCACAACTCCATTTGTTACATCGGGGAGCTGCTGCCGGAGGGGTAAACAGGAACAGCATTAGTGCACTATGGCTGAGTAGGCAAGTGTATCGCCAGAGCTGAACGGCTGAGAAAGACACAAGTCACCACTGTGAGCTTTACCTGATTTACTAAGCTGAGCTCACTCTTCCAGTGGCCAAATGCAAGACAAACGCCAGGAAAAACATTGCTGGTTTACAGAGAGGTATTCCCCCACAACTTGGGGGAATACAGTCCCCCACAGGCTTGGATGGACTCCGAGACCTGAGCAGCAGAACGGACCGTGCAAAGGAGGAAAGGAAGCAGAGCCATCAGAGTCCTCTGTTACTGAGAGAAAACCAGAGGACTGCAAGGTCCGCTTTCTGAGTGGGACTTAGGAATTAATATGGTCTATAAAGAAGAGTGAAAAGAACTTACTGGTGTCAGGAGCCTAATATTTAATCTCATAAAGAAATCAGAAACTGAACATGATATTTTACTCCATCTGGACTAAATCTACCCATCTGCAAAGATTTAGCTTTGAAAGATAGTTGAAAATATCTTTTCTTAACTTGCATATTTGTTTTCTTTAACAGCCTGTTCTTTGGAATCAGTGGCATCCAAGAGCAGCACCACTATTCTAAATATATGGTCTCTCTTCCTGAGAAAAAAAGAGACACTCGGAGAGGATGAGCAAGTTGAGAGGCACCAGCCGCTGCACCAACACCTCGTGTTCCTCTAGGGCTGTTGGACTTATGTAAGTGCTGCTTAACTTTGTGGAGCTTAATGAACTCGGGAGAGATGGAGAGTGGGGCTGGGAGAGGTTATTTCAGTGATCCGCTGCAGCTTCTTATTTTTAACAATTTTAGGGTAAAAATACATTTTAAAGCGAGTTGCCTGTCCTTAGAGTGCAGCGCAGCGGCTGTCGAGCAGCACAGGCAGCAAGCGCTCCCGCTGGCACCCGTCCCTGTGCCCCCTGCTCGTGTGGCCGTGTCCGTGCCCCTGTGTCCCCATATCCCCGTGTCCCCTGCCCCAGTCCGTGCCCGTGTCCCCGTGTTCCTCTGTCCCCATGTCCCTGTGTCCCCATGTCCCGTGTCCCCCTGTCCCCCGTGTCCCTGTGCCCCCAGCTCGTGTCCCCATGTCCCGTGTCCCCCTATCCCCCGTCTCCCTGTGCCCCCAGCTTGTGTCCCCATGTCCCCGTGTCCCTGTGTCCCCGCCCGCGCAGCGCGGCCCCGCCGCGGCCGTTCTCGATGCGGCAGCGCCACCTGGCGGCGCCGGCGCCGCCCCTACAGCCGGGTCTGGAAAAGCCCACCCGCGGGAAAACTTCTCCCAGGATTTACTCGGCCCTGTCCGTGGTTTGCGCTTTTGGTTTGTCCTAACTTTAGTTTTGCTTTACGGCAAAGTTCGGACTTTAATGTTTTTAAGAAAGGTAACTCGGGTAAATATACAGTAAAAATTTCAACTAAATCACTGAATGATACCTTAAATGATACCTTTATGTTTATAGTTGTTAAATCCATACTTAAAAAAACCCAAACAAACAAGTCGTTTGGAAACACCAACACGCAACATATCACTTATATGTAATAACTGATCATTCCAGTGAAATGGCAGCCCATTAGCTTTTCAGAAAACAGGGAAACCCAGGCAATGGCAGAAAAGCGTTATTTCCTCTCAGACAACAAGTTCAAAATAGTCTATCACTTTAATTCCACTGCCTATAGATTAGGAACCCTAAGTACTGGCAACTCTTTTAGTATGTAGTCAGAGAATCACAGAATATTCCAAGTTGGGAGGGACCCACAAGGATCATCGAGTCCAGCTTTTAAGTGAATGTACAGGGATCCAACCATGACGACCATGGTGTTATTAGCACCATGCTCTAACCAACTGAGCTACGCAAGAGAGTCCCAGCTTGGTTCAAATTTTTACAAATGTATGTGTATTTAAAATGCTAGAATACATAAACACAACCCCAGACTTCTGCACTTGCACGAAGCTGCATTCCTTGTGTAAGAACTGCCATCACACACTGCTGTACTTCAGCAGTGGCTTCGTATCACCTCTGCATTTCCAGCCCTGCTATTGCTGCCTGGCTCGGTGAACGCACACTAGACTGCATACTTCCAACCCAACTGTATCCTTCAGAGCAACATCCAGTTGCTCTATTCAGAGGAATGGTCTCCCACAAGATTTGTGATTCATCCCTGTCTACCTATATGATATCCCAGAAAACTAATCTCCAAGATGACAGCTCATTCAGCACTCTGGAAATTTACCCACACTGAGCTCCTCTTTAAATAATGACCTGACATTTGTTCTGTAGAGGGAGACAAAGCCCAGACTGATGAAAACAGTTGGCAGCTGCTTTCATTTGTGCCATTCAGAAGCCAGATGATAATTTGTCCTCGGGGACCCATCACTTCTTGGCAGACAGACATGTCCACTGCACTTTGCTATTCCTTTTGCTGTTACCTCCCACCCCTGGTGCACGCAGCGCACACACAGAGAGTCAATATTCAAGGCAGACTAAACTAAAGCTAGGTGCCAAGAGTCATGAAGGATTTCATGATACTGAGAACTGGAAGGTAAAGTCACAGATGAATGTGGTGCTGATGAATACAAAGCAGTGGATATTGGGAAAGACAGATTTGTTAGACCTACAGAAAAGGTTAAATTCGCTATTGCTCAGAAAAAGTATTCCAGCCTCTCTGAACACAGCTTAATGAAGACATCAGCTAAGCAATAATGGTCAAAAAGGCAGATCATTTCAAGCTATTAGGCAAGAACACCAAACCAGAAAACATTATTCCAGATGAATTGTGAGTTCACCTTTTGCATACAGTGTGGAGCTCTCATTCCTTTAAATTAGCTAGAGCAGAATTACAAAATGTACTGACAAGGGTGACCAGGATAATCAGAGCATCTTCCATACAGGCAGAGATTAAATAAATGAAGATTTTTCCAGCCTGGAAAAAAAGAGGTTACTAGGAGCTGATAATAATGATGGTACACAAAATCCTAAATGGGATCAAGGAGGATAACAGATGCAATTATTCATTATTTCTCACAGTACAAAACTGGAAGACATACATTGAAGTGCTTACATGGCAGGTTGCATGAAATAATCACCTAAAAAAGTCTGGGGCTTTTTTTCACACAACCAATACTTAACCTGTAGCTTTTACTGTCAAAAAGGATGTTACGAATGGTAACAACTTAGAATGGTTAGAAGATATATTTACTTTGGTTCAAAAATGCTACAAAATGCTTCCCAATACTTGGAAACACCACATAAACAGACAGGGCCATCCACGCCTTAGCTGCAGAAGAGCAAGTAGCAATAACAATGAAAGAGCAACAACTCTATGCATTTATATTCATGCATTTGGTCCCATCATATCTAACACCCCTCTAGATGCAGAGCCTGTGGTCACCATGAGGGGAAAAGATATGTGTATTCTTCACACTGTGCCTCTTACTCTCTCTGTTCCTGGCAGTTTTTATTTTTCAGGATCCCCCAAATTGTTGCTGGTATCTTGGATGTCATCTATTCTACCCAGCAACTGAGGTATTCATAACTGCACTCCAGAGACACTCATGCAGAGAGATGAGGAGAGATGAGCTGAAGCAGGTTTCTCTCTTTAAGGATGAAAAAGCAAAAGCCCCTGTGTGCTGCAAATGTTCCAGCAATTATCTTGCAAGTGCACTATCCTGTCACCTAAAATGAACTTGTTGAACAGTCAAATGTGTCCAATTCTCATCGACATCAGCAAGATCAGGCAGCAGCACAAGCAGCCATGCTGTTGTCTCAATTCCTCCTTTAGAACAGGTGCTTTATTACATGGTGTCCACTGCTGTTCCGGGGCCCTCTGCAGTCTCTTTCAGTCGGGGTTGGTTAGTGCAGGAAAGGGAACGGTGGTTCAGCCTTGGAAGTTACTGTGCAATACAATTTCAAGTGGTGCCACCAAGAAGAAGTGGAAGGACACTATGCAAAGCAGCACTGAGTTCTCAAATGCATCTGTTTCCCTGGCTATAGCATGGACTGCAGAAATACAGTGCTGGTTTACGGCTGAATCAAATCTCTTAGTCATGCTACTGTCACTGTCCTTTGAGGCTGCTTTAGTTCAGGATGCCTACACAAGCCTTCCTTCTTTCACATAAATATCCAGTGCTGATTTTTGCTGAAGAAAATGCAGACAAGGTGGAATTCACTCTTCAGCCCGGAGTTGGGAGTCCTTTGCTGCTTGCACCCACGCAGATGAAACCACAGAGGCAGAAGACCACAAGATCAATCTAGAAGCTGCTGTGGGCTGCATCTTCTTCCCCACAGTGCTGTGGTGACCCAGGCAGGGCCATAGGGAAGCTGTGCAGCTGGGCTGCCCTGTAGCTCAGAGCTGCACCCAGCCCCTCAGCCAGAGCCCTGCAGCTTTCCTGTCATGGTGCAGGCAAGCAAGAACACCACTGCAAGGCCACAAATCTGGTTCCCACAGAAGGTGAAGAAAGGGAGATGCTTGTTCGCACTTTCTGCAATACCCATGGCCACAAATAGGCTGGTACAGAGCTGCAACTGGTTTGCCACAAGGTGTGGAAGAGTTTCCTCTTCACCCGAGAGGCAGGGAGGGAGCAGAGCACGAACCAGACCTGGTTCAGTTGCTGCTTTCTTTATGAGGCTGTGCAAGCCTGGCCCATGACTCAGGCTACCCTGCAGTCTTGCTTTCTATGACTCCCTTCCCTTCCTGGGTCAAGACTTCAAATGATCACTAGTCAACACTGACCAGTGAGACTGTCTCCACATAAGGTGCACCACACATCACTAAGATGCCACAGAACATGAAGCAGCTCACCACGTTAGCACAGGAATAGCAAGGCTAATATATATTTGCCTTTTCATTGTATGAAATATATTTATTTTTAATACCCTTATATTTACCTATCCCTTCTCATTTGATAGGACAAAGTATTTGCTCTGAATGTAGCCACCACCTCAGCTGAAAAGGTGTTTGCCCCTCTCTGTTCCTCAGCAGTGTCACAGCTCAAGGCTGGGATAGCCCGTTCCCACACGAGATTTCCTAATGCCACATCATCACAGAAACCAGCTGGGGCAGCCTCCCAGCCAGCTGCCTGTGTTCTCCACTCAAATCCCAAAGACAAAGAAAAGCCCATCCAAAATGGACAGGAAGAGGGTGTGCAGTACCTTCAACATTTTCACAAAAATGTCATTTCAGTTCACTTTTTCCCAAATACAGACCCCAGTAATTGGTGATGGGAAGATAGAACAGAAAATTAGAAGTGTAGAAGAGGATCAGTGCTGTGCTTTGGTAGCATCCAGTATTCACCCCAGAACAGCCAAGAAGGAAAAAGTTTGATAGTCTTCGCAACTGGTATTTTGGATGTATTTTCAGCAGGGATTTCTTCCCACCCCATGAAAACAGACACACATTATCATTTAACAACTAATTGATTTATTTAACAATACAAATTTCTTTCTACTGCATGGTTTAGCAGAGAGAACTTGAGAAAAAAAATTAGCTTCTTTTCTTTCTTTTTAAAGTTTAAATGTTTACACAAAAACAACCTTTACTTCAGTAAATATAAAATTTACACACAAAAAACTACATTAAAAAAGAACAGAATCATAACAAACCAACAACAACAAAAAAAAACCCCAAACAAAAACCAAACAAAAAAACCAACCAACCAAACATAAACAAAAAAAAAAGGATGGGAACTCAGTGTAAAGAATCCGATCGCAAGGAAGGCAAGATGGGGCAACACTAACAAGGCATCCCATTTGTACATCTAAGTATCTGAAGTTGTAGGTACAATACAAAACCAAAATACATTAAAATTAGAATTAAAACCTGTATTTTTATACCATAATATATTATGATATAAATATCTGTAAATTCTGTAGGCAACACAGATAACGTGTGAAATACATCATTTGCTTTCCACTGGAAGGTCACTGGAGTGCTGTATGAGCACCGGGTCACCCACGAGTGCAGTAATGGTCAGAAGTGAGCAGACTTTAGATGTCCAGCCCGGATGTGATAGCCCCTTCTTTCTTTGCCAATCTGTGCTATTTCTTACACATCCAACGACATGATGAGAAACTCTGGTCACCTTCAGCAGTGATTTCCAGCACTTCATCTCCTGGCATTAGTCTGTTACCTGACTTAGGCATATTCACCTGCCAGATCCCATTTCTCATTCCCTTTTGCACTTTATAACCTGAACTCTAAAGTTATCTTGTAGCTACCAAGAGAGACTGGCTTCTAGGTTGAGATATTTGGGATACACAGTTCTTCAAGCCACCTTCAGGAATCTGTAGAAATATTTAAAATAGGGTGGACAATTCATGGTCAAAGGTTACGTGATACAAAAAACAGGGACCTGTATAGTGATGGTTAACTTTAGATCTAAATCTTTAGCATTTTTTGTATTGCTTTAAAATTAAACTTAACATTCAGTTTTCATATATTAAATGAGCAGAGCATCTTATTGATGGAAGTGCTCCACTGTCTCCAAAAACACTAGGTAGTAAGGGAGACTGTAAAGTTTAAAGTTAAGTGTAATTTTAAAAATCATTTAAAGGAATCAAGTATCTTTTTTTTTAATAATCAATATTGTGATTGGCAACCTATAAAAGCTTAAATTATAAAACTACTAGTGACTCTACTTTTTAAATTGTATGTACTATAAAGCCGTATTTTTGTTACTTACAGATGTTATAAAATTTTCAAGCCAGAAAGTGAAGGGAGAAAAAGGTAGTCTAAAATAGTTTTACAGATTTTGTTCTTACTAACAAAGGTTCATTTCCCTCAAAACTTTTTATGTCATAAAAATCTGATTAAATTTATTCTACTCCTCTCTCTTCTGAGCAGATGATACAGTGTTCAATCATGCTTTGGAAGACCTTTTTCAATGGATAACTGTAGTTCTCTAGAGATCAGCAAGTTCGACTTGCTTTTCTCAGAAACAAAAGCACCAAACTATCTCTAACTTGGCCCTACTTTGTAGCAAGACCAAGGCAGCCTGTTCTGAGAGCAGGACTGGCCCTGAAGCAACCAGCTACATTAACTTCTGGAGTAAGCATATGCAATGCTCTCATTTCACTTGAGAAAGAGCTGAAGAGTACTAAATTTAAGAAAATAGTAGAAATGTCACTTGTTCTGTTAAAAACAAAACAGGGAAAACTTAAACAATCCACAGGTGTGCATTATACATTTAATAGCAAACCCTTGCTTATGTATATTAATTTAAAGAATATCCACAGGGATCTGTGATACATTGGCCCTGCCTTGTTACTATAATTAAATTTATTAAAATATTAATTTAAAATAGGAAAACAAAGAAACTACTCCATGGGGAACATGTTTATTGTGTTTGAGATGATACACTGGGTGCTCTCTGAGCTACAAAGGGAAAAAGGAAATCCTTTCATTACAAACTGACAAAGGTAAAAGTTAAAACAGTTTTCACAACAGCATGTACCACATATTGGAAATAGATCTGGGTTTAATACAAATGACATAATTCCTAGTAATCTACAGCTACCTTTAATAACTTCATACAGATAATGAATTAGGCTAAAATGCACTATAATATTTGGTTGACTTCAGGAACAGTATCCTTAGTACATCACAAAATACATTTTGATATCCCAAAGAAGCAAGACTTGCAAGTAGGCATTTTAAACATAACTAATCTACAGCTACAAACTTCTACTCTTGATAGCATTTACCTTTTTTGGGGGGGCAGTATCCCAGTCTTCAAAAGGATAAAAGCAGAGTAGAATCAGTATAACATATACACAGAAGTCCGTATTGTAAAGGCTATAAAGATTTGTTGCACACTGCAAAGTTGCCTTCTGCACCTTCACACTGCACAAGTAGTTTGTCATTTATGTTGCATATCTCTTGGTCCACTGTCTGGCTATCCTGTCATGTTCTGCTCTGTTGGTCAGGTACTGAGTGGCTATGCTTCCAACCAGAGGGTCAGCTGCAAAAGGCAGGAGAAAATGCATCAGAAACCATTCCACAACTAAAACAAAAAACCAAAATAAACACATGATTTTAAATACAGCATCCATTTCAAAATACAGTGTTTGTTAGACCAGGAAATGCTGTGAGATACAGCGGAGCTCTTATCATATAAGACATTTTCAAGAAAGCACAAAAGGCACAATGAACAGAAAAAGAAAACAGCAAAGTCTGATGTGGTTATGTGCATATGAATGAATCTTGTCCCAGCCAGGTGCTCTGCTTTCACCCCTTTGGAAGGGCCGCCTTTGAGCGAGCGCTGCCAGGCCGCACAGGACCAGGGTGTGTGAGGGCATCAGGGCTGCAGCACTACACTGAGGGGAGACAGTTTGCTTCAAAAGCCATCAGACCTTGTACCAGAGACACTCATCTATTTCTCCCAGACTATGACCACTTTTTGTAAATGAGTTGTCACCTTAGCACTATTGCTCAGTTCCTGCCCTGACTGCAGGCAATTAGCATTCATTGCCTAATGACACTGGTGGCATAGTTGTTGCTGAGAAACTGTACTGCTTCTGATGGAGTTCCTTCCCTCCCAACAGGAACCAGGATCTCTCTTCAAAAAAGGGAGAAACTCTCTGAACCATCACCTCCCTCACATTTGCAAGATCAAAGCTTTTAATTGCTGTCTTAAGAGAAGGGACTTCCTGTGGCCCCTTCTGACATGCAGGATTTACGAATTTATAACTCAAGAGAATGCTGTTGCTTTCCTGGATCAACCACACCACTTGCTGGAGCTTCTGCAATACAGACTTTCAATGGCATCAGCTTATTTTCTCCATCACACCTTGGGGAAAAAAAAAGACTTAATGCTATTTACATTCTGTTGGGCTACAGGAGTGAAAAGCACCATTAAATGTGGGACACCACATCCAATCAGTAGTGTTTCATCCTCAATTTAAAAAATACTAAATTTTATTTCATCTGCATGCAATCAAATAGACAAACTACATTCTGTGGCAACTAAGTCAAACGACTAAGAGTGGATGCTCAGTGAACTCTCAGCTCCTTACCTGGGTTGCAGTCTGTCAGAAGAGAACAAATAGACAGAAGAACCTTTGAAATAGTCAAAGCAGGGCTCCAGTTGTCTTTCAGGATATCCAGACAGATGACTCCCTGACTGTTGATGTTGCAGTGATAAATTCTGGTACGGAAAGTAACCTGGAATCACAGCATAAGACACAGGGAGAGTCATTCTGTGTTGCCCAGGGGCGGTGCCCCCAGTTCTGCAGAGCTTCTGTGGAGGCAGCTCCACTCTGCTTGTCTTCTAAACCACAACTGGTTAAAAGAGTTTTTGAGAGTATTTACTGTAGCCATGGCTGCCTTTAAGAAACCTACCATGAAGAGATTAGGTGCATAAACTGCTTTCATGAAGGCCCTCTTGTCTGGTACCCACAAAAAATAAGGACCTGCTTCAAAGTACTGTAGCTATTTATTGAACAAACTGCATGTCAGGAGCATTCCAATCACAAACATAACTTTACTGTAGATTCTGAAGGTTAAGAAGTTCACAGAACTTGTCTGCATGTGCAGTATTAGTTGATCTTTTTCCTTCTTTCAAAATCCTAAATACAAACCATGAAAATATTTAAATAATAACATTTAAAATTTGGGTATTGTATTATTCTTGTTAAATTAGCAATGAAATATTTGTTTTACCCTTCATTAGGCAGGATACAATATACAGCCAAAACAATATTACACTTAACTAAATCATCCTTGTTTTTAAATTATTTCAGACTAATATCAATAGACAATGTGAGCATTATTCTGCACAAATAAGAAGTTAGAAATATTTAAGTGCTTTAATTACATAAAGCACAAGAAGATAACGAAATTTTTCTTTTTCTTACTGATGCAGTGGGGGAAATGCACAATGTTTCCTGAAAATTCAAAAATCATCATGCTCTAAAAAAAACCCCAACCTACAAGATTTGAAGGAGGAATTTGTCTAAACCTCTGCATCACTTCATTGCAACAGTCTTAACTCAGACCATATTAAATGGTGTGGGTTTCAGAGAAATGTGAAATACATAGAGTGTATATTATTCTTTATGCTGCAGTCATTCTGGGAATTAAAAAAGGTATTTGATTTATAACAACGTTAGAGCCACAAAAGCCATTAAATTGCAGAATGTTGAGTGGTGGAATGTATTTAGTATTGTGAGTGTCAGCAGTGTCTTTTCTGGTGACTTGGTCAAGATTGTAATTCAGCAGTAAGGGAGGGGAGAAGGGAAGAACCTTTAACTTCTTTGATATCTGTTAGTAAATTACAATTTATTAAGTGTCCATACTGTTTATGAGCAACAAATCAACATTTTAGTTTATTTTGATCTATAAAAAGAGCTTTTGCTTAAAAACATTAGCAAACAAGGTTGCTGATCTTAGCAGCAGTAAATAGACATTTTATAATAATGGAAATCATCACAATAATTTACCCAGTTTGATGTCACAATATAACACTCTGATTGTCTATGTAAACTTATTTTAGCTTTCTCTTATTTTGCTAAATATTTCACTTAATAAAGAATCTGGCTCATAAGAGAAAAGATTTTATTATACATGTATTTTAGTAGCTGGAATGAAAAGAAGGAAGCATAAGGTCTTGTGTTCTTTTCTGATAGAAACAAAATTTCTTGAATCTTACCTCTTGATCAAAATTATCATTCATTTATTACTTGGTGAAGCTTGAAAATGTACTGTGGTAATGAGGAAATAAATTAGACAGGATTTCTCGGAGACTGCAAGCCAAGATTTTGGACCTTGTAGTTTTCAAGAGACCATAAACAAATTTGATATTTAGAAAGCAATGTATACTCACTTGGCTGCAAGCTACATTCCCCTCATCTGTGAAAAAATGGTAAACACAGGAAAAACCTTGCCCTTACCTTTGGTGGCTTGAATGGATAGTCAGATGAAAATGTGATATCCAGGAAAAAAACACCTCCTTCATATACAGAACCTGGAGGCCCGAGTATAGTAGATCTCCATTCATAAATGTTATCTCCTTTAGGACCGGCACTGTGTAAAGAAAAAACAGGAGAGAACTAGTCAAAATGCACATTTAAGAGAGGCATTTTATGGATTTCCTCCTGCATTCATTTTGATTAATAAAAACCACTTGCCTATCTTGCACATCTGCCTAATTTCCAGCTGGTTTCAGTGGGCTCAGTGTTTTAAACTGGCACAAAAGCTGGGTACTCTGCAGTCCCTTTGGAGATACAGCGGTGGAACAAACTGATCATGAACTACTGGACTTTCACTGTCTGAACCAGATCCTCAGATTTGCTTTCTTGAGTATGTGGTTGCTCTGAGGTTCCACATCACACCCTTCCAACAACATCATATTCACACACAAAAGGACTTGTACCTCTTGACCACATTCATCTTCTTCAAGCATTTAACAGCTCACACCTTCATAAAAAAGGGAACTTTCAAATATATTGATACACATTTATTGCCACTTGTTTCATAGGCCAGAGTGAAATGTTACACTCTTGGGTAGCAAAACTAGGGAAGGGAGAGAGAATCAAGTAACGCAGAACTGAGCTTCTTACAGCACTGTCATTCCTAATAACTGTTTTCTTCAGGGTATATTTGTGTTATGCCTCTGGGCAATTGGCAATGAGACGAAGAGCCAAAAATAGTTTATTTTAAGAAGTACAATACTGAATGCACTTTTCACTAGAGGAAGGATTATTGCATAATTAATTATTAAAGCAAAGGTTTGCAAGAAGTGATAATGAACCAGCATTTTCTTGATGTCTGAGCTATCATATATGCCATTATCACACAGCAACCATCTAACCTCCTCATGGAAAAAAAAAAAAAATCAAATACATAAGCAAGTCTGGGTAAAAACTAATCTAACCTTCTACAAAAGGTCCTAAATCCAACATCCTGAGATCCAAACTGACTACTATAGAAAGCAACACCGCTGAGCTCATGCAGACATGGTAGATTCATCACATCTGTGCAGGTCAGTCAATAACACAGCACTGTAAAAGATCCTTTCAACTCTCCCCTCCTCAGCAGCTTCCCAGGCACCACCTACATCTCACAGACACACGGTAAAGCAGCTCCATCCTTCTCCCTCTGTGGTCCCAAGGAACAGGCCCAGAGGACTGCCATATGTGATTGCACATGAAACAAGTGACAGGGCACGGCACCACACTGTAGCCTGGGAGTTTCTGGATTCTGGAATTGCTCGACACTCAGAGGAGCCCCACTGCAAGTCCTCCAAGTGTTAAGACTCCTTCTATGTCATGTCACCTCACATACTTGTCATACATATGTTTGCAGTCTGTAACATGGCATGTTGGACATTCATCCTTACTATTTAGTCAAATGTGGAGACAATCATCAGAGACAAGGAATATGAGCAATCTGCATTATGCATCTGCAATCCCCACACCAAAAACTGAGCTATTTTTACTTTAAAATCATATTTGAGAAAAAAACCCAAAAGCTGATTTTGATTATGAATTCCCTTTCAATTTGTAATTTTCCAGGATGTTTTTTATCTTGTAGACATTTCATATACCAAATGTTTCAGGCTTTTCATAAACAGGACAAAATAATGATGGAATTTGGCTGACATCCTATTTAATTAAAAACAAAAAATTATTTGATGAAGCTGTAGCTGTTTTTCTGTTGCCAAAATGAAAGTAGGTAACAATGGAGTACTGGTCTCCAGAGCACAGCTAGGAAAGAAAAACTACAAGTGCTGTCAAAATAAAGTTTGGGCCTAAAATCACTCACCTTTCTATTTGCAAAGCATGCATAAAAGTGGAAGGAAAATAGTAGATAATTTTTAGGGGGGAAAAAAGAGAAATTTAGAAGCCAAGAGGTCCATTTTTGGTGATATAATCAAAACATTTGTACCCGCAGTCTATTCAGAAGATATTTTCATGCATGCTCCCTAAAAAGCAATTAGTGTAAGAACTGAAAATATTGGGGCAATAATGACAATAGTTAAAACCCACACAGGCCACTGAAATGTTTCAATTAGTTCCTGACATCCATCAAGTTTACAGCTAATTAGTATTGTGCTTGAAACCCAAATTTCTATGGAGCAATTCAATTCCAGCATTATACATCCTAATGACTGTTTTATAGTTTAATGCAAAGGTTAGTGCTCCTGCCCCGTGTGTCAGGTACCCTTCTTTCACATACTTCTAACAACTGGATGCAATTCAATCAGATTAATGAAATAGATGAATTAAATCAGTGATATATTTCAGCCTAGTGAATCACTCACAATTAAGTGTGGCACTAATCTGGTGCCAAACAATCTGGTAACCACTTACCAAGCCAGAGCTATCAGCTGGTAGGCACAAGCTAAGTGCAGTGGTTCTCTGCCTGTTGCTGTCTGCTGTGAGCTTCCAGTACCACTACCAATGCATAAAAGGAGCGGGCTGTAACATGGGAAAGGTTACAAGGTCCTAACCTTGTACACGGAAGAAAACACTGTGTTTAAAACCCATCCTAACTGCTGAGGAAAAATTTCTGCAATGTCAACAGGTGCACAAAGCTGTAACAACAACTGCACTCAGATACTAAGGAGAAAAATTAAAATGTTAAATCATTGTATCTATCTAAATGAGGTTTGTGAAATTTCTATTTAACAGCTGGTGTCTCACTTCAGTGGTGTAAAAGAATACCCCTGCTTCATTAGCAGCCTGAAAACCCCTCTGATTGCTACATTATTGGTGCGAGGAGACACAAGATGCCACACTTGGCTTCTACAACCTATGTATTTCCACTAGGGATCATCCTCAGGCAGCCATACTTCTGTATACATACCAAAGTAATCTCTTTGGGAAGTAAACAAACCCATGCTCTGACTCAGCAGAAGACACCAGACCTATTCAAGGCAGCCTCAGCCTCTGCAGTGATTTGCACAAGGACAGGACAGTGGGGTTACACCGGCCTGGATGACTGCAGGCTGAGCACAGCCAGTCCTACCTCAGGCCACACCTCGGTTGAGCTCCAAGCCGCAAGAGTGTGTCACTGCCTTTGACTCTCCATCACCGCAGAGCATTGCCTCCGTGCTGAAGAGACACCAGGAGGGACCTGCCGCTCCCTGGTGTAAATCTACCTTCTCCATTGCCATGGAAAACAACTCAGGCTGAAAACTGGGAATAAGAAAGCTTAACTCTGCCTGCAATTTTCTATTTCTTTGATACACCCACTGGAAATACTGTCCTCAGGTTGGGCACTAAAAAGGCTGGCACAGGAGGCACTTCTAGGGGTTGTAATTGAGCTCTTCATTCCCAGAAGCTCTCCAGGTGTTCAGGACACTCACTGTCCTATTGCGAGCATAGGCTTCAAGCATCTCACCTTAAGCCCTGAGAACTGTGATGAGTGACAGCCTAGGTAGGACTCTTTCTCACTGTCTGCCACACTGGACAGAACACCCGTGGCAGAGCACTGCAGTGTGGAAGTTCCACAGTTTTCTTCCCCTCCTCTTTTCATCACTGAAAGACCCAGCTCCTGGTGACTTCCTCTGTGGAATCCATATGGACACAAAATTCTCTCCTGTCTCTTAGAACACAAAATCTTGATGGAGCAGTGGGTCTGATGACAACTTCAGTGTTTTGGCCACACAGCATACCTATGCAGCACATTGCTAACAGTCTGCTGCCTTCCTAAATTAGCTTACAGGACATCACAAATTCAGTAAATGCACCAGCAGTATATTCTCAATAAAACCCCCACTTGATTAATTTTTTACAATATGAGGTAAAAACATCTCAGACAAAATAACAATGCAATTTAATTGAAATTACAAAATATTATTTGCAAAATTAGGGGGTTTTACATCATACATTAAGGCCGGATTGATTTTTTTTGCAATAGATAAAGTTAACTAACTAAATACCCATTATGCCACTTCACTGAGGGATATATACCTGATCCAGATAAGACAAAGGATTTATAACCATGGTCTAGCCAAGCCAGTCCACTGAATAGATCTAATTTACAAGTGTGACTTTAGACGGTGAATTTGAAAAGACATGAGGTTAAATTGAGAGGCCCATGGGTTCACACCAGGTCCTTCAAACCTAACTCTGCTGAACCCTGGCTCTCAAATTTCATGAAGATGAAGAACAACTTTTCCAGTACAGTGTAATGAGCATTCACATGGATGCAGCAGCGTTCACACCAGCAAGAAGCCTGTTAAGACCCCTGATGCAGTGATTACAGAAATCCAAATTCAGCTTTTGTTACAATTCATTAAATCAAAATGCACTGAAGCTGCCCATATGGAACTAGCTGCAGGATAAGAAACTAGGACACAAAAATTCCAATGTACATGATGGTAGTAGCATGTTGCTTTCTGCACTTGCTAAATGTGCCTCTGTCAACAGCACTCCTCTGAAAGACAGGGCCCTAAATTTGGCGACAGAATGCAACTTCGTAGTACTGAGACATGATAATTAGGAAGAAAAAGGGGTGAAGGAAAATGTAATTTAGCTAGATTTTTTGTTAACGCTGTGCTATGCTTTATTATGATAAAGAATATAGGTCTGTAATAGGATACAACTGGAGTGTGTGTGTGTGTGTGTTTGTTTTTTAGGAAGCTTCTGACAGTGAAGTCTGTCAGACTGTGAAACAGTCTTATGTCAAAGATACCATAACACTAAAGGTAGAGGTCTGCATCTCAAGTAAACTATCAGAGGTGCCTACATAGCACAGATTTAAGTGGTGGAATATTTTCCCACATTCTCCTCTCAAAGGGTCTGCCCTTAGGTCTGATACCCAGGCAGGCAGAATAGAGCCATAAAGGCTGGAAAAGACCTCTAAGATCATCACAAAGGCAGCAGCTAACAAACCAAATGGGTCACCTGGAGTGAGAGTTAGGTAGGGAAAGAGCTCCCACCATCCTTTCCAAACGTTTGTCCTGAAATGAGATTCAGTAAAAGTAAAATTGCTGAAGCTCTTCACAGACTGCTTAATCACAACAACTCTGTCACAATGGCATAATTATAATTTTTACAGCAATCTAAATGAAGACGTTAAGACATCTAAGTGAAGTGCTTTAAGAGAAGAATAAGAGATCTACTTTTTTGATTTTTCTTATTTCAACTGAAGCTACTAAGGAAAGGAGGAAAGAATGCCCTCAAGTATGATCCACAACCTCATGCTTGAAAAACCCACTTCATAATGCTACAGAGTGAAGTTCTGCAAAATCCACAATACAGCTTCAGAAACTGACTTTTACAAATCCTGCTGTGAAGAAGGCACTCAGCATGTTACCAGCACAAAAAGCTTTGTTTTGGACAGCAGTATCTCAGCTAAAGCTGTTGGATGATGTACTAGTTCAGTACCATGCCACTAGAGGCTAAGGGGGCTGCAACAGATCTTATCAGCACATATAATTCAGGCAAATACACAGATCCCATCTGTAGTGAGTCTGTCTGCCTCACCATCTAGGCGTCTGAGCTGGATGAACTCGTTTCCAGTGGAAGAAGAATGCCCCAGGCTCAGGTAACTTCAGCTTATCACACAGGTGGAGATTCATATCTACCACACAGGATATCTAATGTGGATGCTGATGCTTGCACCTCAGACTTCCCAGACAATCAGGGTAGAGAGATCAGTGACTCTGCAGCATAAGGAGCATCTAAATACTCCCCACAGCCAAGGTTCTCCATCTTCCTCTGGTGACACCTACTATGCACTGGCTCCTACCTCAAGCCACTAAGCTCAGTACTTAAGAAAATCCTCCTCACCCTCCATGCAGTGAAAAAGGGTTGTCTAGCTCTGTTTTCACGCAGTATCCTGTAGTACACTAGCCTTTTATCTAGCTACAGAAACACACTGTCACGCTGTTGGTAATTAAAGAACAAAAAATAATCTCACCAAAGAATCTCTCTCTGGTGCAAGCTGTCTGAGAGTTACTCAGTGAAGCCTGGCGAGAGCACAAATCACTTACCAGTAGTTGTATTTTAATGTTAAACATGGAAATGGGAAGATGCTCAGATTATTTTCTTGCTTTGATATTTTCAACATTTTGAAGAAAATTTGTCTACTATCCTTTTTTTCCTTAATCCTCTTTTCCCAAGTGTGGAGGCAGTCTTGTATTTTTGGTACAAGAGTACAAGAAAGGAAATGAACAATAATTAAAAGGGATACGTTTGATGGTGGCTCTCAGTTCTGTGACCTGTGACAAGTATGGACAGCAATTTCCATTTCCTTTATTTTTCCTTGTTTACAGGGCTCTCTGGAGTACTTAGTGTTCATATTATCAGCACCAGTGCCTAAGCACCTCTGCTTACAGAATCTGGGTAGTACATGCTCGAGACACAGAAAGCATATTGGCTTTGCTGAAAAGAGCTACAAATACAGCCCTAGTTTTAGGATTACAGCATTTTTCTAAGGTTGGACACATGTGGGCTGTTTGTAGCAATGTATCGAAACCATGTGGAAAACACTTTTTGATAAGGTGCTCTCTATTATTAAGGTTTACAGGTTACGTGTAATTTTTAACAAAGAAAAAGTTTCAGTCTATGTTCTTTATATAGCTACAACTGTTCTTATTTTACCTGCCGCTGAACTACCTGCTACATCTGTTTGCTGAAAAAAGGTTATTTACTGCTTCTAGCAGATCCCCAGAGGCTCTGCAGAAATGAGGATACACAGAGTCTAGATCATTGTACAAACCTTTTTTCTGTCACTTCCATAAGGTCTATCATGCCTGTAAGATTGAAATCTAGAAATTACTCTTAAAAAAACCCAACCAACCTACTTTTAACTCATGGATCCCCTGATAATTCAGCTGGTTGTAAAGCAGTGCAGGACTTGTGCCTGAGGACATGGTTCAATGCAAAGCAAATGCAACTTGAGAGCTCCTCCTACCAAATCAAAAGCAGTGTGGCTACTCAAGGCAAAGTGCTGATCCAACCTAAACTAACTTGGCCAAACCCATTCAAAAAACATCAATGGATTATAATGTATAATGTATAACAGTCAGACTTCGTGAACGGAGATCTGGGGAAGGGCTCTCCCCACGTGGGTGTGCCCTTCCAGCCCATGCAGTGGATTTTTAGGTGAGGCACAGCGTGTGCAGAACTGGCCCCACCATTTAAGTCCTAAGGTCCATTTGCCACGGCCCAGCAAGCTTGGACAGTGACAGTGAAATCCTCGGGACTGTCTACAGCGCCTGGTACTAACCGGGGCTGACCCTGCTGAGCATCCGAGACCTGACGGGATCAGATGGCAGGGAGGCATTTAACTGCCCAGGGGACAGTCCCTACTGAGGACTCGAACTGGGATCAATGGATTATCTTTGTGCTTAATCAGGTGTCACTTGCCTTCCTGCAGCCAGTGTGGGGCATAAACATTAGTTTGGCTGCTCTGGCTTAGAAGCGTAATCATGTGGCTGTCTTTGGGTCATGTCAAACTGTACCATTAGCAGAATCTAACCGAGTGCAGGTCTGTTACTGCTCACCCTAAAGAGAAAGACATGTTTTAGACTAATAGAACCTCCAGAGCTAAACTTGCCATTAGTAGAAGAATATACACTTGTTACCAAAGGAAGACGACTAATAAATCATTTGCTAATTCCATGAAAGCTGTAATATGTAGATAAACCCAAGTACTTTATTTTGGAAAGCTGACAGTTTTTCCACTGCCAAAAGCCCCACTAAATTAGTTCATTGCTACACAGCTCAACATTACTTTCCTCCTATTCCTCTAGTTCCTAGGACATTTCTTGCTGCTGTCAGAAGTCTGCTCAGGTTCCTTCCATCTTCCAGAACAACCCTAGCCAATTATGGAGGCAGAATTCCTGTAATTTTTCTTTTGAATACAGTTTGCTAAATTACAACAGAAATACTGAATTTAAACAATGTAACAAAACATATTAAATTGCTTCTGTCTATGCTCTTGATAGAGGAGTTGTACCCAGGCAATATACAAAAAAGTTTACCAAACATGAATTGGTTTTGAAAACAGAAATCTCAAGACTCACAGGCATGAAAAAGGTTCCTGAACATTTGGTTTATTTTAAGTAACTTGAAATGTGCATAGAGGTCCCTCTCACATGTCTACACAGGAGAAATTATCCACACTACCTATTAAAACACAGAGCGGGACAGCCAGTAAAGGGAAACATGTCCTGATACTCTGCCATGTGTTTATAATAACAAAGCTGTAATTTAGCATAAAATAAAAGATCAGCTCCCTGTCATCAGTGTTAAAAGACCAGTAATGCTAGTGTCAAAACATACTATTTCCTTGCTCTTATGATAAAGCTCAAATTGTACTAAGGCCAAACCACTTTGTCAAATAAATTTGTCTAGCAGGTACACAGTCCACCTTTACCTTCCACTCAAAATTACTGATGAACCTGGATTTAGCAAATATAGAAAAATGTGCTTTTCTTCCATGAGAGAGGATCCTTCTCAGTTCCCTAATATAAACAAAACTCATCTGGGACACACAGACATATTGTATTCCTCAATATATTTAGCCTCCATATCAATTCTAGCAATTCATACTGAAAGAATCACACAGTACCTGGGAAATTGTGCAGCCTTAGTTCAAGGCTTCTGTCCACAAACACAGAATGGAGGCTCTCAGACACAAGATCAGTTGCCTAATGCCATCTTGAAAATGTGTGCCATGGAGTATGACTGCAATGTACATCTCCCAAATCCCAGACCATCGCCTTACCCACAGGACTGAGATTACATGATTAGCAGGTCATTCAATGGGTCTGTGGCATCCATGTGTTTTAGACACCTCCATCATTCACTGCAAAATCTTCAGGTCAAAAAGCTAAGTGACATTGCGAAATCCAGTTTAGGCTTTCCTACCAATATTTTCAACACCACTTTTGATGACAAGAAAACCTATTATTCCCCAAATCCTTTATGTACACCGTTCAGATGGAGGAACAAAGAACAGTTAAAACAATTTCACTAAAGGATCTACAAATACAACCGGCTTTAAAAATTTAGTAAACTGGTACATACTCATGCCTAGGAATAGGTTAACTGAGCAATTTTTAACAGACCAAGCCTGAGAAGTTAATTAGAGATGTTCAGATGAAATTCCTTGCTATCAATCTACCCCAAACACCTAAACATTAGGCAATTTCAAATACTGACCAATGCCTTCAAAAAATCTTTTACTGCTCTGTGGATTATGTTTTGTTTTCTAAGGAGGTACTTTCATCCAAAAATCGAAAGGAACACCTCTGAACAGCGCTTTTCAAGACAGAAAGCACATTAGTGAATTAGACAATCACCACCATCTGACAATTCAAGCCTAAAGGCAAAATCTGTGATTAAACTTGTGAATGGCATTAATGTAATGGAAAAACTTTCTTCTAATATCGTAAGAGGATAAAGTGCAACTTACAGAACACAGTTTATTCAGGTACTGCATGAAGGACCAAGAAAGACAGAATTGTTGAGAAGACTCCTTCACTGAAATGTGGGTGTATCCACCTGTCAGGAAGATGAACATCCAATGTGCCTGGTGTTCCTGCAGTGGAACTGCCTCCTCTGCCTCAAGGATGTTCAGGATTGGGCTTCACCACCACTTCACAGCAATAAAGTTTGCCTTTTCCTCACTCCTCTAAAAAATCAGCTTTCAGGCTCAGCAAAATAGTTCCAACTTGTCCACACAGAAGGAGATGAAAGACAAAACTAGTCGGTCAGACAGCCTGCCTGCAATACCACCATTAACACTTTGAATAAGAAGCACCAGGTAGGGATTTAATGACCGTTAACATATGCATATTAGTTTTGTACTTTTAGATGTTTCATACTAACTTCCTGAATGTTAACATGTAGCAAACACTGAATATTTTCCTTCAAAGGAAGTCTTGGTCATCTAAGTCAGATTTTGGTTCAGTCTTCCTAATCTTCTAGAACAGGCTTTCTCCCAAATGTAATTCTACCATTACTTTTAAATACTTCCTCTCTCTTGCCTTTATCCATTTCCACATCAGGCTGTACAGCCTAACAAACCAGAAAATGCTGTGCCATAGCTCCCTGTGTCAGATGCCTAACTTGACACCATAAAGTCTAATGGAAATCTTTGTAAACTGGTAAAAGCTATATTTGCTATATTGCTCAAAAAAAAAAATAAAAAATTGTTCTTTCCCAGTTTATATACCAAGGCATTGTGAGGGTTGGCTTCTGGCAGAGAGCCTACAAAAACCTCATCACAGGCATTCCCCACATCACATGCAACATGGATGCCTCTTCAAGTCTGGCTCCTTCCCAAACATGCTTGGGGTCACTATGTGGACTATCCGGAATTGAAAGCAGTTATGCATTTCAAAGGGGCGTGAATCTGGTTCAGCCAGAAAACAAGAACCCTCTTCAACACAACAGTCCAACATTCAGAGGCCTCTCTTTAGCCTGGTCTCCACACTGGTTAACAAAATTTCCTACAATGAGAGTTGATTAAATGAGATTTTCACTTTTTTTTTTCCCCACACAAGCTCTGAAAATGAAAATCAGAACTCTGGCTATGGGCCTTAAACTCCACTTAAAGCAAAATAATGACAATCTTCACATTCAGTTCAGGGCAGGAGTTTATCATTGTTGACAATTTTAATATATCTAACCTATTATTTTATATTAGATTATTTATTCTTTTTACTTTTGTACTTTCATCAAAACAATTTTACAAACGGGCTTTTGAATACCTGAATACATAAAACAAATCTCTGGGGTATAACACATTCCAGTAGACCTGAGTGCAAGGTGACTGATGCTGTCCCACAACCCATGAACCCCAGCAAAACGAGACCCGTGCCTCCTCTTACTTCTTCCCCTCCCTTGACACTTGTAGTGATGCTTGTGAAATCTCATTTCAAATTGCTCTGTGGTGCTGAGTGGGTTGAGAAGTAACTAATGATTGCTGCCAGGACTCCTGGAAGCAGCAGCTGGCTGCAGGCTGGCATGGATGCCATCAGCACAAGACCTGCTGCAGCATGGAGTAGGGCTGAAGTGGGGGGCTGCAGCAGCTCAAACTGAATTGGCCTAAAACATGCTGGAATTACACTCTGTGAGTGCAGTTCTGGATCTGCAGTGCTCTATTTATAAAGCTGATCCTCTCTCTGATTCTTCACCATTCTACTCTGTTCATTTAGTAGGTAAGTTGTAGAGTAACCCAACACCATGAGCAGTAACTGCTCTGTACCAAGCACAGGGCAGGCTGGATTCGGGTGCTAAAACATTAGCCCAGCAATGTACATTTCTCTAGCTGAATATGAGTACTTTTTGTTTCAAAACAAGAGCAGCTGGGGATAGGAATCTGTTTTGTATACTGCAGAACTGGAGACAGCTGAAGCAACACTTGGTACAGAGAATACATAAATGTAATTTGTGGATAAAAAGCGTTAAAAACCCCTGTGAGTACCAGCTTTAGTTCCAGAAACACAACAATTCAAAGGAACAGAGAAAGCATCATGCATACAAATACACAGAAATCAATGTCTGATATCAGCTCATTGTACTCCACAAAGGTGTAGTACACTAAAGAAAAATGTGAAAATAATAATCATTTCAGGGCAGAAAAAAGTCAATAAACATCTAAGTGAAACAAGTCTCACACAGTAAAATCTTTTTATTGAAAAGCCAGATCCAGCCTAACTACTGCTCTCTATAACAATATTAAATTAATGAGTAACTCTTCAAAGCAAACATTCTCTGTGGAAACAGCTGTAGTGTATGGAGCAGAGGCTGTTTGGGTTAGCCTTGGGAGCAGAGCTTTGTACCCTTCCTGTAAGGGAGCTGCCACTGCTCAGGAGAAGCTAAGGAATTTGTGACCTGTGCAGAACTCTGCTGCAGACCTTGGGCTACTGGAACCACTGGACTAAGATAACGCTGCAACTTCCTTCCAAGACATTTTCTCCCACAGCCCAGATTCGAGGCAGCTGTTCACTGCCTGCACTAGGATACAGCAACTCAGACCTCGGGCAAATCAAAAGCACATGGACAGCACTGACCCTGGGCCTTAAATCCTTCTTTCCAATAGCTCAGGGTACAGCACCAGCTGCACTGCATTCAGGAATCAGATACCGCTACAACACAGACATGGAATGGCTGTGATCTTAAGAAGAAAAGGCTCAGATTGCGTATGGTTTTCATTTGAGGCTATAAGCAAGATTTATCAGTGGAAAGAATATGCTTAATGTCTGCCATTGCAAAGTTCATCAGTTATATACAAATTAAGTATAATCTCTTCCAACATATCCTAATATTATATATTGATACATAACTCCACTTCCTTCATATTTTCAGGCAGTATAATTTAGTGAATACCATTCACCACACATTGGCCTACATTTGCAATCTAGGAAAAATAATGTTCTTTCTGATAACTAATCTCAATAAAGCTTTTTCTTTGCTGCAAATGCCTAATTTTAAAGTACAACACTGCTAAAAAAATTAACTTAAGACAGGCAGCCTGCTCACAGTACTTAGCAGACTCAGAGCTGAAAGGATAAACATTTTTATTAGCATTTATCCTGGTGGGATTGATTACTGATGTTCAGATTATTAAAGATTTGTAACAAAAAAAAAAAAAAAAAGAGCTAGTAGTAAATATATAATTTTGATCTTAACCATTTTTACTGCAGGTATTTAAGATTATCAATATTGTGTTTTACAGAGGGAATAATAAACATGACAAAACAATAACTTGATAAAAGTAACTGCATAGTAAGGGACAGAATAGGGGACAGAAGTAGTCTCCCAAGTCTCTGACAAGTAATGCCTCAACTTCAGAAACCCGACAAACACACCCTATCCTATAACCAGGGTGTAGACAGGTTCTCCCAAGAGACAACTTGCAAAACTAACTCAAATGGCACGTTTTCTCTCTCGCTTAAATTTTCCTTAATGAAACTTTAAAAAACAATGCTGAAAAATAACAGAAGTAGCAACAGTAGCAGTAGTAATAACAATAATAATAATAAAAGGATCAAACTCTGTGGCCTGGCTCTGGGTCCCTTGCACCCAAGTGTGCTACCCTCCTGCCCTGGAGAGGGTTCCTCAGCAGGTGCCTAGCTCTAACAGCAGTCCCAAGCATCACTGGCATTTTGGGCCAGGCAGGGGGAGGTAACCAGCCAGTTGCGCTCCAGCAATTCTTGGCTGTGGTGCAGTCCCTGGGGAGCACAGCAAGCTGGGGTAGGGCAGGCTGAGAGACTGGCACAAGCAGTGAAAGCCATAAAGAACTTTGATAGTTTGTCCCTCCTCCCCACTGCACCAAGAAAATACCAGCAGAGAAGAGAATCCTGCAAAGGGAGAGATGCTGGAGATAGTTTTCCAAAGGGGTACTCTGAGACTCTTCAATAGCTCATTGATGGTTTGTGAACACAAAGATCCAGCTTTTCAGGGTTATGCTTCACCCCTGTCCCATTCCCCCTCCAGCACAAGCAGCAGCAGCTTTCACAGGGCAGGACTCCACAGGGGCTGAAAGCTAATTACCAGATGTCTTGTAAATCTTTCCAATCTGCACAACTTCATCCAGTTCATAATGCTTAGCATCAGCTCTTTTGGAACCTTTTCATCCTTATTTTTGTGTAACAAATTTTCAACAAGCCAGGAGTTCTTTGTTCTCTTCTAATAAAACAACCTAAATAGTTAACACTTCAGCATGAAACTAATGAACTAAATGCACTTTTCTGGAGAGCTGAACAAAAGTACAGGCACATCCAGATTTATGTGAAAATTCATTAATTCTAGAAGAAGTCCTTTAGGCAGTGTTTTTAAAATAACTTCAGAACTACAAAAATGAATACAAACAACAGTTGTAAATTATCTATGTGTTTTGCCAAACATATGGCCACTCAAATGCTGTGCTTATTGAGGATAACTTAAAGGAAAATCTTACAGGGGGCTGAAAACAGAAGTGGACAAAATCAGACATTTACTCAGATGCAGCAGTTTTGGTCACAAAATTTTACTCTAAACGAGTGGTGGTGCCAAGGCAGAGAACTGAGTGTTCAAGTTTACAATTTACAAAAATGGAAATGATTTTCAAATGCCTCCTCTTGAGGAATATACTGAAAAAGATGAAGAGTGAAGACTTGGTTGAGTATTTCTGTTCCTGTGGTGCTGCTGACACAGGGGACTCAGTTTGATATAACCTATTTCAGGGGGATACATACCAAGTAACCATATGGATTTAGTCTGAAGCAGGAACATAGACCCCACTCATGTGACTCCTCCAGCTGGAAGAGCTGGGAGGGGTTTGAACCAACACAGAAGAAGGCTGGTAACAACTCTGTAGGTGCAGCTGATTGCAAAGCAAATGTCTGACCATGCCCTGACTGTGATATGGAAGGAAAGATGAGTCTGAACTATCTAGGAAATGTATCCTATGCCCAGGGCCAAGAGGCCTTTTTGGTAGTTGTACAGCAGGAACGTCCTGTTTAACATCACTGTTGCTTTATTTAAACCTTTTTGGACAAAGGAAAAAAAGCAAGAACTTTCACCTTGGGCAAAACACCCAGACTGCTGGATGCCACCTGCTCTGGAAAGACTCTGCCATGATTAAAACCGGAAGCAGTACCTTCACTTCTGTTTTGTACAAATTCTACCCTGTGGATGTTGTAGATTACATGGTATAAAAATAAATAACCTTTTTCAGCACTCAGTTTTAAATGTATTTAGATGCATGCATTTTTGTTAATAAGCATAAAAGACATTGTACTTCTTAGTAGTTGAAGATCATTTGCTACAAGTAGCATCTTTCCCTGCTCCAAAACACTAACTTAAGTACCTAAAGTATTCTTCTCAGCTGATGATAATCAAAAGCATTTAGGAACATTAAGTTTATAGGAACTGACACTACAGAAAGAACAGCTATCTCCCAAACCAAGTGACACTTAACAATGTTCATTTAAGCTGCTGTTGCAAGCAAACACAAGTATTAAGCACAAAACCACTGTGGCTAAAAAGAAAAGTGGCAGACATAGAATTAGTGGCTGTGTTCACATGTGGATAACTATCCAGGAGGACTGTGGTTACATGAAGCTGCATTTTGGTGGGAGCAGAATGATGGGATCCCTCCATCGCCAGTATGACCACAGCTCCCAAGCAGCAAAACTCAGAAATGACTGGCCCCTTCTACTACGTGTTACATCCCTTGTGCCTTCAGAAGAAAGGAAGCAAGAGGCCTCATTCATGTGTAAGAATTCAGGACAATAGGGTAGAACAGCTGCCCCCATGTGCAGGAGTGCAGCTGCAGCACCTGAACGACAGTGCTTCTCCTGAACTGCATAACCCTGAAGAACTTGAGGCCCACATGGGTTTGCTACACTGGAGCCAAAAGTGTAATGTTAGGGCAGCAACAATGTTTTTTTTTCTGATCAGACTAAAAGCAAAAAACTGTTTCAAATATATTCTATGAAGAGAAGTACTGCAAAATCTGGTACTAATCTCCTGCTGACAAGCAATGCTGAAGTGATGAACCAGTCATTTCTGACTTCTTCCATATGCTTTCCTTGCATTCAGTGGGAATAGTTACTCTTGTCAGCTCTAAGGAGCCCATCCTAAGTTTCTCTGTATTAAAGATAAAGAAAATATTTACACTGTTTTCCTCCAGGGCACTTGGTTCTGAATGTCTTAAACACTTAGGACTTCTTCTTTTCTTTAAATGTTAAGAAATTTCAATCATTATTACAGCAATTTTATCAGTGTGGCTTTGTGAAAACACAGATCTCCTAACATGCTCTGAAACAGTCAATCTACACCACTTCCAACATGCCTCTCCAACACTTCAGAGCAGGCACCTCCCTTTAAAGATCTGACCTGGAGAGATCTCCAGCACCTGGCGTGACATCATTAACTACTGACTCATCTAAGCCATGGAAGATGCAGCAGCCCACCTTTGATACAAGGCACTAAACCACTGAAGGTACAGAGACAGTGATTTGCAATATGAAGTGGAACATATCATGATGCTCTATTTTTGATGATGCTTCGTCTTTCTTTTTTCCATTTTGAAAGCTTTATATATACTCTGCAGATTGTCATTTCTGTGCTTCTCGGTTCAACTAAGTGGCTATGCCAAGCCTTCCTGTGAATAAGAATTACATTAGTCACTTAAAAATCAACTACCTACACAGTCATACACTAATCCACTTAGCTCAACTATACTGGAGTTACAAATCCTGATCAGACCTGCAGTGTTATGGGGGAGAACACTGTGGAGCACAGAAAAGGGTGAACTTGACAGGCTCTGGGGAGAGTGGGACACACCCTGGAAACACTCCCCGGGCAGCCAGTAAGGAGCAGAGAGGAGCCATCTTGCAAATATCCCAGCCTTGAAAATCTCTAATGTTCTGAAGGTCAAGCTCCAACCTCAAATGCATATAAAAGTCAGGAGGCAATTTCATTGGCACTTCCAATAAAGTGCAGCCCAACAAACTGGCACAGGCTGGCTTTTAGCTTTTGAATGGCACAGCTTCAGGCACAGCTCCAAGCAGTGGAACAGGGAGTTGAGGAACAGGGTGAAGCAGGTATGGATAAGGGTTGCATCCAAACAACATGGTATGCTCAATATGCCAAGCACAAACTAAACATAGCAGTCTATTTGTCATCAGAAAGCAGACAACAGAAAAATAAGCCACAACTTTCAAACACTAACTTCCCCCCACCCTTATCTACTTGTTGTTTGATTAATTTTGACAAGTTTGGTCCACAAAACTAATGCACCACTTCTGCAGACTGTACATTTTCAGCCTCCTCATAGTTCAAATTTTCAAGCTGTTTACACCTTCCCACTCCCATTCACAGCCTTCTCAACTTCCCTTCAGAAATATAAGAAAGGCGTGTATCTTCTGCTAAAATCTCAGCCAGCAGAGACCGACCACAATTCTCCCACAAAGTGCCTACATTTGCTCTACCTCTCTGCCCCCATCTGGCTCAGCCTCCCATCCTTTCTCAAAGCGATCTTCTTCCCCTTCCCTGGAATATGCCCCTAGTACTTCTTCAAACTGTTACTCTTCTCACAGTGAAGACAATCCTCATCCCTTGAAGACAAAATTCCAGAGTCAAGGAAGAAAAAATAATTATGACATAGTTATCTGCTTCATATCTGTTGAAAATACTCATCAGATATATAGACAGACAGCAATACCTAAGTGTCACTCACCATTGATGATTCCAATTCTGGCTTGAATTACTCATCTTAGACTCATATTCAAACTGGAGAAATTTTGCTTACAAAACTTTACTACTGAACATGCCTGAGATAAACACACAACAACCAGAAACTACTGAAAGCTAGAGTAATTTTTTTTTTCCTGAATTTATAGTCAAATGAATGCCATGACCCTCTTTGTACATGGTAAAAGACTTAACTGGTTTATGTCTGTTGCATAATAATATGAAAATAATCTCTCATGTTTTTACTATAAACCAAGTTTTAAGAGGATGAGACACTGCCTCTAGATGTTTGCATGTTAATAACAACACCATATTGATGTAAATCTTCCGTAGTTACATGAAATACTGTGATCTGTTAACAGTGCTTATATTTCTCCTGTCAACATTTATTTCTCCTTAAAAATATTTTTTTAATATACAAATATTTCAATAGTGAAGAATAGAAAAGGGCAAGGAAAATGACAAGGAAATATTAGAGGAGATGATTAAATATTCATAAACTAGGTAATGCTAAATTCAAAGTTACACATGACAACTTTAAGTCTAAACTCTCCTACAATTCCTGACGTTCCTTTTAACTACGTGACTATATACTCCATCTTAAATAAGTTTTCACAACTTTAGAGACACCACCTATTAGTAAGACAAACATTTTGTATCTGTAACTTATAGGGCAAGCTGTCTGTGCCCAGCTTTCTGCCAGTCAAAATACCAAAATACTCAAGAACATTTATGGCTTGTATGCTGAGCTGAGTTCACCACCAATATCCCTTGAAAGAATTATGAGGAAGACAGTTCCACTGCTAAAAGGAATTATGTGTTATACAACTCTTAACCTTCATAAAAAAGACAAAGTCTTGGAGAATAGTTGGGCTTTTTTTCTAGAAAAGACATCAAACTAATGCCAATGTCATAAGAATGAGGCAAATATATAAGAAATAAAATACTACAGGATGTATTAAGTGCACATCAAAACAGGCAAAACCAGCATGCTCAGTTTGAGAAACGAACAGAAGTTTAAAGAGACTGTACAGTACAAGACAGTTGTATGTACAGTTTTAGAGATATCGCAAGAAGTCTGCTTAACATAAAAATATATACGCATATTCAGATTTGCAATTGTTTTACACTTGGACATTTGTTAAGTTATCCCAGCAGCAGCAGCAGCTGCATTCTTTCTGAGCTTAGCACTGTGAATCCTCATTTTTTTTCTAAGAAAGCCTAAAACTGGTAAGGCACCTGATTTTCATATGTAAAGGTATAATCTCATCTTCCCTCTATTTCAATAAATAACATTGTAAACCATTTTTATGAACACACAAACAACAGAAACATTTGCTTACTTTGGATTTAGTTTTGTCAAACTCTTTGTTTTTACTTTAGCTGAGGACTTACATTCAAAATACAGTTGTATCACTGAATAAGACAAAAATTATTCCAGTAGCAGCACATCTAATCTAAACCAGCTCTCCCTGAGGCTGGATATCCCTGTCTTGCAGCACAGACACACTCACAGAAGACACATCGGCAAAAGCACACAAAACACAGTTAAAACCTACAAAAACATTCTCAGGGATTTCTGCACAGCTACTGAGTCACGACTGAATCCTTCAAGAACGATCAGGCCTCAGCAGTACAAACAAGCAAATAGTAAGGAAGCAAGAGCAACAGAAAAACTCCACCAACGTGTGGTGCACGTAACTAAAATGGAAAAATATTAAAGTTGCTTTTCCCAAAACTCACCTCAGTGCCACATGCTGCTCTGCTCTGGGAATATATGACACACCAGTGGCTGAGGGAGGCACAAGCAGGCCTTGTCCATGGTGACTCCATGAATGAAGTCTGGAAACAAGCCAGCTTTCATCTGAATGCGCCATCAATCCATTTTCCTGCCTGGCGTAAGACAGGTAATGCTGAGAAGTTAAAGCTATCTATATGGCGTTTAATGATCCAGGCCTCTGGACTGTGCCCTACTCATAACTGAGAGGAGTTTTCAAGGTCAAGCAGCACCTCCAGACTTCAATAGGCCCCATGGGTCTTGTAGCACCAAAAACACAGCAACAACAACAAACCAGAAAGACCCAAATGCCCAAAAACTACACCCTCAAACTCTACGTGGTAGCTTTTTTATTCACAGTTTCCTCAGAAACACCAAAAATAAACTCTGCTGACGTAGGGAGTAATATGGTTATTGGATGTAGTAAACTCAATGATATCAGCTAACTCACTGTGTTCCAAGGAACTGTCATCAAATGAAGGTACTCGCATGGGATTTTAAAGAAAGAAAAGTCTGGCTGGAAATGGGTCAGGACTGTTCCCTCAGCTTTTGAGGGCCTGCCCCCATATGTCCTGCACGGAAAGGATGGACAAGATGCCCTATCCATTACTGATCTTAGATGGGAGTACCTGCTGAAGGAGAGGTTACAGACGTCACTATCCTGACAGAAGCACCAAGCACACCAAGCCTGAAATTTGACTCCACAACATTCAACTTCTCTTCTCTATGCTGACACAATGTTAACTTTTGAAGCCTAATTATGATCATTGAAATTTCAAGAAACTCACTCCACTGTTGAACAACAAACCAAAACATGTTATCAGGCAGGGATTTGTTCAGAGCTGCCAAGGATACACTTGGCATGTCCTACTCCTCTGTTCATTTCAATGGGGCTGTTCCAGGACAAATATGCTTTCAAAAAATTTAAATAGTCTGGAGCAGCTGGATGCAATCTTGATTCTTACTTAGAAGAGCAGTATACAAAAGCATGTCCAAAAATGAAACAAAGGCGGTGTGCTCAGGTCCAGAGTGGGAGAGAGAATCCACGTGACTGCTGAGGAGCCATCAGTGGTTGGTCCATGGGAACTGGTGGAGAGGAGCAGGGCAGAGAGGACCATTCTCTCAGTGGTTACAGAAAGTCAGACAGTGGCTCAGTTTTATTATCTGGAAAATGTCACAAATGTCAGAAGCAAGATCAACTAAACAGAGCCTTAAAATGATAAATGGGATCATCACAATACATAGTATTACCTTCTGTTCCTAAAGACATAGAGTTTATGTTGGCTGGAACAATTTTAGAAACATTCTATGCAGAACACACTACAGGAGGAGATCCTATTCTCCCCTTTCCTGAAGATTTACAAGAGACCTTGACAAGATCTCAGGGAACCGCAGGGATGAGGGAGAAGAGGTGATTTCTCAGCCTCAGGCTGGACTAATCAGTGCCTATGTCAGTCTGATAAGCAGGTTCAGCTCTTGAGTTGTTAATGGCTTTGAGTTGCAAATCCAAGACATGCAACAGGCTGGGAGAGAGGAAGGCAATAAAGACCAATGAAGACCCAAAAGTCAGGACATTTTTCTCTTTAATGCTTTCTGGATTGATGCTCCCCTCAAATTAAATGGAGCAGGCTGAAAAGATTCCAGCAGAGCTATTTTAATCTGTAGGTTTTCACAGGATGTATGCAGGGTATATAACAGTTGGTATATTTAATTGGTATTGGAAATATTTTGCTGGCATTGGCTATGCAGAGCATTATTAAAATGAACAAGCATACTCAGCCTCCCTTTGATCAAATTCTGTTCTCAGTCTTGTCTGAGTCTTGACTAATGCCACTGAAATTAGTGGAGTTGGTTTAAACCAGTATACTGTGGTACACTTCAGACACTTAAGACACAAGACATACTCCAGTAAGAATTAATGTACTTAATTCAAAATTCATAAAAAGACAGCAATTTGTGCTTTTATCTAAAAACACATACATATAAAGTAGACCTTAATGTACAGCTAATGAATTAACATTAATAAATAACATTTAACAATTAACAATAATTAACATTAATAATGTATAACTAATGAATTAGTATAGCTAATGAATTAATAAATAGTGTAAAAAGAGGCAATAAAATTGAAAACTAAACAGACCTCCAGTACTTTAGATAAAAATTGATTCATAATTTCTTCAGATTTAATGTTTTTTTTACAGAAAAATCTGTCTCCCCCAACTTCTACAATCTTTCCAAGTAAGATACAAAGTCTCTCAGAATAAGATACAATCTCCTAGGATAAGAAACAAAATCTCTTCAGGTTAATTCACTGTTGTTTGGAGCAAAGGCAAAACCCACAATCTTACTATTTGCGTTCTTGGTAAACAGATTAGATTCACTATTCAGCTACTATGTTACATATGCATGTGACAACCACTGGCATATTGCTCTAGCAGTGCTCAAGAATACATTTCTCTACCAGTTAAACAATCTTTCCTGAAATAAACACATCTTTTCTGTTATCACAAGCTATAAAGGAGTTCAAGAGCCCTGAAATGATCTTTTCATTAGTCTGAGATGCTTAAGAATTTCAGTACTGAAACATCCCGTATAAGCCTTATGAGACAGGAAGCATATAAATCCTGCCCTCCCATTCCCTTAATGAGAATGCCTAATAAAAATGTAAACTAATTCTCTTGGCTGCCACTATCCTGTCTGCTAAATAAAATCTTCCTTTTCCTCATCATATATTTCTATAACTTAAAAGCTACAATATATTTATGGCTGTTTGAGATTACTCAGCCAATGCCACAAGCTGGCACTAGTTTCTTAACTTCCCCCCCCCCCCGCCTTTTTTTTTTTGCCTTGACTGAGGCCAGGCAGGATTACCCATCCTGTTAGCAAATCCATCAAGTCAATACTGTAATAACCTCACCAAAGTCCATCCTCCATCAACAAAGCAATCACAAAGCCCTTAGGGTTGCAACATCTCCCTGTTGAAGGTATACTTCAGTACACTTGAATGATCTACTTGATTATAAACATTTATGGGCTTTTAGGCTCACATGAATATTAAATATGCTTAAACTGTGCTTTTCTTCCTCTATAAATGCCTTCTTGTCCTTATTGAAACAAATACAGACAGTGCTTCTCCCCACAACATTTGTCACTGTTAGTTGCTAGGTGGTCACCTCTATCCCCTGTTCCGCTTATACAGAGGTCCTTGCTCAGCCCTTTTCCCCTATCTTTGATGTCTCTACAGGGAAGTAAGAGCTGAGGCACGCAACTGAGTGCCCAGCAACAAAAAGAAGAGAGTGGATATTTGAGCTCATTTTCATGCCTGACTGAAAGCCAATGAAGAATGCCAGCAGAACTTCAGGACCATTTGAGAAGTTATGAAAGAAAAAATAATCCTGAAGCCTCCAACTAAAAGCCAGGGGTTATAAGAGACACTCCAGAAACCCGGGGATGATGCAGAAAACCAAGTTGTTTGGACAATGGGTCAGGAAAAAGCTGAAGCATGGGCTACTCAGATGTGGACAGCAACTGCAGCTAACCACAGAGCAGAGCCATGCCACCACACCAGCCTGCTTTTACTGCCTGGTCAAAAGGAGGATCACAAGACATGTTTCAATGCAAAGAGGTACCACAGCGGAAGCTGCCAGAAAGAGCACGTAGAAGATGAGCCTGTTGGAGAGCTGGGCTGCCTTTCACACACAGTGCTGGAAGCAAATGCAAGTTCGTTTGGTCCTGATCGGCCACTGAAATTGCTGTCAAGCCTTCTGTAAGAAAAGGTTTCTCCAAGCTCACTCCTGAAAACACACATCTTGCCAGGGGCCAAAGGGAAAATGCTGCCAATGTGTTCTCCCCTTCTGCAGCAGACTGCTGCTCCCACAGCAGGGTCAGCACGTGAAAAGAAGCGCTTGGGTCCCAGCTACCCATGGTATTCCCAGAGGACACATCCAAACAAACTGATCTTTTAGGTGTGCTTTTCCACATTCCTGCTGGGTGCCCTCCCTCCTACTGCCTCACCCTTGCCAAATCACAGGTTCAGAATGGACTGGCAGGTATCCAAGCTTGTCCCTGTCTCTCCCAGGTAAACACTCACTGCCAAAGAGACCTACTTTCCCTGGAAACAGCAGTCCTCCCCCTCCTGGTCTCACATCTAACAGAGAGTGAGTGTCTCCCTGACCACAGAGCGGGATTCCAGGCAGAGGAGTACCTGTGAATGTCAAGGAAGAGCAGGAACTGAACACACTGCTACTCCTTTGTGAGTTGGCACAATAGGAATTAAGACTACTCAGGGGAGAGTTTCTAGCTCATTGGTTTACTGTAAGGGGCCTAATGCATAATTAGGTAGAGGGCCTTGCCCTTCAATGCCCCTCTTCTTACAGCCTGTGCTCTAACCTTTTGATGAAAAACAGACAGGAGAAAATAACTGAGTGCGTTTAGTGCATGTAATATAAGCAGGTCAGGTCTGGTGGCATGCTGATAACTTCCCAGTCTCCAAGGAGAGGATAGCAGCTGTCTTGCTGCTTCAACCTCCTGCTCCTGAGTTGATTCACGCAGTGTCTGAAAAAAATGAAGCTACAACACAGTGTGTCCGAACCTAGGGACAGGCACAGGGGAGCATCTCATGCAAGCTTCATTATGTGGCCCTGCCACACAAAACCTCCTGCACTAACCTCTCTGTTCCTGCCCAACTTGTTTCGTTCCAGCAAACTCCAGCTGAACCCTCTGTTTTT